>JAHRHZ010000069.1:13582385-13645781 GCA_024137785.1 Ginglymostoma cirratum | reverse complement strand
ATGATGCTGCTTGACCTGCTGTGTTCATCCAGCCCCATGCTTGTTAATAGTTTAACCAATTAGCCAGAGTTGATAGCTGAAACAAAATGCAAAACACTGTATTCGCAGGGGTCTGCGCTCACAGATTAAAAAAAAGAACTTTGCAACATTGTGAACAGAGTTTAAAAATTGTCAAGCAAAAATGACGGAGCAAAGCGAAACAATGTAAGCTATTTGTAAAGAAAAAACCTGAATATTCACAAGATTATTTGTTTAACAATTTAAAGATAACAAAATGTTTAAGATAGTTTTATTTTCACAACTAATATTAATGTGCTGTACTTAGATTGAACATTCGTAGGAACCAGTACTTGGGATCACAGCTGCTGCCTGTTTTAAATATCCAACCTCCAATGAAGATTAAGCAACCTACTAGCATTTTATCCTCCAGCACATTAACTGTTATAAATAGACTGAGCAAAAGGGTGAATGTTGATGTCACTTTCACTTAAACACATGACCCCGGATTGGATAACATCCAGGTAGTAGCAATCATCTATGTAACAATAATAATCATGAGTAACACAGGGTCAGCAACAATGTACGGTTTTCTTCTTCATTCATTTGTTTCACTATATTTTCTTATGTGTAGTAAAACCCATACAGGCCACATGACATTTGGTTATAAATACTCCTTTACATCGCTGCAGTACACGATTGGGCCAGAATTTACTAAAGCCAGCAACCTGCTAAGGCACTGCAGATGTTGGAAATATGAAGTAAAACAGGTCTGGCTGCATTTTTTAAAGAGATAAACAGAGCTGAAGTTTCAAGTTGATTCTCAAGTCTCACAATCAACTCAAAATGTCAACTGTTTCTCTCTCCAGAGGAGCTGCAAGTATTTCCAGCACTTTCCGTCTTTATCATCTTTTGAGTTTAACTTGCCCTTGCCCATTTAATTTCTGTGATCTTTTGCACTGAACCTTACTGCATGTTAGAGATCCAAATGCTGCAGTCACATCTGCAGGACATCTGGAACCAGTGCAAACAACACAAGCAATGTGTGTCACCCAAACCAGTTAGAGTCGAGAACCATTCATAAACTGTGAGTTGGACAACCAAAATGGTAACTCCTTAACCAATGAGATTTTATGTTGTACTTTTGCATAAATCTCAGAAAAGCAGGGTACCTTTACAGCAGTTAGATGACATCACAACATCACGTGACATTCCAGTCCTTGCCTCACCTTCAGTAGTAGCTCAGCGCTATGGAGTCTCTGCAGTTAGTCTGTCACTTACTTGTTGTTCATGTAACTGAAATCAGTGAGCAGTTAGACCAAGTGTGAGATCTTGGAACAGGTAATAACCATAATATTAACATAACAGTTATGGTTGTTAATAAATTTCAAGACTTTTTGTCTCAACAAGAACCCAGTTTTTGCGGCTTTTGTTGCAGGAGCTAACACATAGGGGAAAAAAACACAGATCATACCATAACAGCATTGGTTTTCAACGTAAGCAAAACATTGTCAAACTATGAGGCTAATGACAGCTATCTGGGCCTGAAGGCTGAAAAGGTGATTACTGCGGCGCCAGTTGCAAAGCGTTCTTTTTCCAACCATTATACATCATTAATTAAGAGTTAAGAATTAATTAAGAATTAAGAGTTCAAGTTTACAACTAACAACCAAGAATGAAGTACTACACTTGTACAGAAAATAGTGAGAAAATATTTGTGAATACATTCTCTCCATTAAATAGACAAAGGGAGATAGTGTGTTAGATTAAATAAATGGCAGTTTTGTGAGAATGCTAAAACCGTTTCAATCTAACAAAGAGATCCAAGGGTGACGTACGGCCAAATTATTTGGAAAAACTTTCTCTATGCATTTTTAACACCTCTCCTGTATCAAGATATCAGTCAATGCCACCATTTTATTTTCCGAAAATATGACAAAAAAGGCAGAAATGATATCAACCTGCTATTTCTTATGGTACAAATGCTTCAGAGAGGCAGTGGTCAGCAATATGGTCACACAAAACTTGAGTATTTCTGAAAAAAGGCACATTTTGTTTCAATTTTTCATCCTGTACTCATCAGGACATTTTGCAAGAATAAAAGTTCAAGGGGAAATAAATATTTATAATGCATCCGAGGACCACACTGATTGGTTAAAAGTGGACTCTGACAAGAGCTATGAATTGTCGTGGACTTGTATGTATTGCGAGCTGCATATATTAATATACAGGGCTGTGGTCTTTGCAAACATACTGCCCCATTTTAAATCAAGATAATAAGTGACAGCCATTCACTGGTTTATTTCTCAGGACAAATCTCTAACCATTCAAAGTCAATCTGCCTGGTTTAAAATTTAAACAAACATGGCTGTTAACAATCAATCAACAGGTGCAGTCTCCATGACAAGGCCTCTACCAAACAAATTTCACTTGCTAATCAGTGCTCTCCTCTCATGCAGATAAATGTTGGTTTGCCTTTGAATTCATATTCTTCTGAAAAGTCTCGATAAGTGCAGGACAAAAAAAACTGTGACAAAATTGTAGTGATTATAACGAGGTCAGCTAGGTGGACTTCATAGAATATAAGATTCTTGATTGGGACTGTTAACCTGGTCCAATCAGGGAGCCCTGGCTGAAAGATACAAACAGGAATGTCAGGGGTACTGTTCACTCTGAGGAAGCCAGACCAGTGTCAATTAGTATGTACATGTAAAGAAAGGGTGACAGGGCGACGGGATACCAGCCTCTATGGAGTTATTTGTAAAATGTGTCTTTATTTAAGCAATCCTCAGCAGTTTCTCCCCCCAAGCAACGACACTAAGTAAGAGACAAAAAGAGAGAAGCCAACAAAAAAAAAAATTACACTGACATTGTGTGTGTGCCAGTATTTCTAAAGAACCTACTGTTGCACAGGAAAGGCGGAAAGCAATCATCTGAATTGCAATTCTTACTCCAGTGATATTCTCTAAGAGTTTAGAAGGACAAAATCCTCAGTATTTCTGATGATGACTGCAAAGATCCTGGCGAAAGTTTCCAGTTCTCAACTTAAGATTTGTGTCAACGTCAGAATACACAGGCTAATGACAGCCAATTGAGACAGTCAATCAATTTGAAGGCGGGTGTCAACAGAAAGGTACTTACTGTGAGTTCACCAAAGCTTACTTAAGCTAAAAAGGTGTTTTGAACTGGCGTTGCATCTCCACCTTGAAAATTCTTCGGGCAAAGTGCTTCTGACATACTTGAAGAATATACTCCCAATGAACTGTAAGAAGGAGGACCCAACTTCAAGGCAACTGTAGCAGGCCAACAACATCTGCAGCTGCTCAACTCTGCAGCAGATATTGTAACTATCAAGAAGGTCAGTAGAACATACAAAATTTGTACACGATGTGGCTTGTCTCAGAGACCAAAACAGCATCCAGCATTGTATGACAGATGCAAATGGTGTTCTAAAAATGGATATTGAGCCAAAATATTTGAGAAGTCCAATGGCTGAACAAAAGCCCAGGAGTGCCAGAATGCTCCATGGTAGCCATGTGATGAACAGTCCACTGAGAAACAATATAAAGAATGTTTCAACATGTCCATCCAGGGGATGCAAACATGTCAATGTAGTCCAGGAAGTATCTACAATGTTACATGTTACAGATCCTGGTCAGTCAGACCACATGGATTCAGTCAGAAAAGCTGAAGCCTTTATCTCCATGAAGGCGATATTCTCCAGAATGCACTATATACCAACAGAAACACCACTGCAGGTACATATAACATTCCTTTCAATGTCTTACACAAAATATACTCAGGCAACTGAGTGTGGTGCAGTCCAGATACGATCAGTCAACTGTTTACAATGGATCTGGCATCCTATGCTTTGGTATTATTTGTCTTACACATAAATACGCCTCTAGACAGACACTTCAAGTCTTGTACATCATTTAAATAGCTGAGCAAGCTAATATCGGTCTACCAGCATGCACAGATTTTTGAATCACTTCCAACATGAAATATTTCAGACCACCACATTAAAGCTCCCCATGAACTGACTAAACTTCACCCAAACAGGTTTGACTTCATTGCAAATTTAAGGGCTTTGGAGTGTTACATCTGAAAGGTGCTGCCTAATCCAGGAGTGACATTCCTTTTAAGTCAACCATTCACAGTCAAGAAAAGCTCAAATTGGAACTGGATTCCATGGGTCAAAGCAACATCATCTGCCAAGTCGAGCATAATACTGACTGGTCTTTACATGTATGTTTAGATCTAAGGTGATGGAATACTGCATTAAAGAGATGCCTGCACAAGACATCTACCTCGAGTCACAGAGATATACAGCACGAAAGCAGACCCTTCGGTCCAACTCGTCCATGCCGACCAGATATCATAAATAAATCTAGTCCTATTTGCCAGCATTTGGCCCATATCCCTCTAAACCCGCCCTATTCATATACCCATTTAGATGCCTCTTAATTGTACCAGCCTCCACCATTTCCTCCGGCAGCTCAGTCCAAACACGCACCACACTCTGTGTGAAAGATGCCAAGCATTTTTCCAAGGATGGACATTAGTCAACGCATCTTTCCCCAGAATCTTAGGAACTGACAACTTTTAGAACTCCTTTTGGTATATATTGCTTCATTGATTACCATTTGGATTACATGCCAGCAAGGGCATATACCAACAACATACGTATTGGTACTATCAAGAATCCATACAGTTAGCTCTGTACCACAGAAGACATTCAGTTCTCTGAAGAACTAAACGTGAGCGTGACACAAACTTATTAGCTCCTGGAAAAGTACAACAATTTTCAACAGTAATAACAGAAGTTAAATTGACGAGTCAACTCAATTTCTTCAGATCATTCTACTTTTCAAATGATATCAGACCTGATCCTACCAAAATAGGAATTGCCTGCACCACAAGACTAAGTTTACTTTCAAATGTCTCTTGCTTCAATTTTCTCTTTCCATATAGAGTCAAAAAGCACAGAAACAGACCCTCCGGTCCAACCAGTCCAGGCCAACCATGATCCCAAACTAATCTAGGTCCAGCTGCCTGCGCTTGTCCCATATCTCTGCAAACATATATTCGTCATGTACCTTATCCAAATGTCTTTTAAATGTTGTAACTGTATCCATATTTACCACATCCTCTGCAAGTTCATTCCACACATGAACCACTTTCTGTGTAAAAAAGTTACCCTTCATGTCTTTTTAAAAATCTCTCTCCTCCTACATTTAAAATATGTCTCCTGGTCTTGAAATGCCCCCACTCTACAGCAAAGACACCTGACATTCACTTTATACATACCGCTCATGATGTCATGAACCTCAAAAAGGTAACACCTCAAACTCCTACACTCCAGTAAAAAATATCCAACGATCCAGCCTCTCCTCATAACTCAAACCCTCCATTCCTGACAACATCCTGGTAAATCTCTTCTGAACACTCTCCAGCTTGATCATAGCCTTCCTATAACAGGGTGACCAGAACTGGACAAATAACTCCAGAACAGGCCTCAGCAACATCCTGTACAACGTCAACATGACATTCCAATTCCTCTACTCAAAGATCTGAGCAATGAAGGCAAGTGTGTTAAATGCTTTCTCAACCACATTGTCTATTTTGTGACCATATGCTCTCTTCTTCAAGATCAACACACCATATAAATAGCAGGAAAATCACAGCATATTTTGCAAACTCTTAACAGTATTTTTCATCCAGTGAGTGTTCTTCAATAGTTTGATCCTTCCTAGCTGACCACATTGGATCCAAATACATTGCAGGAAAGCCTGGGAGCGTGGCTATTACAAGATGATAAACATGTTGTATTTGGTTCCAAGATCCTTCTGAAAGCTCAGACAAGTTACTTGAACATCAATAGAAACTCCTCATTTTTTGGAATAAAATGGCCCCAAACATAAATATTTTGCAGGCATTTCATTTATCATACCAAACCTAAAACCATTGGAAATGGTCTGTTCGTCTCAGCAGCTCTCATATTCAGGTGATAGATCAAAACAGAATCTCCCTTGCACTTTCAAGATATCAATGACTACTTGTGAAGGTCCATGGGAATGATTTAGGAAATCACAAAAGTCAAGTCGTTCACAACCGACTATTTTCAATTTTCTGAGCTGACTTCCATATCCCACCAAAAAAACAAAGATATGCCTTTATTCTGACAAGTGGATATTATCTAATCTGAGTTTTAAAAAAATAGTCTCCACATTGATCAGATTCATTTAGGTCACAGTTAAGTAAAGTAGATTAAGTAAGCTACACCTGATGATGACCGACTACAATAGCTCTAAGATATCATCATCAGCTTTTGGCTTGAATAAATTCAGCAAGTTTCCAAACAAACACATTCCCTTCATTCATCTGGATATGACTAAGACTGTCCAGGAATGTGTTCCACTAGCGAGAGACATGAAATGCCATAAATACACTGGTCACATGGGTGCAGGCAAAAAAAAATCATGAATTCATCTATTGGCCCAACAATAATAAGGACATTGATCAACCAATCAAGTCACATGAAACAAACCAACGCAATCGACCTTAAAATTTAGAAAACCTTTCATTCTATATGAAGATCAATCTGAGCCATGGTGAAAAATTGCAACTTATACTTTCTAAGTTCAAGGACAAAAATTACCACACTCTGGTGACTGACTATTTCACCAAATTTACTTCTGTGCAGCAAATCAAAGAGACCACTAATATGGCAGTTGTAAATGCGCAGACCACCAAATTCAGTATGTTCGATATTCCTCAACAAAATAATGGTCTGAAATACATAAGTGTACTGTTCCAAGACACGAGCAGGACATGGAACGTTCAACACATTGGCTGTTTTTCTCACTCCCCTCAGTCTAATGGTCTCTCAGAATACATGGCACATGCTGTAAAATCCATGATAGTTAAGAGTAAAGTGAGCAATTATTTTACATTTAAGTCCTTAACCTTACTAGCAGCTCATGTTTGGCAGACAAATCCACAGAGCTCTTCCCTCCCATGATCTCAGCACCCAATCTCATTTCCACATCCATTGTTGCAAAAAAATGATCAACTGGCATACAAGTACCATGAATGAGCACACATTTATCCAGTTTGAACCAGGATGGAAGTATAGAAGTTTGAGATTTCACACGAATACAAGGATTTGTGGAAATATACTACATTGATAGGTCCAGCTGAGGTTATATGACACTGTCACAAACAATGGTCAAGCTCTGCAAAGCAACTGGCAACATATCTCAACTGAGTATAATCAACCACCTGTCACACAAGATGACAACTCAGATCCAAAATATCATGCCAGACAACAACCACCTCAAATCTATGATAAATGATACACATCCATCTGTGAGAACGGACAGTACACCTCAAAGTGCAGTTACACGGCCAAGTATGAGGACGAGGGCTGTCGCATGTTCTACACTGTTCAAAACGTTGAATTAATTATTAGAGATAATGTATCTGTACACATCCTTCTGCATATTTATCAGAAAAGCTTTCCCGTTCTTTAAACTGAAAAGGGGAATGTTTTCAAAACACCAGAAAGGCAGAGTAGCTTCAAGATGGTTAAATGACATCACATGATATTTCAAATAAAGGTTTTCACCTTACCTTCAGTAGAAGCTCTGTGTGGAGAAGTGCAGTGGGTTGCCAGTCAATTAGATTTGTATGACTGATTACATATGTGACAGTCATGTGACATCGCTGTGATATTAAGAAATCTGACTGTGTGTAATTCTGAGATCTTCTAACAGTGTGAACTGTCAGTGTTTTAAATAAACTTCAAAACATCTATCTCAATAACAACATGGGGTAACATCTAGGGAAACATCTCGACCATTTCACGGTGGCAGTGGTGTTTGACCCAAGAAATCACATCAATTTAATAACTTGGCAAAGCAACAACTAAAGGACTGACAAGTTTTATTTGATATAAAAACACAAAATAACAGAACAGACCTTTCGTCCCATCAGGTCTATACATCCACACCCGTTCCACTTTTCCACACTGGGCCCTTGGCCTTTAATGTTATGACACTTCAAGTATTCATTTACATACTATTTACTGATTGTGAGATTTCAAGCCTCAACTAACCTTCCAGGCAGTGCATTCAGGTACAGTTGATGAATAAATCATAGAATGTTATGAGCTTATTCCTTTTTGGAATGACTGATTCATCTGAATTGAGAAGTACCAGCTTTTGATGTTTATTTTTCCAAGGGCTCCATTATCAGTATTCCATCTCTGAGTTCACCAACCAATCACAATGAAAAGGCTGGATAGAACAGTACAGCATACGAACAGGCTTTTGGGCCACGATCATGTGTCCATTTTTTTCAAAGGAAGGATTTCTGATGCGAGGGACAATGAAATTGGTGGTAACGATTCATCAGCGCTCGGATTTTTCAGACTGTATGAAGCATAGCACAGCAGAGAAGACCAGATGTCTGTTTCTTAGTCTTTCACCTGTTGCTCGAGGTCTTGTTACAAATCCAAGGGGCTGTATTAAGGTGAAGGAGGAAGGCAACCAACCGTTCAGGAATGGATGGAACAACAGCTTCGTATTTCCTCCAGCCTCGAGACAGGCTCCCAAGAGGCCAGAAAGCATGATTAGCATGAAACATTTTGTTACCAAGCCCCAGAAGCGGAGGTTGCTATGATGTCTTGCGAAGTATTGTTCAGGACAATACACCTTGCAGTTCCATGCATTCCTCGTTTTGCAGCCACCTCACCTCCTCATCCAAGCATGAAACACACAAGCTTGAAAATTAAAAGTCTCTGTACTAAAACTAAATTTTATGTTGAAGCACGATAATAGTGACAATGTGCCTCGTGAATAACAAATGGTCACTGCTGAGGGAACTTCTTTTGAATAAACCACAGAATCAGTCAGTAAAGAGTGACATTTAACACAAAGTGGTCACATCTATTTGGCCTGACTCATATTTCATATCAATTTGTCATGTAAAGTAGTCATCCATATAGAAAATAGAGTATGATTCCATGATTGAATGTATTTTGTGAAAGTGTAATGGAATTCGATAATTAGTACAGATTTTGGATACGCTCAAACACTTTCTGAAATTGTGTGTGTCAGAAATGGAAGAAGTAGGCTGAAAGATTTTATAAAACCACATTCATCCTGTGCCCATGTCTCACAGCTATCTTCCACAAATGTTGTCCATCCCTCGTCTCCGCACAAACTCACAAATAATCACACATCTCATCTTTCTTTCTTTGCAGGAGAGAGTACACAAGCTGACAAGAAACAGAGAGGTGAACAGTGGTGGGTAGAGCCATTCAACTTTCAGTGATGGGCACCTATTTTGGCAACTGGCAACACGGCCCTTCTGCTCCCCTGGAAAGGTGATCTTAGTCCAGAAAGTAGCAGTTGCTTGCTAACATCAGAGTCTAAGCTCCCGCAGCACTTGAGTTGAAACCTGTGAGAGATCTGACTATCAGCCTGTAGACCCTGCATTTGGGGTCTCACGAATTAATTACTTCATAAACAAGAGTGGGAGGTCAACTGAATTACTTTCACTCTCCTGGCATGATTTCCATTGCTTCACTTTTTACCGCTTCCTTTTAATAATGTGTGTTTTCCTAATCCCGAATGTTTTAAAGAACATCAAAATTCTTAAAAGTTGAAAGACAGTAACATCAGAGAAATGTTCACAACACAGATTCATACACAAGCATCTAAAGTGAGAAGAAAAAAGAAATAAATCGATAAAGTAGATTCTCCCAGAAGGACAAACAACTTCTCCACATCAACATTAGCACTAAGGCAAGCTATAATACATTTGATGTTCTCCTTTGTTTAGAACTTGGTTTTCATCATGTCTATGAGATGTTAGTGCTGGCTTGGCTGGAATGGTCACACAATGCAAGCCTTGTCACAATCCAGGAGGCGACAGTGGATTGTGCGCTAGTTAATCCTGAAAACTTCTGGAAGCACTCACCTTGCTCATTCTGTGTTCAGTAGCAACTGTTCAAAAAACCCAACAGATGTCCATTTACAAAAGAGTTCTACAAGATAATATCATGTTTAAAAAAGATTAATTTCTCTATCTTCTTCCCTTCCTTAATATCTGTGCTATTTTAGTTCTCAACTACCATCCAAACACATCAATCTCGTAATATTTCAGGAGTGGGCCAGACAGCAAACTTACCCCAATGTGAAGCCCAAGATGGAGTCGTGCAACTTGAAAAGTAGCTTTTGTATATTTTCATTTCATGTATATGTTCTATCTACATGTCACGTATAAATAAGAGTAAATTTCTCACCATTATATTGACAGAAAAGTCAGACGCATAAAAAAAAAATTGGTTTCATACAATGGAATTGTCATGATTTTTATTACAAATTGAAGGAAGAATGGCTGTTCTAAACATTGATGTTTGAGGCACTTGCAAAGTACATCCCAAAGGATGAGATCCTATCCATGGACAATTATGTTCAGACTAGCTCCTGATATAATTTCAAATTAAACAGACTATGCTTAATTGCTGACATGTGACGGAACAGAACAGATGTCCTTGTATACACAGAGATATTTTCTCCAACTGTTCGAGCAGGTTTTAAAACAGCAATCATGTGCAGTGCTGACCAACATGGGATTGGGTGATGGACAAAAAACCTCTTGTTCTTCATTCTAAATTTGAATACAACCCACATCACAACATTTTGATGCTTTCTTTTGAACAAAAACGCTCCATCAAGGATATATTGCTCATACTGTCAAACAATCTTTTTGCCACTGCTGTACTTAAAGCAGTTGACCTTTTTACTAAATCTCTGATCTTTAAATTCCTACAAACTTTCTAAATAAGTGAGCTGCAAAGGAGAAAACTGCATGTTGACAGGCATTAACTCACGCATACGCTCTCTACTTCTGAGTTATTATTTAAACGGTTTAATTATAAATAAATTAAAAGTCTTTGGATTAAAACATTAACTTTCTTTCTCTGTCCACAGAGCTATGAATTTTTAGAACATTCCAGCATTTTTATTCAATATTATGTTTTTGTGCTACATTTAAAATAGCCTGGACAAACATTAACAGGCCAGGAATCAGTCTAAGATAACGAGCATGGGGCTGGATGAACACAGCAGGTCAAGCAGCATCATAGGAGCAGGAAAACTTGACGTTTCGGGCCTAGACCCTTCATCAGAAATTGACTGCAATTCAAACCAACAATGAATTGAAAAAATATCACAGCAGGAGCCCTGCTGAATGAATTTAGGTGTGAAGTAAAGTGAGGTTTATTAAATTATAAGAAAACAATGCAAAAATATATTGACCTGTGACAGGTGTTTGGCACCAGAGTAGCAATTTCAAAGTGAATAAGTACCAGACTCAGTGATATGTTGAAAACAACGTTCTGCAAGGTCATCTTGCAAATGCCTTAGGGCATGATTTGCATTAATAAGCGAACACGAGGGAATATTTTCATCACCGACAACAATCTGAGGAATTAATTCTTTTTACTGAAACTTCTAAATAATTGACTTGAATTTGAAGTATGTATGTAATCTACGTAAATTTGTATGGAAACCATTTTTGATCAGCCATCAATTTGTGACATGGAAAAGATATTTCACATTGTTGCAAGTTACTGTGCAATTTGAGGTAGTCTGCTATAAACATCCCAGCGCATTTTTTATGAGGATGCATCATTCACACATCAATTGTCCACTTAATGCATGAAATAAACTAAAATCTATTAATGATGAGTGTAAACCGAAATAAACAACGTGATAACAATGTGACAATATCTACACTTTTAAATCTTTGTTTTCCGGCGGCATGGTGGCTCAGTGGTTAGCACTGCTGCCTCACAGCACCAGGGACCCGGGTTCGATTCCAGCCTCGGGCATCTGTCTGTGTGGAGTTTGCACATTCTCCCCGTGTATGCGTGGGTTTCCTGCGGGTGCTCCGGTTTCCTTCCACAGTCCAAAGACGTGCAGGGTAGTTGGATTGGCTGTGCTAAATTGCCTGTATTGCTCAGGGAGGTGTAGGTTAGGTGGGTTGTTTGGGGGGGTTGGGTCTGGGTGGGATGCTCTGAGGTTTGGTGTGGACTTGTTGGGCCGAAGGGCCTGTTTCCACACTGTAGGGATTCTATGATCAATGTAAAAAGTTAATAGCTGTGCGGTTGACCTCCAATTAACTGCAGATTGTAAGGTTTAAGGGACAGAATGTGACAAGGTCAATACATTAGACCATGCCTCAGGAAAAAGGCTGAAGGTTGTTGCAAGATTTAACAGGACACCAAATTGTTCCAGATCAAAGAAAGCAACGGAAGGATGTCAGGTTAGTGCTGTTCGAGAAATTGAAGCTCGGAAAAGCTGTGTACAGCAGTGTCAGCCTTGTGAAGCTACAGTGGCATTATCTACACTGGGAAGTTGGTAGTTAGGACAAAGAGAAGTCTCTCAGCAGTAGGGTCCTCCTCAGAGCAACTAGGAAGTTAAGATCATGCTGATGGTGACATGCTGGCTTGCAGCCTTGCGAATCTAGTAGGATGCCAGTTCGGTAGAAGAAGTTGAATAAATGAGTGGTGAACGATTGCTGAAGCATTCTAAGTTTGAGTCCTGTTGCTTGACAATTAATTTCAGACCCAAGAAGCAGCAGGAAGGCTGCCAGGCTGAAATGAAACTGCTGTGAAGGAAAATCAAAGGCTAATTCCTCAAAGGAAAGGAGTCAAAATTCTTCAACAGGGAGACAGTCTTTGAATTTTTTTGACATTAGTAATATTTAGGTGGGTTGCTGAAGAAATCTGTAGTACCTATTAAAGTTGGTTTGTCATTTAACGTGCAGTCAGTGTTGTGTTCAACTTCTTTGCCTGTCACTTTATGTTTACCTCATGTAAATTCGGGATAGAGAATGAGATAGTCAGTTTTGACTGCTTCTTTAGTTAACTCATGTATGGAAAAGTTTTTTTCAGTTTATTTAACCTTTTGTTTTTGTTTTTTCTTATGAGTAACCAGGATTTCCGATGTAGTCTAATTTAAAAGAAAAAAAGTTACTTTTTCCTGTGCCACCAATCATTAGGATCTTGGTTGATCCTCGATCTCAATGCCATATTAACCATTTTTTGCTCAAGAGCCCTTGATGCCATTAGGATCTACAAATTTATTAATGTCTTGAATATATTTACTGAGTTGGCCTCCACAGCCCTCTGTGGTTGACAATTCCACAGGTTCACTATCTTTAAGAGTTAAGAAATGTTTCCTCATGTCGGTCCTAAATGACCTCCCCCACATCATAAAACTGTGACTCCTGATTCGACACTGGAACTGAGAAAAAAAAAATACTCCCTGCATCTAGTTGATCCAGCTGTGTTAGAATTTTCTATTTCAATCAGATACCATCTCATCCTCTGATCTGTATTGAAATACAGGCACGGACTAACTAATCTCTTCTCAATGGTCAACCCCACCATCTGTGATATCGGCCTCGTGAACCTATGTCGCACTCCCTCCATGGAAAACCAAAACTACATGAAATATTCCATGTGCGATTTCACCAGGGCCCTGCATAACTGCAGTGGGACGTCCTTACATTTGAACTCAAATTCACCTTCAAATATACCAGAGATAGTAGGAACTGCCGATGCTGGAGAATCTGAGATAACAAGGTGGAGAGCTGGACGAACACAGCAGGCCAAGCAGCAACAGAGGAGCAGGAAGGCTGACGTTTCGGGTCTGGACCCTTGTTCAGAAATGGGGGAGGGGAAGGGGATTCTGAAATAAATAGGGAGAGGGGGGAGGCAAATAGAAGATGGATAAAAGAGAAGACAGGTGGGGAGGAGACAGACAGGTCAAAGAGGCAGGGTTGGAGCCAGTAAAGGTGAATGTAGGTGGGGAGTTAGACAGGGGATAGGTTCATCCAGGGAGGACAGAGAGGTCAAGGAGGCGGAATGGGGCAAGTGGGTAGGAGATGGGGGTGGGCTTGAGGTGGGAGGAATGGTTAGGGAGGTGGGGACGAGCTGGGCTGGTTTTGGGATGCAGTTGGGGAGGGGAGATTCTGAAATTGTGAAGTCCACATTGATACCCTTGGGCTGCAGGCTTCCCAAGCAAAATATGAGATGCTGTTCCTGCAACCTTTGGGTGGCATCATCGTGGCAATGCAGGAGGCCCAGGATGGACATGTTGTCCAAGGAGTGGGAGGGGGAGTTGAAATGGGTCGCGAATGGGAGGTGTAGTTGTTTGTTGAGAACCGAGCGTAGGAGTTCCACAAAGGGGTCCCCAAGCCTCCGCTTGGTTTGCCTGATGTCGAGGAAGCCACAATGGGAACAGCAGATACAGATGTTGCAGGTGAACATCTGTTTGATGTGGAAGGTCTTCTTGGGACCTGGGATGGGGGTGAGGGGGGAGGTGTAGCACTTCCTGCGGTTGCAGGAAAAAGTGCCAGGGGTGGTGGGGCTGGAGGGGAGTGTGGAGCGGACAAGGGAGACACAGAGAGAGTGGTCCCTCCAGAAAGTAGATAAGGGTGGGGAGGGAAAAATGTCTTTGGTAGTGGGGTCAGATTGCAGATCGCGGAAGTGTCAGAAGATGGTGCGTTGGATCCGGAGGTTGGTGGGGTGGTACGTGAGGACGAGGGGGATTCTGTTTTGGTGGTTATTGCGGGGAAGGGGTGTGAACGACGAGTTGCGGGAAACGCGAGAGACATGGTCGAGGGTGTTTTCGACCACTGTGGGGAAGTTGCGATCCTTGAAAAACGAGGACATCTGGGATGTCCGGGAGTGGAATGCCTCATCTTGGGAGCAGATGTGGCAGAGGCAAAGGAATTGGGAATAGGGGATGGCCTTTTTGCAGGAAGGTGGGTGGGAGGAGGTGTATTCTAGGTAGCTGTGGGAGTCTGTAGGCTTGAAATAGATATTGGTTTCCAGGCGTATGCCAGAGATGGAGCCAGGGAGGTCCAGGAAGGAGAGAGAGGTATCAGAGATGGTCCAGCTGAACTTAAGATCGGGGTGGAAGGTGTTGGTGAAGTGGATGAACTGTTCGAGCTCCTCGTGGGAGCATGAGGCGGCACCAATACAGTCATCAATGTGATGGAGGAAGAGGTGGGGTTTAGGGCCAGTGTAGCTACGGAAGAGGGATTGTTCCACGTAACCTACAAAGAGGCAGGCATAGCTTGGGCCCTTGCGGGTACCCATGGCTACCCCCTTTGTCTGTACGAAGTGGGAAGAATTGAAGGAGAAGTTATTGAGGGTGAGGACGAGTTCGGCGAAGCGGATGAGCGTATTAGTGGAGGGGGACTGGGCGAGCCTGTGGGACAGGAAGAAGCGGAGGGCCTTTAGGTAAACATACCAATATAGGGCAAATATAGGGCCATGTGACTGGTGAAGAAACATATTGGTTAACTATCGACTGAAGGGAAAACAAATGCACCTGGATCATGCGTTAAAGCTTTTGCATCGACGGAGCAGCCTTCATAATGAGGTAAGGCGAAGGATTTGTCTGTCAGGTGAAAGAGCAAAATCCTGACATTCTGATCATCCACTGCGTCTCCAGCATGACGCTCTTGTAGCCAAAACAAAGGCACCAGAGTTTCCTGCAGAACCTGAGCACGCCACGACAGGCATGCATGACATAAAATTGCAGTGAATGAAACCACGTTTATTCACTATTTCGTTTGCAAAGTCGTGAGTCAAGTTTCCTGTTAGATGCCAAGGTGTGGTAGTTATTGTGGGGAAATTTCTCTGCTGTGTTCATGAGTTTCAGAGAGAACTGACAGAGTTTTCAACAATGCATTAAACTGCCTTAGAAATAATTACTATCTGATGATTACTGATAGGCTAAGCTGGCATATCTCGTAGACATTTTCAGCCATTTGAATGAGCTGAATAAAAAAATGCAGGGGCAAGACAACAGGATGATCCTGACCATCACAGATAAACTTCAAGCTTTCAGGTCAATACAGAGTGTTTGGCAGGAGACAGTGGCAGGGGTTTATATGAGATATTTCCACCAGCATCATCAGAGCAGACGTAACTGTCCAGCCTCATATTCAAACAACTCAAAGCACTGCAACAGAAATTTGAATTCCACTTCTCAACAAATGTTGAAGATTATGACTCAATGCATTATCCATTTAATTCACTGTCTTCTGATTCATCACAAAAGCTGACATTAAAAAGAATAATACACTGAGCGGCAGATGGATCGCACAATGAAGCTGAGATTTTGAGAGGTGTCTTTGTCCGTGTTTTGACTAACTGCAGTAACATGAATATCCAACAATCTCTGACAACGTTATTGCTGTACTCTTGTCTTTGGCAATAACATATCTCTGCAAGCAAATACTTTCAGCACTGGCAAACAACAGGAGGGAGTGCTTATCGGTGAAGTAAGATTTGCAGGTGGCCCTGTTATCAATTCCTCCACAGATCAAAAAGCTCTGTACCCTCCAGCAGGCTGAGGCTTCCCACTAACCCAGGAACTCTCCACTTTCCTCTCTTTTGTCTTTTGCTGTGATCCATTGTTTATGAATATTTATCAATAGTCAGGTTGAGCAGATTTTGAAAACGTGTCGGTGTTTGCAGTTAAAGGCCTTATTTTTCCCAGTGGATTTGAAACATTAATGCTTTTTACCTTTCTTTAGTTTGTTACGTGTACTGAGCTGCAAACCTACCTTGTAAGGAAGTACATTGTAAATTCAAGCAAATGTGATGTCACTGAGCACCAATTCAGCTGAGAAAAGTGGGTGTGCCCTTGGAGACAGTAGGGACTGCACATGCTGGAAGCTAGAGTCAATAAATGTGGAGCTAGAAAAGCACAGCAGGTCAGACTGCATCCGAGGAGCAGGGCAGTCAACATTTTGGGCTGAAACCCTTCGACAGGGCTGGGGAGGGGGAGGGGAGCCCAGCAGTAAATAGGAGGGGGCATGGGTATGGGGGAGATAGGTGGGATGGAGATAGGTGGATGCAGGGAAGGGGGTTATGGTGGTTGGTCAGAGGGAAGGGTGGAGAGGATAGGTGAGTCAAAAGATGAACAGGTTTGGGGTATAGAGTTTGAGGAGCTGGTGAAGTCAATATTCAGACCAGTCGGCTGTCAGCTCCTAAAGTGAGCTATCAGGTGTGGTTCCTCCAGTTCACGTTTAGCCTCACTCTGTCAGCAAGGGCAGCGGGAGGGGGCGTTAAAGTGGATCGCAACCGAAAGGTCAGGTTGGTTGGTGCGTGCAGAGCGCAGGTGCTCCATGAAACCCCTAGTCCCCGAGTCTGCATTTGGTCTCTTTTATATAGAGGAGACCACATCGGGAGCAATGGATACAGGAGATGAGGTCAGATGAAGCGCAGGTGAATCTCTGCCGGATTTGGAAGGATTGTTTGCTACGGACTTGTTAGCTTCATTGTAGTTTGCCTTGATACTGAAAAGGCTGGGAACCACTGATTTAGGCTACAATAGAAATTCAAAAGGTTACAAAATATTTTCATTGACAAGCTGGAAACAATGAAAATTGACACTGTTTATCCCCTCCGCACTGCCAAAGAATCTGAGCTTTAATCATGAAACATTATGACAATTTTGCAATTGAGTTATTAAAATTACAGGAAACAAAATCCACGGTCCATAACACGATAGTACTTTCATTTAAATGTGTGCCAGACCTTCAGTGGCAGAGTTCGGCTTTACTACGATCATGAATTTTAGAAAGCAACAATTTTAAAATTATCTTAAAAACATGGCATTGGTCATACTTTGAGGGATCAGTTTATGTTGAGCATTTTTAATGGTGATATAGATTTTTCAATTATATTTATAATTTCTGCAAGAAGCCCATGCCCCCTCCTATTTATTGCTGGGCTCCCCTCCACCTCCCCAGTCCTGTCGAAGGGTTTCAGCCCAAAATGTTGACTGCCCTGCTCCTCGGATGCAGTCTGACCTGCTGCGCTTTTTTAGCTCCACATTTATTGACTCTAGCTTCCAGCAGGTGCAGTCCCTACTGTCTCCAAGGGCCCATCATTCAGGGTAAAGATGAAAGAGTTGCTCAGTAATATTTTTCAAATCAATATTTTTCCTTGCATTTTATTTCATCTTGCATTGTTTGTCAATACAAAAATGTCGCAGAGGTACCAGGGAAAGGGGATGGAGATCACCAGCCTTAGGCTTTCATTTATAATGAAGATCAAAACTGCAGATGTCACATTACAACATGTTGAAACATTATCAGAGGCTGGTCGTCATACACACTGCTTGGACATTGTGATCAAAATATTGATAAAGCACAAGACCTGTCAGCATTTCAGTCAGGGGAGGCAGTGTGGGCCTGTAACCAGAAAAAACAGTCATTTCATCTATGGTCTTGGCTTGTGCATACTGGGCAGGGAGTTCTGAGAAGGAACTGATCCATACTGATGTTTTCCAAAAGGTGATGGCCTAGTGGTATTATCATTGGACTGTTAATCCCACCATGGCAGATTTGGAATTAAGAGTCTAATGATGACCATGAATCCACTGTCAATTGTCAGAAAATCCATCTGGCTCACTGATGTCCTTTAGGAAAGGAAACTGCCATCCTTACCTAGTCTGGCCAACATGTGACTCCAGACTCACAGCAAAGTGGTTGACTCATAACTGCCATCTGGGCAATTCGGGATGGGCATTAAATGTTGCCTATCCAGTGACACTCTGATCCCATGAATGAATAAAGGAAAGGACTATTAATGAATAACAGGAAGGGACTGACCCTGAGCCTCCTCCAAAGGAGACAGGAACACAATCAAGCTAATTGGTGAAACCACTGTTGGACCCAAGTCAGGTGCCTTTGTGGAGTGGGAGTAGAAAAATGTAACATCGAATATTTTGGAGGTTTAGCATATTGGCTATTAGCTCTTGCAAGACTGCATGGTCACTGATGTCAGTCCACACAGGACAGGAACCTGACGGACTGAGGGTCCAATGAAATCCCGCTCAACCATGCCTCTGAGTTCAGTGCTCATGATTAACAAATGCTCATCAATTTGCAGCAGTATGGAGTCTAGTCCTCCTGTATCTCAGGCACCCAATATCTGCTTGTGTTATTCAGACACAGTTTCAGTCTTGATTCAGTGGGAAGGTCAGCTGGTGGACATATCACTGTGTGTTTGGCACATCGCTCAGAAGGTCTTCACAAATGGAAACAGCACAACATTCACATCAGCTCTCCACAGTCAGCTGGTGAGATCCCTGTCACCCCAACAAGAACCACTGGGCGATGCTGATCATTCGGCATCAAGAGAAAGGAACGATTTAAATAGTCGGATGCAAGCTAACCACCACTGTATGAGCAGGATCACGGGTTGGTGAACCCATGACTCTTTCAGGCGCAAGGCCTGACCAAATTATAGGTCAACACAGTCCAAAAGACCCAAAATACTGAAATCCCATCAAGGAAGCTGAATGATGGATCTTACTGGGGACTATTGCTCATCAACCTCATTAACATCAAATCTCACCTCTTTATTATGTACGTTCCCATTAGGAAGTGGACAAGAGTTCCTGACATGCAAGTCACAACGCGTACTTGGTGAATCCAGATTGCCAATTGCTCCTCTGGATCTCCATATTGGATACCAATCACCATTACCTCAAGGGTCACACCATGGGCAGTCACCGCATCCACCCAACTTCCGCTGACCTTTGTGTCTGACACATGCCAGCCCCACCACATCATTAAGACAAATCTCCAGTCCATTTAAAGTACGCTTCTGCACTTCAATGCTGCACTTTAGAATGCACCAGCCCTTCTCATGGCAACACTGCTGGCAGGAGACTTTACATATGAGGAGTGGCATTGAGCTCACTTATTGGACCTGGCTGCATTCCAGGAATACTCAGTTGCTCTCCTAATGCTTATTAACCTTGTACCTATTTTGATGCTTACAGTATCTCTGCCTTGCTTTGCC
Source organism: Ginglymostoma cirratum (assembly GCA_024137785.1). NCBI lineage: Eukaryota > Metazoa > Chordata > Chondrichthyes > Orectolobiformes > Ginglymostomatidae > Ginglymostoma > Ginglymostoma cirratum. The sequence continues at coordinate 13,625,869 of JAHRHZ010000069.1, read as the reverse complement.
CTACTTTGCCTTTTAGCGTAGACACAAGGCCAGGTGGTTTGTGATTTTTGTTTTAGTTTATGGCGGCTGTCAGGTATCATCATTCTAGGAGGTAGATAAATTGCTTTGTGTCACCATGCGACATCGTTGTTTCATCTACACCAAGACCGAGTAGTTGACTCAACAGACACACTGCATGTGTCAAATGACCTGATTATGGGCTGTTTTCTACTAGACCGAGACAAAGGGAGGTAGAGAGTGACGTGAAAGTGGCTGGCACAGTGCTTAGTGATGGTGCAGGTGGGAGAAAAGTGTTGAGGTGCCCAACTGAGTGGGTAGACAGCACAGAAGCTATGCAGGGTGAGTAGTGGGGGATATTGTGTGGTTGACAGCGAGAGTGGCAGATCATGAGACTTGATGGGATATGAGTGCAGAAGCAGAGTTAGACAGTGTGAGATGACAGATAGAAGGTGGTGGCATTCATCCTGCAAGAGCAGAGAAGTTTACTGATCATCTTCTACCACTGCTGGGTATCCCTTTAAATGATAAGACCATGTTAAGTCAGGTGGCACCCTTGGACCAAACTGGCGTGGTCTGGTGTCATGACCTCCATTTGCACTCCGGGGTCGGGGGGTGGGGGGGGAATAGTGGATGCACCCCTCAGCACCACACCATCCACCAGGATCTCCTGGTCCCTGTATTCAAAGTATGGCATCAAATTTCTCTTCTCTGCCCAGTCATGGTCAATGTCACAATCTGTGCAAGCCAGCTCCAGACTGACAGTCTCGTCCAGGTGCCTTTTAAAAATGGCACAGGGACAAGGGATAATGATCTTTTCCAGAATACCTCAGAAATGCCAAATACTTCTGGCTATGCCAAGTAGGTGAATCAGTCTAGCATCTGGTAGTATAGGGGTATGTTACATAATTGATAAGGAGAGTTTAAAAAAAACTCTTTTGGCCCCACAGAGAGAAACCCTTCATGAAACTTAGCAAAAATGACACTCAGCCAAAATATCCTCAGATTCAGCCTCCTAACAATTATTGACACCACTAAAACAATGACAATAAGACCAGAAAGAGGTATCTGTTCAGTTTTTATTGCAGTTTCTATATCGGTCATTTGACAGAGGACAAGTTGAAGTTGCAGCATTGGTTCAAGTCAAGGATCCGTTGTTTCAAGTGACCAGTAAAAGAGCTGAGGAGTCTTGCCTTTTGAATTGACAGAAAAAGGAAAAACTTTTATTTCTCCAGTGTATTGATGGTTTACTTAAAACTGTTGTGAATATCGAGGAAAATGGCACAGTAATTTCTGCCAGACAATCAGAATCCCTACAGGGCAGAAAGAGGCCATTTGGCCCAGTGAGTCTGCACTGACCTTGCAAAGAACATCCCACTGAGACCTAGCCTCCTACCCTATCCCCAGAACATTGCATTTCCCATGGCTAATCCACATGGCCTGCACATCTTTGGACAGTGGGTGGAAACCGGCACACCCAGTGGAAACCCATGCAAACACACGGACAACATGCAAACTCCATGCAGACAGTCACCGAAGACTGGAATCAAACCCAGGTCCCTGGTGCTGTAAAGCAGCAATGATAACCACTGAGCCACGGTGCCGCCCATTGACGTGTAAAGTTAAAGTGTCTCTGAGAGTTTGGAAACAGCACTTTTTTTTCTGAACTGGTGGATGAAGGTCAGAGAGACCCAGTGTCCATGTAAATTAAGTGAATATTGAAGGGGGAAAGCTACCTCTGCGTCCTGGGTGAAAGGAGGATCGAATTCCTGAAGCGAGAATGAGTATTGCGCTAGTTTTTGGGGAAGCTGTGGAATTTAATCCATCTCCAGATTATTACTTTAAAGACCTATGAATTCTGAAGTATTTGTGATGGGTCTCAGCCTGGCCTCTTGGCAGGTCTTGGCCTGATCTCTCAGCAGCTCGTGGCAGTTCTCGGCATGATCTCTTGGCAGGTCTCGGCTTTCTCTCTCAGCACCTCGTAGTGGGTTTCAGCCTGGTCCCTCAGCGGGTCTCACCCCAGTCTCTCAGCAGCTCTCGGCCCGGTCTCCTGGCAGCCTGCGGCAGTGTCTCGGAAGTGACACTGGAAGTGGGTCGTACCTTGGCATGTTCCTAAAGCATTGGGGGAGATTGGAGAGGCAGTAACTTCAGCAGCAGGGTTGGTATTGGCAGCAGCAGTGTCAACAGTGGTGGCACGGTGGCTCAGTGGTTAGCACTGCTGCCTCACAGCACCAGTGACCCAGGTTCGATTCCAAACTCAAGCAACTGTCTGTGTGGAGTTTGCACATTCTCCCCGTGTCTGCGTGGGTTTCCTCCAGGTGCTCTGGTTTCCTCCCACAGTCCAAAGATGTGCAGGCTTGGTGGATTGGCCATGCTCAGTTGCCCATTGAGCCCAGGGATATTTAGGTTACGTAAGAACATACATGAACTAGGAGCAGGAGTAGGCCGTTCGAGCCTGCTCCGCCACTGCTCATGGCTGCTCTGTTTGTGGACTCAGATCCACTTACCCACGCTCTCACCATATCCCTTAATTCCTTTATTGTTCAAAAAAAATCTACCTTGGCTTTAAAAACGTTTACTGAAGTAGCGTCAACTACTTCACTGGGCAAGGAATTCCATAGATTAACAACCCTCTGGGTGAAGAAGTTCCTTCTCAATTTAGTCCTAAATCTGCTTCCTCTAACCTTGAGGCTATGCCCTCTTGTCCTAGCTTCACCTGCCAGTGGAAACATCCTCTCTACTTGTATCTTATCTATTCCCTTCGTAATTTTATATGTTTTTATAAGATCGCCCCTCAATCTTCTGATTTCCAATGAATATAATCCCAATCTACTCAGTCTCTCCTCATAAGCCAACCCCCTCAACTCCGGAATCAACCTAGTGAACCTCCTCTGCACCCCCTCCAGTGCCAGTACATCCTTTTTCAACTAAGGAGACCAAAACTGCACACAGTACTTCAGGTGTGGCCTCACCAGCACCTTGTACAGCTGCAACATAACCGCTCTGCTTTTAAACTCAATCCCTTTAGCAATGAAGGACAAAATTCCATTTGCCTTCCTAATTACTTGTTGTACCTGCAGACCAACCTTCTGTGGTTCATGCACAAGGACACCCAGGTCCCTCTGCATAGCAGCATGCTGCAACTTTTTACCATTCAAGTAATAATCCATTTTACTATTACTCCTACCAAAATGTATGACTTCACATTTATTTACATTGTATTCCATCTGCCAGACCTTTGCCCACTCACTCAATGCATCTATGATGGGTTAGGTGGGTTAGACATGGGAAAGACAGGAGTAGGGGAATGGGTCTGGGTAGGAAGCTCTTCGGAGGGGCAGTGTGGACTTGTTGGGCTGAATGGCCTGTTTCCATACTGTATGGATTCTATGATGACGAACAGGCAGCTCGGGTCTCCCAGACAGCAAGATAAGCGGAGCTTGAACTTTTGACTTATTCCTTTATTTTCCTAGTTTAAGTTAAGAAAGACTTTAATGTTAGCTATGATCTTATTTCTTTATTCTATAAAGTAGTATTTAGCTTTTTAACTGTTTCACCTATTACTACGTACCTAGTTACCTGAGATTGCGCCTTGTGTCGGGGCATTAAACACTTTTCACTGTACACCTGTACTTCTGTACTTGAGTACATGTCAATAAAGTCTAAATAAAAATCTAAACAAAAATCTAAATAAAATTTTAAAAAGTACTTAGCTGGCTCACCATTTTCAAAGTAAATGGTCTTTAACCACATGTGTAAAGATGAACAAAGTAATGCTCGAGGTATTAGGAAGAATGCATGGTTTAAAATGTCACATGAGATAACATCACACATTATTATTTGAAGAGAAGATTAGCAATCCAAAATTTTTCACAAAATCCCTGGAAATCCCCCTGAGTTTTTAATGAGTTGAACGTCTCTGGGATCAATCTTCATTTAATTCGACAAAACCAGCTGCAGGAGAATAATGAGATTAGTGGTATTAACTACTCCAAAAATCCTCTGAATAATTTAACTCTTAATGTACTAATACTCAAGTCACCAAGAGATCGAACTAATCATGTGCTCTTCATCTGTCCCCTACTTTGTACTTGCCTCAATGATCCTGCTTGCCTCCTCAATTCCTTACCACTCCTGAGCCCTCACTCACATGACAAAAGGGAAGGTGTGAGCACAGTTGCAGGCCACAGAACAGTTAAATGCTTGACATTAGCTTCAGGCTCCACCAGTGACAAAAGTGAATTTCAGCTGAAGTTTCAACTGGTTGATGATACTGGGTTTAGCTCTCAACTATTAATTTCCTGTTGTGATTTGGTTTGGGGTCTACCAACTTTTTCTTACTACATTTGATTAAAATAGCAGCAAATCTACTTTATCTATCACAACGTGCGCAACTCAATTAATTAAGTGTGTGGCACTTTATGTACTTCAGAGGTAGCACAGCCTACTATTATGTTTCCTGCCACAGTGGATTGGATCAAATTTCCTGTCTAATATGGGCACGGTCAGTATTTATTGACACCACAGTGGCCCTTGAGAAATTGCTGATGAGACACCTTCTTCACTGCAACTGAATGGTTGCTAGGCAATCTCTCTCTGCAGTTAAAAGTCAATTACATTGCTCTGGTTCTGGATTCTGTTACAGTTACGTGGGGAGGTACTGGCTCTCCTCGTTTTAACCTCGCTGCTGCAACAAGGAGTTAAGTTCATTTTCAGCACAACACTTTATCTCTCCAATTAAAACACACAACTAATGTTTTACCCTTGCAGTATGGAGCTAATTACAAGATTTCTTTGAGTGAACGAGCAATTTCATGATCTCAACTACCCAAGAAAAATAAAGCTGAAGCATCAAACACACATGCAAAACACAGTACAAACTCAAAAAGAAATAATATACAAAAGGAAGATGAATGGTGTATATAGTCCTTCAACTCACGTTTTAACTTGACGCGACAACTGTTTAGTTGGAATCTTGCATCATGATTATTTATTTCAGTTATCCTTTTAAGTTCTATGTGTTCTGATGTTTCATTTTAAACTAAATTATTTCTGGGCACCTTTGAAAAAAAATTGAAAGACAAATAGTTTCTTGAAGTTAGTTTCTATTCTGCAGTCAAAAATTCATCATCTCTTTCTCTCCCTCTCTCTGTGTTTAAAGCACTTTCTGGTAATGTTTATATACCTCCATACAGAGTTCATTGTCTTTAAGCTTGACAATCATTGATGTTATTGCCTCCTTAATGCAACAATATTCTCAAATGACGAAAAATCAAAATAGGAGGAGATCTTTTCACATATCCCCAGGAGGGATTGGCTGGCACTTCTGCATTTGGATAAACTGTTACTTTTGTTATCTCAGGTCCGGTGACCCTTCCAAAGAGTGGTGAATCAGAGGGCGGCTGAAAGTCATCATGGCAGAATTCTGGGAGACATCACCACAGTCATCATGACTGTACAGCAGGTCAGACACAACCTGGTGACAAGATGTGGTTAAAGCTGAAACACTACATTGGTGTTGCCCAACCTCCCTCCTCTGACCAAAAAGAAGACTCTGTGAGCAGGACAAATGACAGGGTAAAGGTGTAAAATGGAGCAGCCATTAAGAGAGTGGGCCAGTGTTGAAACAGAAGTGCTGAGACCTTTGCTCAAGAGGTTTTGGCATGAGAAGGCTGAGCAGGGATACAAGTAAGGGTGCTTGAACGCTACATTTTTCTGTCTAGATGGATGGCAGTTAGGGCAGTGGCATGCTCCTCTTCTAGGACGTGGGAGATCAGGGAGACTTCCAGTATCCCTGGTGGCTAAAACTGAGAAGTGCACCCAGCTGCAGCTCCTGACAGACTGCTTTTGGGAACTGGAGCTGGATGCACTCAGGGTCATCTGGAGCAGGGAACATCATTGGCAAGAGCTAGAGTGAAATGGTCACCCCTAAGGTGCAGGTAAGGGGGGGGGGGGAGGGGAGGTGAGGTGGACACAGACAGTGCAGGGTTCCCTGTGGCCTTTCCCCTTGTTAATAGGGAGACCACTTTGGATACTGTTGGAGGTCGGGGATGACCTTTCAGGAGCTAGCAGCAGCAGTCAGATCAGTGGCACTGTGACCAGCTCTGAAGGGAAAAGCTGGTAGGTTTAGGGATCCCTGGCTGATGAGGGATATTGAGGCTCTGATGAAGAACAAGAAGGTGGCATACATTGGGTTTAAGCCAACGGGCTCAAGTGAGTCCCTAGATGACAATAAGAAGTGCAGGATCATGCTTAAGAGGGAAATCAGAACAGAAAAAAGAAGGTATGAGATGGATCTGGCAGATAAGGTTAAAGATAATCCCGAAAGGTTCTGTAGCTACATTAAGAGTAAGAGGGTGACGAGGGAGAGAATAGGTCCCCTTAAAGATCAGCATGGCCATCTATGTGTGGAGCCACAGGAGACAGGGGAGGTTTTTAATGAATATTTCTCCTCAGTATTAACTGAGGACAGAATCATGGATGCTAAGGAAATAAGTGGGGATGTTTTGGATTGCATACATATTATGAAAGAGGTGGTGCTTGCAGCCTTAAAGCACATTAAGGTGGATCAATCCCCTAGGCCTGATCAAGTCCGTCCTCGGATGTTGTGGGAGGCTAGGGAAGAAATTGCAGAGGCCCTTGTAGACATTTTTGCTTCATCTTTAGCCACCGGTGAAGTTCCATAAGACTGGAAGGTGGCTAATGTTGTTCCATTGTTTAAAAAAGGTAGCAAAGTCAAGCCAGGGAACTACAGGCCAGTGAGCCTGACATCAGTGGTAGGCAAGTTACTGAGGAGGATACAGAGGGACAGGATCGACCAATATTTGGATAGTCAATGTCCGATTAGGGATAGTCAGTATGGATTTGCGCGCGGGAAGTCATGTCTGACAAACCTTTCAGAGTTTTTCGAAGAGGCAACAATCAGGATAGATGAGGGTAGGGCAGTGGATGTCATCTATCGAGACTTTAGTAAGGCGTTTGACAAGGTCCCGCATGGCAGGCTAGTCATAAAGGTTAGGTCACATGGGATCCAGGACGAGCTAGCTAAATAGACTCAAAATTGCCTCGATGGTAGGAAGCAGAGGGTGATAGTTAAAGGTTGTTTCTCCGACTGGAGGCCTGTGACTAGTGGTGTGCCATAGGGGTTTGTTATTTATTATTTACTCAAATGATTCTGATGTGAATGTACAAGGCATGATTAGTAAGTTTGCACGTGATCCAAAAATAGGAGGTATCATTGATAGCGAGGAAGGTTATCAAAAATTACAGAGGGATTTTGATCAGATAGGGAAGTTATTCCCAGTATTCAAAACTGAGGATTGGCAAATGCAATTCAATACAGATAAGTGTGAGGTATTGCACTTTGGAAAATTAAACCAAGGTAGAACTTATACAGTAAACGGTTGCGTTGCAGAACAGAGGGACCTAGGAACACAAGTACATAGTTCATTGAAAGCAGCGTAACAGGTAGACAGGGTGGTGAGGAAGACATTTAGCATGTTGCCCTTTATCAATTGAAGCGTTGAGTGTAGGAGTTGGGATGTTATTTTACACTTCTATAAGTCATTGGTGAGGCCGCACTTGGAGTATTGTGTGCAGTTTTGGTCACCCTGTTGTAGGGAAGACATAATTAAACTGGAAATTGTGCAAAGAAGATTTACAAGGATGTTGCCAGGACGAGTAGGCCTGAGTTATAGGGAGAGGTTGGCCAGGATAGGACTTTATTCCTTGGAATGTAGGAGAATGAGGGGTGACCTTATTGAGGTATATAAAATCACAACGGGCTTAGATAGGATGAACGCATACAGTTTTTATTTTCACAAGGATGGGGAATTGAAAACTTGAGGGCATAGGTTTAAGATGAGAGGGGAAAAATTTAAGAAGGACCTGAGGGGCAACTTCTTCATGCAGAGAGTGATGCATATATGGAATGGGCTGCCAGAGAAAGTGGTTGAGGCAGATACAGTAGCGACATTTAAAAAACATTTGGATAGGTACATGGATGGGAAGGGTTGAGAGGGACCAAATGTGGGTAATTGGAAATAGCTGAGTGGGGACCGTGGTCAGCAAGGACCAATTTGGGACGAAAGTGCCTGATTACCATGCTGTATTACTGTATGACTCTAGAACTGATGGTAGCTAGGAAAATGTCAGTTCATATGCAGAAGATTGGGGTGGTGGGGGGTGGTTGGTGAGGGCGTAAAGAGTAAAGGATAGGTGGGGATAGAGCCCAAAGAGAGAGAAGAGCGGTTGGACAGACAAAGGAGTAGGTAATGATCTGGCTAGGAGAGTGAACAGCTGTTAATGGATACTGTTAGTGGCGAACAATAAGTCTGCCATTACACACTACCATGTGATAACATGGTCTCGTGTGCAGGATTGGGGGCTTGGACATGGGAGAGTTCAGGCCCTAAAATTATTGAACTCAATATTAAGTCCAGTGGGCTGCAGGGTCCCCAAGTGGAAAATGAGGTGTCATTCTTCCAGCTACATTCTGCCCACAATAAGGACTCTAAGTTTCCAGTTTTCTGTCACTTTAACACACCACCCTGTTCCCTGGTCAATATCTGTGTGTCAGGCTTGCTCCAGCGAACCTAGACGCAAGCTGGAAGACCAACACCTCATTTCCGGCTTGGGCACTCTGCAACCCTCCGGACTCAATATCAAGTTCAGTAATTTTAGGGCCTAAACTCTCCCAGGTCCTCGTCCCCTACCTCACACACCAGGCCTTGTTATCATATAGCCTGCCATTACACACTACCTATTGTTAGCCACTTACAATCTCCATTCACTCTCCGAGCCAGATTGTTCTCCACTCCTTTGTCTATCCAACTGTTCTTCTCGCTCTTTGGGCTCTATCCCCACCTATCATTTGCTGTTTATCCCCTCCTCCCACCCTATCGTCTGCATATAAACTGACATTTTCCCAGCTACCATCAGTTCTAGGGAAGGGCCACCAGGCTTGAAACGTTAACTCTGGTTTCTCTTCACAGATGCTGCCAGACCTTTCCAAGCAACTTATGTTTTTGTCTCTGATTAACAGCATCCACAGTTCTTTTGGTTTTTTTGTTTTTTTGTCTAATCCACTTTGAAACTTGGCCATTTTCAGTCACGTGATGCCTGTTGTATTTTTTAATTAAGTCAATGTTTTTGGTTCCCTTTTCAAAAACCACTTAAATCCATGCACATCTGGGCATCTTTTAACAACAAAATCAACAGCCCATCTTTTACACTGTCACAGCAAGTCACATAGAAGCTCGGCTGGGCATTAAGGACATGACTGAACCAAATTGGTACTAGCATTTACATTCCAGATTTACTTCACTTAATTTCAATTCCCCAGATGCTGCTGTGGAATGTGAACTCATTTCTCTAGATCATTCACCCAGAAATTTAATTGATGGTCTACTGAACTAATTATTATGCTCCTGGACCACTAATGCTCAGTAATCCTCATTTGATCACTTAACTGGAAGGATTTTACAGCCCAAAGGTATTCATTTGGCTCACTGTATCAATGTTTATTTCCTAAGAAAAGCCCGATTGTTAATATATATAGAAGTTCTACGAATTCGTAAACATTACAATGTCATATTATCAAAACAGCCAGTTGTTAGCATTGTATTTTAGTCAACTAGTCACTGACTTGTTTGTAGAACTCCTATTTTATATTCTGTAGACTCTGCATTGGGCGACGTCTGAGTAACCTTCCAAAATTTTTGCTAATTAAGTTGCCTTTTGACTTGTCTGTCCTTGCTAACTGCCAACCAAACTCCAGTCTCACTCTCCTCTTCAACATCCTCAAATGTTATGTCACCTTTCAAATGAAATTCAAGCCAGTCATTCCTGCAATTCTGTTTGAATCTGATTTCTATGTCATTGCAGTGACAAAATACTTTTATAAATATCTTGAACAACATCTTACAAGACGATGGCAATGTTAACCAGCTCCCCCCACCCAGCACTTCATCAGTTGGCTGCAGCGTTTGACAAAGATGATCACACCATCTTCCTTGTAATACCTCTGTATTATCATTGGAACGTGTTGGACTGCCCTTTAATTGCTTCTCTTTTTTACTTAAATTATAACCCTGAAGTCACTTACCATGGCTTCTATTCCTAATCTTACAAAGTTAATTTTTCTATTTGCCAAGGATCCATTTTTGGTCCCTCCCATTTCCCATTGGCTTGGTGCCTCTTCATAAACATATTCAAACATAAACATAAACTCTTCAACCAAAAACATATCGAGTTTCTCACATACATTGAAGACATCCTTGCTGGACCAGTTCTGTCAATTCCCTCACTCCTAAATTGCCACATTCCTTATTTAACATTGTCCCTAAAACTTTTTGCCTCATATGTGTGATAAGGATTGATAACATATTATCATGTGCATTTTAAGGCGACAGGTAAATGGGTTTCTGCTTTTAGTTCTGTGAAGGTGATTTTTCTTTAAAAAGAAGATCAGAAAGTGAATTCAGACATGATTTCCAAGAAAGAACGAGACTTAAGCTAAACAACTAAGTCAACTTTCTGGGGAATTCATTGATGAAGTGTTTACAATGCTGACCTTGCATGACATACAGACTGGGCCATAAACAGGTTTCAGTTGTTAACAGTAGCTTCATATCAGCAGCAGGACAATTATGTTTGTGAAAGTCAGGCTTTCAAAGCTGAACAGAAAAATTACAATTGTTTTAACTGTTTCAACACACCGAGTTCAGTGAGGATTATCGAGTAACATACTTGGCTTTGTGCCTCACTGAGAAGCGGTACCTGAAATGATCACATCTGGTAAATACAAAAATAGTTGCCAAAAGGAATGGCTTACAATATCACCAATTAAGAAAGAAATTAAACAGTCAAAGTGGGACTGATACTTCACTGGAGTTGAGTGTCTATAAAGGATATTGCCAGGCAAAGAGCTCAACTTATTATTTTTCTGCCGTTCAAGTTAAGGTTTTTCCAAGTTGTCTTTTATGTTTTGTTTTCCTCTCTCTTGAGTGATAAACTTGTGTTCATTTGTAAAAAGGACATTTTATTTCCACGAGGTTGTCATTCAGTGACTCACCACGGCAGAATTAAAATTGCGAGTAAAAACATAAGACGTGGCACAGTGGTTAGCACTGCTGCCTCACAGCGCCAGGGACCTGAGTTTGATTACATTCTCAGGCGACTGTCTGTGTGGAATTTGCACATTCTCCCCGTGCCTCCGTGGGTTTCCTCCGGGTGCTCCGGTTTCCTCCCACAGTCTAAAGATGTGCAGGTTAGGGTGGATTGGTCGTGCTAAATTGTACCATCATGTCCAGGGTGGGAAATGCAGGGATAGGGTTAGGGGTGGGTCTGGGTGGGATGCTCTTTGGAGGGTTGGTGTGGACTTGATGGGCCGAATGGCCTGCTTCCACACTGTAGGGATTCTTTGAAATCTATGAACATTGATTTCACTTAGATCTGAGATAAAAGGCACTGCAGATGCTGGAGAATCCGAGATAACAAGCTTGGGGCTGGATGAACACAGCAGGTCAAGCAGCATCATAGGAGCAGGAAAACTTGACGTTTCGGGCCGAGACCCTTCATCAGAAAGATCTGACCTGTCTGGTATTACCATCAGCTGGGATCATAACACAAGATTGTCCATTTGTCTGATCTAATATCTCATGTACCTCAGTCCAAACTTTCATTTGATATTGCTCCACTAAAAGACCATAGCAGAATTTACAACATTAAAAAAATGTTATATAAATACAAGTTGTTGTTTTTCATGGTATTATGTTAATATAACAACAAGTTTGCAACTTTCCTGTAATATTGACTGGAGTCTTTAATTTAGTTTCGGCATGCATACATCTTTTTGCTCTCTAATTCTCATTATTATATACTTAATCGATTTTTAATTAATCACTGTCCACTTCTATTGACGGAATATCTGATCCCTCAATGTCGTTTGCAAAGATATACGTCAAAGTGAACTTAAACTAATTTTTTCATATATTATCAACAAAATTGAGCTACATAGCAGGTAGATGGCAAGGTACGACGATAGTTTTCCATATCCGACATATTTTACAAATTCAGATTTTTGGAGAAAGGAATGAAACTCTAATGTTTCTTTTTAATGTCATCCATATTCCTATAAACAATTTTTGTGCTCACACAATCAGCAGAGATTTGTAACTAAATCTCTCTTTATAATTGATGTAGAAGACACAGTCAATGTATTCAATCATTCCGTGTCCTCACTCTGAGAACTTAATCTATTTCTCATTTCCTGTCTCTAACCCACGGGCAAAAAAAAGTCCGTACCAATTCCAACACTATTGTCAGAATTAGAATTGCTCATGCAACGTGCAAAGATATCTGGAAAAATTTGTTTCAAAGACATACTTTTCAGGCCCTCAGCTACATTGCCAAGTTGCTGTTAAAGACACCAAACTGACAAATGGCTACATCATTTCAGATTACAGAACCAGGTATTGCACCGGAGATTCTGTTATCTACCAAGCCCTTGTCAGCAACCCTGTTGTGCTCCCTGTCAGCACGACGGAAAATTTGATTTTGCCACATTACATAGCTTTTTCTTTAAATCTCATTTATTTGTATTTCCACTTGATTCAACAACTTAAATGAAATAATGGCACATACTGCAGAGATAGTGAATATATTTATCCTTAAGAAGCATTTAAGAGCTTTCCTGCATTTTTCAGTGCCTGGTTGTTTCATTTGAGGATTGACAAGATATTTCAATGCAGTTCCCTTCCTCTACATAACATTGCAAGTGAAATTGCAAGGCAGAAATACACATTGAACATGAACAAAAGTGAGTGATGGTAAACAAGACATATTCTAATCATAACCCATTCTTTTTATTCTATTTAACTTCTGTGACCAGAAAAATAAACTCAGTCCATCAATGGGTTTTCTCACTGGGGAAAATCTTCTGGCTTTAGGTTAACTTGTAAAGGAATTTCTTCCTCTTTGTGCAATATGAACATATATAAAATTCTATGTGTGGAAAATAAAGTATAATAAAAGAAAACAAAAGTAATGTGTTTTCTAGAAACTCATTTATATGACATGACAGTGGACTGCTAAAAATCATCAGTGTATCTGAACACGCAATTAAAGGGTAAAAACTTAGTGAAGAAAACGTCTTTAAAAAGGTATCAATTCTGCAAAACACAATTACTGCTTTCAACATGGGTAACAACATTGATTGAAAAATAATCTGAATACAAAATGAAGAAGACGCATTCAATGAATAGTTATTTGAGGAAACAGAACACAATTTTGCTCCTTCACGGAAACAACTGCTTCCTGAAGGCTAGGATCTAACCTGGCTAAAGCATGAAACTGCTGCAAGAGTTTAAACTATACTCAGAAGCATTCTCACCATCTAGAGAAACTGACTTTATCTCAAGACTTTCAACGCATTAAATTCCATATATTAAAGGGATTCACAGTCATAATATTCACAAGACCTAATGATTTTTTGGGGAAAATGACATTTTCTGAACTATTTACATATGGATAGATTTAATTCTATATTTAATTACTTGTAACTTTACAAATGAAGGTCATTCTTGACTTGGAAAATAACTATTTACGGTGATAAAGAAAAAAAATGTCAAGGAAGGCACACTTGCTGCTTAAGTACAAACTAATCACGTTAATTCTAAAATTCCTCTCCAGTTGAGCTTGGTAAATAATCACCAGTGCTTTTAGTGTTTTTGAAGTGATCTCATTATCTGGAAACCTGAAATCAGGTAAAATCTACCATCACATGTCTTAGGGAAAAAGACAATTGATTTTGGATTCAAAGTAGAACATGTTTTAAAATGAATCGGATAAATAATTACTGTTCTAGACCTGCTTTTTGTTTCTTGAGCATAATTATTCCTTTTGTTAGTTGACCTCTTCTGCTTTCCACTTGATTACAGACCTGATCAAGTAAGATTGGATCACTTTCCTGCCCCTCCACCCTTGCTCTCTAATTTCTGAAAAATTGTTACCTCTCTGGTCAGTTTATCGCTCAGATGAAGTGCCACTGACTGAAGCGTTAACTCTCTTCCTCTCACCATTGATGCTGCCTTTTGGGTATCTCCTACAAATTTTATTTTTGCTTTACATATTGTCCTTACAAGTTTACAAGAGAACATTAATTTAAACAAATGTTAATCAGGTTCTTCCTGGCTCAAAGAACTTGTTGAATAATTACAGAACATTTCAGTTTCTGACTTCACCGAGTAAGCCAATTTCAAACAGTTGTTATCTTTTCAGTTCTTCAGTCGTCATAAGCAAGGCAAACATCTATTTTCCATCCCTAAATGCAGTAGGGAAGATCATAGAATTTTACAGCAGAGAAGGAGGCCATTTGACACATCATATCTGTGGTGTTAAGTAGTGAATTCTGGGATTTTGACTTGACCAAGATGAAGGTTTACATGTCTAAAGCAGGATGTCATATGATGTGAAGGCCTCCAGACGCTTCTTCAGTTGAAGAAGTGCGAACAGAACTGAACATTGTGTAATAACCCCATTTCCGACCTTATGATGGAGACAAGATCATTGACGATGCTGTTGAAGATGGTTGTGCTTCGGGTAATGCATTGGGGAATGTCTATGGCAGTATCCTGCAGCTGAGATGATTGCAGGCCTCCAAAAAGCTGTGTTAGGCATGACTCCATCCCAGTGAAGACTTTTCCCTCTGATAACTACAACTCTAGTTTGACCATGTTCTTGATGCTGTATTCAGTCAAACACTATCTTGATGTCAATAGCGGTCACCCTGGGCCAACCTGACTAGAGAATATGAACATGAGGAAAGAATGTACTCCATTACGAAATTGGATGTTTACATTCACTGTCACGCTAACAAATGACATGAACGAGTCAAGCTACCTAAATACAAACGGTAGGCCGCATTGCATACTGTGTATACATGGATTCATGCTGAGGTGAGAACAGGTGCCATGGAAATTGTGAAAAAAAAGTTCATTTTTTTTCTCTGAAGTTGTCATTGTTCACTTGTATGTTTTAGGGGTCTGGTTTGGTGAAATATCTGAGTCCAACGGACAGCCAAGGTTAGACAGGCATATTGTACATCAACTCTGTCATCCTGTCCATATTAACACTCGTACTCATTTGCATACACTGAAAGAAAAAAAACAGTCAATCCAATCTCTTACTTAATCAGTCCATCATTAGCTTTTGTGCAAAATGCAGGTCCAGGTCACTGGTGTTAACCTTTACTGGCATGTTTGACTCTACATACCTTCAACTGTCATTAATCATCTTGTCTTTCTTAAAGGTAAAGAGGATTTACTTGTATTACCCAGCAGTGCTAATTATTAAAAAGAAAATTACCTGTTTACTAATGGTTTAACTTTGTAAATTAAACTTTAGATCCACTGGTCAAAGCCAGGGTGGGGCAGACATTGCAGGTCACATTTTACTTCTTGCTTTCTTTGAGCAAAAGAGAGTGAGGAGGACCCAGAGACAATCACCAGCACTGAAAGGGGCAGGAAAGAGAGAGGGAGCAGATACCAGACAAAAGAGTGTGAGAAGAGAAGAGAATTCTAAGGCTCACATTGCAGGAAAGCGAACTAGTTGTTGAGTAACTGCAGCTTGACGTTGTGTTTGAACTCCAGCAATTTTGAAAAACATTTCTTTCTGAAGTAGCAGATGGCAAGAAAGAATTTATACGCATAAAACAGGGAGCTGGTTCGTCAGCAAGGAGACAAATTTTTACTTGCTACTTCTACCCAGTTTCTAGTTTAACATCACTCTTGTACTGTTAACAAAGTTAAAAAAATTAAAGTTACAATAAGCAAAATGATCTAAAAGCATACAATAAGTAAACCCAAGCAAAACAACTCATCCTTGTGGCATGCGAGGAATCGTGGACAACCTTGATGCCTATAAGGTCCCATGTGGGGGAAGTGTCACTGGCAGCGTAAACTTGAGCTCTAGGTTTTACAGATTAAGCAATGGCCACTGTCACTCAGCTATATCAGTGAGGCAGAAAACTGTGGATAGCATGTTCAGAGATTTGTTCACACCAGCATTAGGGGCAAGCAGGCACATCAGGAATAGGAGACTTCCAGGCTACGTAAAGAAAACATGCAGGTAGTGCAGGAGACCCCAGTGAATCCACGTCAGCAAGCAGTTTTCTGCTCTGGATATTGGTGAAGACAATAGATCTTTGGTGGAGTGCAGCAAAAGCCAAGCCCATGGCACCATTGGTGACCCAGCTGTACGGGAGAAGAAGAAGATAATCAAATTTTTGGAGCTAAGTACAAAATTAGCAAGCAGGATATTTGAAGCAGTAAGCTCCAAATTACACTCTGTGCCATATTCAAGTAAGTATAGATATAAAAACAAAAACAGAGAAATCAATGTATGGATGGAAAGATGGTGTAGGAGGGATGGTTTCATATTCCTGCGGCACTGGAATTGGTTTGAGGGGAGATGATACCAATGCAAGCGAGATGCGATACATCTGCACAGAGCTCGGAATAAGCTACTTGCAGGGCATTTTGTTTATGCCGTTGGGGATGGGAGGGGTATATAAACTAACTCAGCAGTGTGTTTTCTTTGAGGCCGCAAGTCCACACAACTGAGTGGCTTGTTAGATCATTTAGAAGGCAAATAAGAGTCAACCACATTGTTAGACGATCGTGTATTGTGCTGCATACTGCATGAAAGGAATAGAATGTAGGATAAGAATGCATTGGAAAAGGTGAAGACAACATTTACAAGAATGATTCTAGGGATGAAATATGTCAGTTAAGAGGAAACACTGCAGGAATTGGGACTGCTTTCCTTGGAGAAGAGGAGTTAGAAGGAGAGTCGACAGGAGGTTTCAAAATCAAAAGGGGTCTGGGTAGAGTAGATATGGAGAAACTGTTCCCACTCGTGAAAGGTTTGAGAACGACAGGGGACAGTTTTGAAGAGTTTTACAGATGAAACAAAATTGATCAGAGAAAAGCCTTTTCTCACAGAGACATAAAGGTGAGGAAGGCACTTCCTGGAAGTGCGGTGAAGATAGTTTTAATTGAGACATTCAAGAGGGCATTCGATGATTAATTAATTTGAAGCAAAGTGCAGGGCTTTTGGGGATACGACAGGAGATTGGCACTAAGTTCAAATGCTGAGAGACTCGCTGCAGACATAGTGGGCCAAATTACCTTTCTATACTGACAAATGTGAGATTCTGTGATTGCTTACACCAAGTGATGGCAGTTAAAATGAAGTTACTTGCCTCCCCTATAACTTCTGGGAGCTGGCTGATTTCGACTTTTACTTGCACTGCTAAGCAGACACATGATGATAGCCATACAACGTTGATGTGGTTCTTGAAAGAAATGAGAAGTCATCAGAACTAAAGTATGATTTCTACTTGTCCTTAACAGAACCAGCACTGTCTCCCAATCAAGCCAGCCAAGTAGTGGAGAGGACTGAAGCCAGAGGAGGGCCAAAAAACTAAATTTAATTATTTTCTCTTTGGCCAAGAGAACCTTACCTACGGAAAACTGTCTTGCAGTTGACATATAATTTACACAATAAATTTTCCTTTCGGACTCTTATTGAACATAATAATTTAGCCCTTGCCACTAATCGTTACTTATAAAACAGAAAATATATTAACAGGAGAGGGACACAGGGCATATCAGTTCTCCCAACATCTCCATCTTTAACAGTTATACAATCAAGTGATGATTACATTACCAAGCAAGCAACCCAGGGTTTATCGCACAGTAAAAACTGAATTCAGTAACTCAAGAAATATGACTTAGTGTCGTTAAAAATTACCATGAACATTACTGTTCATCAGCAATGCCCAGATGATTCAGCAATTCCTTCAAATAAAAGATCAAGCTACAGTTACCTCATCTGATCTCCATATGACTCTAGTCCATGTTACATGTTTAAATTACTTGGCAAGTTGTACAGCCGTACAGTCCTTAGAAACCAAGAATTCTGTCAAACATTGCCTTTTGACTGCAACGATGAATGGGCAATAGAAGCAGTCTTGGCCACAACATGATTCACTCAGCGTAATTAATTTTCACTTTCTTTCTTTATAAAAGAGATGACTAGGAGGCACGTCAATCGCTCAACTAAAAGTAAAAGGGGGTTACTGTTTTGAACTTTTGTGAAAAAATACCATCTTGAAGGACAGAGGCAGCAGTCATATGGGACCATCAGCATTTGCAAGTTCTCTATGTCACACTCCATCCTGACTTGGAGTTACAGATTTACATTGGCTGATGAGGAGCATCAATGGATCAAAACTCTGGAACTCCTAACAGTAATGTGGGCACACCACATGGATTGTACTTATTCATCCAGGTAGCTTACCACGATATTCTCAAGGGCTGGCCCTACTGGCAACATGCACATTCCACAAATGAAAAAGGTGTTTCCACCCCTAAAGTTAACCAGAATTTGTCTGAAATTATCTCCAGTTTATCTGAGCATCTCCATATTCCACATATGTTGCCTTCTTCTCATGTTGTTACTGACATATTATGATGTTTTTTGAGAAAGGTAATGATTTACATACCTTCAGTGTGAGCCTGCAAATCACCCAAGCAGCCAGGAACAAAGTTTTATCACAGTCTCAGGAGTTGAACTGTGAGAAACATGTCCGAGGTTCCCCTATATATAGCTCCAGGAACGACCAGGTACTTTTTTTTAATGCCAGAGGGGAAATCACAAAGAAAAATGGTGATGCTTGGAAATGAATGTACTGAAAATCCTATAAGATGACTTAATTTTGTACTTGTCTTTCACACGTTATGGGGGTTTTTCCTTCCTGAATCAGTGCATCCGTATTCACTGAAACAAAAACAGAAATGGTTGGAAAAACTCAGCAGGTCTGGCAGCACCTGCTAAACCGAACAGTTCTGAAATAGGGTTGCTGGACCCCAAATGTGAACTCTGATTTCTGTCCTTGTGTGCTGCCAGACCGGCTGAGTTTTTCCAGCCATTTCTGTTTTTGCTTCTGATTTCCAGCATCTGCAGTTCTTTTGGTCTTTCATCTGTATTGACTTCTTGAAAGCAGGGTTGCCTTACACACCAAGTATTGAAAAGATAGACTTCCTCCCTCACATCCTCAGAAGGTGTTTCAGAGATGTGACTCACAATTGCAAAGTCTATTCCAGGAATGTGTGTTTTATTAAGCATCAGGCATTGCAAGATTCATTAAAAACATACGAAATTCTAAAAGCTGTTGCTCTTTCATTGGAATTTTACTTTCCATTATTAGGAATGAAACAACATTTCAATCTGCATCATTGTTAATATTCTGGTTTTGACCAATAATTTCAAGGGTCTTTCCCTTTTGTGGCGAAGACCTTATTTTTGTTATTATTGATATGAAATTATTTCTAAGAACCCAGCTCCAAGGTATGAATTGGCACATGGTATGAATTTCAATTCACTAATTTCTGAATGCTTATCAGGTCTGAACACTGTAATTGCAGTTGAGGAAGCAGTTATTACTGGAAAAATACCATCAACTGCAACTGTATGCAGGGCAGGCCACTTAACTACCAGAAAAAAAAATACAAAGAGGAAGAAAATGAATCTATACTGGCATATAATGGGGTTCAACCTTCAAGGATTGATGGACTCTTCTGGCATTATACAGAACACTAAATATCATGTTTAAGAGCCAGCACAATTAAGTGTCCTTTCTGCAGACAACTTGCGCTTCTTTTCATTAATCTGCTGTAAAATATAACACCAATCCAATAACCAGCTATGTTATTCAGCAAAGTACATCACACTACCTCTCTAATCACAGCATACTCCTCTCTCCATATTTCTTTGGTTGGTAATTTTATTGCTTAGTTATGAAAAGTAGCCAGGCAGACTAGAAGCAGCACAATGCTCATTACCCCTTCAGGCTGAACTGACAGATCTCAGAGAACAGTAGGTATTGTAGCCCTCTCACGTTCAGGATTCCTTGGAGAGGAGATGCTCATGACATCATCACTATCACAACCAATGACCTAAAGTGTAAAGGTCTCACATTCCCAGAATCACTTGAAGCATCAGAAACTACTGGAAGCATGCATCCGAGTGAGGGACCACCACGGTGTGCACATCACCCCATGGCAGGAAGGAGCCAACAACTGCTGGATGGACATCTGCCTGATTGGCTCTGTCATCAAAATTATAGTTGTCTCAAAGCAGCAACGCTAATGGAAAGAATGCCACAGGAACACCAACACTGAAGCACTCAATGACCCTGACAAGGTAGCCCATTTCAGCCAGTGCCTCCCTACCTATGCAGAATGTTCACAGTTCCTGGTCTACCTCAGGGGCACAATCATCAGGCACTAGCAATTAACACCCAGTCTCTCAACCAGGAAATATCAAGACCAGTACAAAAAGAATAATCAGGAAACCCGTAAGCTGTGAAGCTGCAAGCACAAGGCATTTCCGCACCTCAAACAGCAACCCAACTCCCGATCCAAAAAGCAGCTTGACAAATGAGTGCTGAGGTCCAGGCAAAATTCTGCAACCTCAAGAGCAAATGGTGGGTGGAGAAAGTGTATGGTTGCTCACAGTCCTCAGTCGTCAAGCGAGTTAGTCTTAGAGGCTCCTCTAAGTCAAGTGCAGCCACTGATACCAGCCCAGGGGCTTGGAAACACAGCTCAGGGTAGTAACGGTCATGGTTGTCTCCTCATAAGGCAGTCCAACACCCATTTCGATTCTTCCTCCCTGAGTGTGAGCGGTTTTCCTCCTGGAAGAGAGAGGCAGGTATCAAGGGAAAATCCTGGCTCCTATTTCTGGTGCAGGTCGAAGGTATCCTGAATGAGTGAATAGACAGCACACAGGGGACGCAGGGTTAGAGGTAGGTGACAGTGTGTGAGGGAAGATGTTGCAGACAATAGTTAGAGTGGTAGAGCACATGCCTTGGTGGGAAGTGGGTACAGCAGCAGAGAGAGAGTGAGGAATCAGGCAGACGGTGGTGGAACCTGTGCTGACAGACTGGTGAAAGACTTTGACCTTCTTCCACAAGTGTCGGGCTTTCCTCCAGCTCGTTAAAACTGCACTGATCTGGGTGGAAAATGGTTGGCATGATCTAGCATCTTGACCTCCATTGCTCGTCCTGGAGGGTGGAGGGAAGAAGACACCTTGTCTCTGCACCACCCCATCCACCAGCACTTCCAGGTCCCTGTCTGCGAAGCAGAACACCAAATTCCCCTGGTCTGCAGTGACTAAGGTAAATGTACTGCAGGACAGCTCTAGACTAACCATTGCTTGTTCAGGTGCACAATGGCTTTTAAAGATAGCACTTGTGTCAGTGAGGTTTGTGAGGTCAGTTTGGTAAGATGCAATGAGAAAACCTACGAGGCCTGACAGAGAGAAACCCTCCAGGAAAATCAACAAAATTGACCTTAGCATTGCTTCATTGTTACAATCCTCTGAGAGGCAAAATCACACCAGTCGGATTATCACAATAAATCCCAACAACTGCACACTTGAAGGATTATACAAGTGATGGAATGGAAGGGAATCAAACAGAGTTCTGTGGGGCCACGGGTGTCTCACCGACTGTTCTGAGTAGCGGCAGGAAACTATTGTCAATTCTGTGAATGAGCCCCAAAGTAATCATGTGACTCCAGCCATCCGAATGGTCACTGTTGGGCTCTCCCTGTGATCAAGATCCCCAGTGAGAAGGCCGACTTGTCAAGGGCTGCCATCCAGAGGCCAACAATTAGCTGCCATCAGAAATTGCAATGGCAGCTGGTGCCAGTGCACCCACCAGGTATATCATGGGACCACAGGCTAAATGTAAGCAAGTGCAGATTGAGAGTTGCAGAATGGGAATCATGGAAAGTTGGGAGCTGGTATTGGCTCTCAGCAGTCTCCTTCTGGCTTTTGGGTCCCTGAATGAGGCACAGCGCGTCCGGTAATGAGGGAAATGCCCCATCCCTCCATCAATTAGGGTGTTGTCAGCAAGCTTCCAAAGGAAGTAGTGTGGATCCTGTTAAATCCCCAAGGCCCCATCACATTGCAGTAGCCTCAGGAATGATGAGTGTAAATCAGCTCCTGAATGAACTAAATTGAGATCCCACTGCTGGCAGCCAGGAATCCTGAATCAGCCTTTCCCGCCATCCAACTGAATTGGAGGGTGTTCCCTGCTGCCAAGAGACTGACTTGAGGTTTCAACTATGATTGTGTGTGTCTGGTTGTCATGGTTACTACTATGATGGGTTGCTTTTAATTCAGCCCAGTATATCTGATCACTGTGCCATGAATTTTGTTGACAGGTGTTGCATTACTAAGTATGCAATACCAGTCACTATTCATGGAGTACCTACAACAACGCAGTCTCCTCACATTTACTATCGAGCTTCATCCATAAAGAACAATCATCTTGCAAGATGCTGAAGAAATCCAAAGTTCTTGCTTCTGCCAACTGCTATGCTGGCACTGAATGTGATAGAGTTTGTGGTGTGTGAAAACATGTGGTACGTAGGAGCTGTTTGTGTGACTGCCTCATATGTGGACGATGCAGTGTTTTGCTAGATGTTAAGGTGTGAGTGCATGCTGTGGAGTGGAACACTCAAGTAGTGCAAGGTGCATGTGTGAAGGCGTGTATGTTGTCATAACTGTAACAAACTGTGGGCTACTGATTTTTGATTCAGTCAGCTGATTTTGGTAGCTGGGACTTGTATGAATTGAAATGGTTTCATGAAGGGGTCCAAAAAATATGGAGTTAAAATGGCTGTAGTAATCAGCTGACCAGCCCAGAGGCCAAGATTATGAAACCAACATTGAACAAAACTGTCTGAACTGAAACTAACTTGTTTCTATGAAAAGACAGTGAAAATGATTCACGCATCAGGTCTAAGGAAACCCTCATCTCCAATTTTCACTTACACTTGCATGACAAAGTTTACCTTTTGGAGATGGAAGATGTTACCTGCAATTGTCAAGCTTGGAAAGAATGGACTCAGACACTGAAGTACAGAAACCAGCTTGTATTTCATGGAATTACTTTTGGCTGAGAAGGAAGATGGATTTGTGCCTGCAAAACTGGAGAAAACTTTTTCTCTGCTTCTCGCTGTTGCTGAGGATGCAAGACATCACAAATGGGTATTACCTCAGGTTAAAACCTTTGCACTTCACGGACACAATAAAGACCTTAAAGTGAAAATTCTCTCATCTTCATTTCGTACTGGATAACTTTTTAAACTTTATACCTGTACATGCATACTTGAAACTGCATCTAAATTATTTTTCAGGCATTAGATGGTAATGAAAATGCTCTTTCCTTCATTTAAGGGAACCTCGTATTTAACTCCTCACAGATACAGTAAGTATTCAGCAAGTACACAGAAAGAACAGCTCATGCTAAAAACACCACAAGACTTCAGTGCAATCAATAAAGCCTGAAAAGAGGGAGTTGATGAATCCCTTCTCAGGTGACGATAACAGGGTTTATAGAGGTGCTTCTGAAATTTACTCCCACTGGACACCATTTCGGAGTTTGGAAATCATCACAGTCCCTCAGTGTGACCATTGAGAGTAGGATGGCTGTGGTTGTTGGGAGGTGTTGTCTATTTGTGCAAAAGCACGCCTATTGCTGCTTTAGAGCATGACCCCTGCTTTGCAAAATTCTCGTATGTAGTTTTGCAAGAGTGAGAGTGTGTGTAGAAGTAGGTTTTTATGCAGCTGCTTGTTTGGATGTGAAAGAGATGGGGGGGCGGGTAAGGGAAGCTGTGTTTATGTGTCTATGACTGTTGGTGTTAGGATGTGTAAATGCATGTTATAGGTTCGGGACTTCTAATGAGCATGGCTAGAATTAGAGCTTACGCTTCGTTATTTACCTTAATCAAATAACCTGATAATATTAAAAGGAATAATTATCAACAATGTGATGTATTGGAAAGGAACATATTTCAGTTGAGGCTGGGGGTGTGATCAATGTATTTTTGAAGGTACAGGATCAGGGAATGTTGTAGGAAACATAGAAATGATTAAAAGAACGGGTTCAAGGGAACAAGGAAAGATGAGATTAGAAATTGTTTTAAACATATGGATCTTCTACAGAATTTTTCATAAATATAAACACTTTAGACAAAGGCCACTGCTAGATTTGTGGAACAGAGGTAGACAGTAAGTGGGATGTGAGTATTTCCAATGTTAACTTAAAGACAGTGCTAGTTTCCGCAAAAGGGAAAAAACTAGACAAACAGGCATAGGAATGAGTAGGTAATAACTCCTCACAAAGTTATGATGGTTTTCCTGAAAACCATAAATTTAAGTGAGTTCCCATCGGAATCCTTAATAAAGTCAGAACTGGTTTCCTCTGAACATTTCTTGCCAAGCAAAATCAATGTATGAGTAGAAACAATAAATGGGCAGCATTATGCATTCCTAGCTAAAATAACTTCCAAAACAAAATTAATAATTGAACATAACAGAAATACTGTAGTCACAAGACTCTATCGCCTGAAGGGAACACCATGTAGTTTTAACCCAGCTAAGCCCTGAGCCCAGGAATGAAATTTCTCTGTGTCTGTGTAGGGTAGCAAACACCTCAATGACTCAGTAAATGAAACAAAGAACTGCAGATACTGAAGATCTGAAACAACATCAGAGATTGCAGGAGAAATTCAGCAGGTCTGGCCACATCCATGGAGAGAATGCAGACTCAATGTTTTGAATCCAGTAGCTTCCTCTTAGGAATATTGACTCGAATATCATGCACACAGCAAGGACTTCTGAAGTTCCAAAGTTTAAACCAGATTGAGTCAAGAAGTCAGCCTTTTTCTTTTAGTAATATTGAACGACCCAGGCTTCATACATGCAAAAATGTCCTCTTGCTTTGATTACACAGATGTTCTAAAGATCATTAAATTGCCTTGAATGCAAAAGCCTTTCTCCACATGCCATCTTTGGTCTGAATATTATTGTAATGGTTCTGATATGCAAGGATTCCTGAAGAGGTGCCAAGCTGTGTGAAAGAAACAGGATGTGATGATGCATGCAGAATTCACGTAATGAAGATGGTGATGAAGGGCAACACTACCGATAATTCAAAACAAGGCTGAAACAAAGATGGCAAGTTTATTCAGTGAAACAGCCTGAAAATACAACATTTCAAAACAAAACAACATTCTGTCAAGCAGCTTAAAGTAGGGATCCACTGAATAGTCGATTGCTATCAGTGCAGGACCTATCTGCTGGGGATGCATGGAGACATCGATATAAAGAACATACATGAGAAATTTAGCAGGAAAGGGTGGATAAGTCACATAACATTGGTAAATATTTTCAGGCAAGGGTCAGACAGTTAAAGGCAAAATATTTGCAGCCAATTAGACTACTTTACTGCTTAATGGGGCATTTCACATGTGCCAAGTAGAGCAACCTTCTCACAGCTTGTTCAGCTAGAACCACTTTCAGTTAGGGAACTGGTTTGCAGGGTGATCTGGAGTTGAGTGAAATGCTGTCTTCACTCAGACTACAAAGTGGTCAAGTTACTAATGCCTGGACAGCTTTTAACAATAAACACGATTATGTGTAACATGAATCTGCGAACAACCTCCAAAAAACACTCTTTCTTTTTCTTTGGTTTGCACTCTGAAAGTTCTACATACCAGATAATTCCAAGTTCAATAAATTCCGATTCAAGATGGGCTTTGATTAAAAAATGGAAATTGGTATTGCTGGGAAATCATCAGCTTCTAACTCAGCAGAGAACTAGCAATGTCACAATTTTTTTGCATTTCATAAACACTTCTCTGTTTTTGAGAATCTTTTGAGCAGTGTTGATCATTTGTTGTCATACACTTTTAAAAGCGATAGACCTTTGCAATAAAAATAGATAGCATTTTCCAAGTGCTTGCACATTTTTTATCATATAAAAATTATTTCATCTCTGCAGACTGAACTCCCATCTTTCCTTGCTAATTCTGTAGTTTTAAATTTAGTCATCTCACAGCTGTTTTGAGTCTGTGTGCACACACTTGAGGTGAATAGACCATTTCCCACCTCAGCTTCTCACAACAATTCAATTTCATATGTGTCAACATTCCAATCCGTAGGGAACAGTTTCACATTCCCAGCATTGAAATACCAACCACTTCAATTAGCTGCAAAACTGGAGTAACGTACACATTTAAGCCTCCTTCCATCGTATCATATTTAACTTGCTCCTGCTCAAATCTACTTACAGAATTAAAAAGACGGATCACAAAACATATTACACTGAGGCAGAAATCAAAGTTTCAATAAGTTGAGTTTGTCCAAGATTATGAAGCCATCAACTTCAAATATCATGAGACATAACTTTAGCATTTTAAATTTCTTATGTTTGAGATGTAACCAACACAACAATCAAGTAAAATGAGTAATGTATTTGGATCAAATAATGTAAAATGATTTTTCAGCATGTGACAGAGAATGCACGAATTGGACTGATGTTATGGGCCAATATATTTATTATCTGAAGTGCGTCTGTATATCTAAACCTTATTTTCTGGTGCACAGCCTAATATTTCAATGCTTTAATTCCCAATGTCTTCTGATACAGATTTC
This sequence comes from Ginglymostoma cirratum, assembly GCA_024137785.1. Classification (NCBI taxonomy): domain Eukaryota; kingdom Metazoa; phylum Chordata; class Chondrichthyes; order Orectolobiformes; family Ginglymostomatidae; genus Ginglymostoma; species Ginglymostoma cirratum. The sequence goes on along the minus strand of JAHRHZ010000069.1, from coordinate 13,599,301 downwards.
TGGTTTTGCGTCTGACATTTATAATTATGGGTTCTTTGTTGAAATGTGCATAGTTAATAAGAACGCAGTGTATATTTCTCTGAAAAATATAACTGAATAATCAAATGAGTGACATTGTGTTATCGCATGTTCAAAAATGGAAGCAGTCTACATTTTTCTCCCGGAGAGGGAAAACAAAGTTCATTCATAGGAAGGGGATTCTGAAATAAATAGGGAGGAGGGGGAGGCAGATGGAAGATGGATAAAGGAGCTGATAGGTGGAGAGGACTCAGACAGGTCAAAGAGGCGGGGTTGGAGCCAGTAAAGGTGAGTGTAGGTGGAGTGTTAGGGAGGGGATAGGTCAGTCCAGGGAGGACGGACAGGTCAAGGGGGTGGGATGAGGTTAGTAGGTAGGAGATGGGGGTGGGGCTTGAGGTGGGAGGATTGGATAGATGGGAGGACAGGTTAGGGAGGCAGGGACAAGCTGGGCTGGTTTTGGGATTCGGTCGGGGGAGGGGAAATTTTGAAGCTTGTGAAGTCCACATTGATACCATTGGGCTGCCGGGTTCCCAAGCGAAAAATGAGGTGACCTTGACCCCCGCCTCCTTGACCTGTCCATCTCCTCTCCACCTATCTGCTCCTTTATTGATCTTCCATCCACCTCCCCTCTCTCTCTATTTATTTCAGACTCCCCTTCCCCTCCCCCATTTCTGAAGAAGCATCCAGACCCAAAACATCAGCTTTCCTGCTCGGCCTGCTGTGTCCATCCAGCTCCACACCTTGTTATCCCAGATTCTCCAGCATCAGCAGTTCCTACTGTCTCATTCATAGGAAGTCATTATTTCACATTGATAAGGATAATAAAATATTTGCAAGGAAAAGGATCTCCAATTAAAAATTGAAAACTGTCTGGAGCCAATGTCACATTTTTCACAGATCCTTTCACCCATCTTTCTTCCCCTCCCCTCCACCTGGACACCTCCCTCTGACCTTTCACCTACATTTGATCTCTTCATCAAGAAGAGCTGGCATGGTATTAGCCAACTTCATTTCTTTGCTCCCCTTGCCCACTCTAACCTATCTCCCTCTGAACTTGCTACACTCCATGCTCTTAGGTCTAACCGTGACTGTGTTATCAAACCTGATAAAGGGATGCTGTTGTCATCCAGCCTCCCAACTCGACCTTGCAGAGAGTGAGTGCCAACTCTCAGACACTTCCACCCATCTCCACTGGATCATGACCTCACCTTTGAACTTAAGATGGCTAATTCCTGGACTGTCGCTGACCTCATCTCCTCTGGAGATCTCCCCTCCACAGCTTCCCAACTTTAGTCCCCCAACCATGCACAACCCGCTTCTAACTCCTTTCCAAAATCCACAAACAGGCGTGTCCTCGCAGACCATCATTTCAGTCCGTTCCTGCCTCAATGATTTATTTCATCTGATGCTGACTGTTATTTTCCCGTGCTTGCTCAATGTCTTCCGACTGACATTCATGATTCTTCCGACTCTCCATCAGTTCCACACTTTCCAGTTTTCGGGCCCTGGCCATCTCTTTTCATCATGGATATGTAATTCCTCTCCATGCCCATCCTCCATCAGGATGGTCTGAAAGCTCTTAAAAAGAGGCTTGAACAGTAAAAATCCACCACCATCCTCCTTCACCTTGATGTCATTTTTGAGCCATTGTCAATTTGAACAGCATTTCTTTTAACCTGTCTCACTTTCTACAAGGCAAAGGCATTGCTACAAGTACCTGCACAGGTCTCAGTTATACCCATCACTTGATGGGAATGTGGAACATTCTGAGTTCCAGTCCTACTTGGGTCCCCATTCACAGGTCCCTCTCTTTAGCACAATCTCTTACCTTCTCTGAAAGTGGAAAATTTGATCAGTTTTACTACCAATTTCCATATTTGTCTCACCTTCACCAGGTCCATTTCTGAATTGCCCTTCCCTTTCTTGAATTCATAGTTTCCATTTCTGGGGATAGGCTACATCATCTTTATCCAGCATAAGCCCACCAACTCCCACGGTTACCTTGACTGTACTTCCTTGCACCCTTTCTCCTGCCAAGACACCATTCCATTCTTTTGGTTTCTCTGTTTCATCTGCTCTGATAGTGCCACCTTCTACTGGGGTACCTGCAACATCTCCTCCTTTCTCCTCAACCAACAATTCTCCCCCATCACGAGTGACAGAGCCCTCAGCCATATCTGACCCATCCCCCACACTTCGTCCCTCATCTCTTCCAGCATAACAATAATGTTCTTCTTGTCCTCACTTTCAACCCGCCAGTCACCACATGCAAAGAATCATCTTCTATTTCTGTCACCTCCAGCAGAACACTGCCAAAGACATCTTCTCCTCTTCTCCACTATCAGTCTTTTGCAGGGACTATTCCTTTTTAACACCCTGGTCCACTCCTCAGACTTCCCCAATAATGGGTTTAACACATTCCCATTCACCTCCTCCCTCCTCACTGTCAACATCCCCAAACATACCTGCTCGGTGAAGCAGATTTTTACACTTGCTTCTTTCAATCCAGTCCATTATGATTGCTGCTCATAACTTGGTCTCCTATACATTGGCAAGACCGAACACAGACTAAGTGATGGCTTTGTGGAGTACCTATGTTCTGTCTGGAAGAATTTCCGTGAGTTTCCAGTTACCTGCCATTTCAATAAACCACTTTGCTCTCATACTGATATTTCTGTCCTGGGCCTGTTACCGTGTTCCAACAAAGTTCAATGCAAGCTAGAGAAACAACATCTTATTTTCCATTAAGGTACTTAGACCATTTAGCACTCAATATTGAATTTCACAACTCCACAACATTACCTCTGTCCTCCATTCCTCAGTGAATTCTCTGATCCTCGGCTGTGCATTGTTTGTCTTGTTGACGTTGCCGTCAACTGAGTGGACACATATTTCCTTTTTTCCCACACATTCACTTACACTATTATATCTCTATTTCTAGGCAACCTCCCCATCCGTTTCACTTACCTCCCTTTCTATCTATAGCAAGTCAAAAAAAAAATTTCCCAGCTCTTTTCAGTTCTGAAGAAATCATTTGAGACACAAAATGTTAACTTCTCTCTCCATAGATGCTGCCAGTACTTGTAGCCATGCCTTTGACTTACTTCCACCATTTTCACCTTTTTTTTTGTTTTTATTTCTATGTCCTATCCGTTTGGTCATTTTGCTTGCACAAAAGCTATCCAAGTCCTCAAAGGTGCAAGAAGTAAAAGAAATAGTGTGTGCCGCTTCAAGTCACAATGTTTATTTGAAGTTAATTCTATTTATATAACAGGACTCTTCACATTCTTCTTGAGAACTGCAGTTTCATCTTTGCTAATGATGAGAAAGGTATTTCAGTTTAGTATGCAATGCCACAAATTAAACATAATTCAATCTGGGTGCTGCACAAGTGGTAATTATAATTAATATTTAGCGGTAAAAGGTTTTTTTTTAAAAATGGAAAACTATATTAAAAAGTGGCTGCCTGTTTACACGACGTCTCAAGACACATTAATATTGAAACATCATGTTGATCTATAAGGGAGATAATGGAAATAGCCCATAGTTTTGTAAAGCTTTTCTCAGGGCACTCATACTTGCAGGGATCAACTAAATGTCTGTATTCATTATTTTTTTCATTGGGTATATATTCCCATTCCTTATTTTCCTGAAACTTTGTTGAGTTGTTTGATCTTTTAGAATTATCAGTAAGTTACAATATTACACACCCACTGCTCAGGTTCAAACCATTTGTATGCATAACACACAAATGCTAGCCCAGTGGTAAGCCCTTAAAGTACAGCACCAAAAATCCTTCTGATTTGATTTTTGCTACACAACATGTAGATTAGTCCAGACAGCCACATGCTGAATTTCAGTGTGAAGGCTTGAACCAACAAATGTCTACAGAAGGAGAAACTATTCACAGGTCTGAGAGTCCTCTACCATGCCTAAAAAGTATTAAACTTTTACCGTCATCCAATTGAAAGAATATGGACATTAACATTACTCCTCTGTCTGCTTTAATTCAACTGCGAAAGCCAAATTTCAAGTAAAAGGTGACACGTTATACCTAACTGTATTCACTGTGATTTTCTGCACAACTGTTAGAATCTGAATTGCAAAGTAAGTTTTTATTTATATGCTGACTCCCTTTTAAAAAATCTCAATTTCTTGGACATTTTTGATATTTTTATGGTCAGAATTTTACAGGTCAGAAGGAGGCTATTTGACCCACTGTGTCTGCATCTGCTTCGGAAAGAGTGACCCATCAAATCTCATCCTCCAGCCCGATCTCTGCAGTCCTCCAGATTGATCACTTTCAAATATATATCCAGCCCTCTTTTGAAAACTCTCGTGGAATCTGCCTCCACTGCTCTCCCAGTCAGTGCATTCCAAATCCTAACAACTGTCTTCGAGAAGTTTCTCCTCATCTCAACCCTTGCTTTTTTGCTGACAGTCTTGAAATTGTAGCCCTTAGTTACTGACATTCCAACTCGTGAAAACAGAATATCCTTCTGCATCTCTGACAAAAACGCTGCAGTTTTGACTTTTCTTTGTTTCTTTTTAAGTGGATCTATTTAAATAATGATTTAAATAAATTAGCAATGGCCTAATGGTATTATCGCTGCACTGCTAATCTACAGACCCAGATAGTGTTCTGGGGACATGGGTTTGAATCTTGCCACGGCAGATAATGGAACTTGAATTCAATAAATATCTGGAATTAAGAATCTAATGATGGCCGTGAGTTCATTGTTGATTTCCGGAAAAACCCATCAGGTTCACTAATGTCCTTTAGGGAAGGACACTGCCATCCTTACTTGGTCTGGCCTACATGTGACTCCAGACCCACAGCAATGTGGTTGACTCTCAACTGCCTGCTGGGCAATTAGGGATGGGCAATAAATGCTGCCAAGCCAGCGACGCCCTCATCCCGTGAATAAAATAAAAAAAGAAAATTCATCAAGGTAACGGGTATCAATGACTATTGCAGAATGCTGCAGAAGAGGATATAAATCTTTTGTTTTATTTCGATATATGGGTTAGTTGGAAGTTAAAGTTCTTTTGATTTGTTCCCTTAATGTGTCTCAAACACAAAGTAAGAGGAGCAGCTGCGTTAGATTTACAATTTTCCACACCAAATCCTTGCGCATTGTGTGAACAATAGTACCAGATCCTCACTGAATGATCAGTTAAAGGGAACATCTTAGAACATTATGCCCAATAATACTGTTATTTGCTTGGAAGAAAGGAGGTTTTCATAAAATTTAATCAGAAATAGATGAAAACCTTCGTGCCAGATTGAAACATCAGTGTGTTTCTGCTTCACTCAGCTTTACCATCGATTCAATTATTTTGACTGAACTGGAACATTCAGAGGGCAAGTGAGTCTTTTTCATCAACATGATTATTTTGAAATTGATATTATTCGGTGCCACTTTAAGCATTAATGAGTGGTTATGAAAGAAGCACTTTCATCTAAAACTGACTAATTTCACCTCACTATGTGATGTTAAAAGCACAAAGGCATCCCCATTTTTGCTGTAAAACAGATCATTAATTGTGATGGGGAATTCAATTATTCAGTCTCATTTAAATGTGAAGCATTTTTAAAAGTATTGAGGTACTAATTTAGTGCTCATGGTTGAGTGGATAAAAAGATCACATCAATCTTTTTACTTCCAGTGATATGGTGGGAGTGATGGGGAAAGTATACAATTGTGCGCAATTTCGAGAATAAGGTAAAAATGTACTAAAATACATAATCAAAAACATATTACAATTCTTATTTTATTCCCTTCTCCTGAGTGAATAGATGGATGTAATCTATTGTTACACAACTGTGGGAAGCACGTCTATACTAAAATTAAATGAAAATCTGCAGTTCAATCCTCCAATGTAATTGTTAGAAACATTACAGTGTTGTATCACAGATTACAGTTACTCTACATGAGTCAGTGGTGAACTGAAAATATTATGTACAGAACAAGAGTCACCCAGGTATAATAAATGGAACAGTATATCCATGAAGTGTAATATATCTAGTTCACTGGTTAAATGATGCTGGCTAATTCCATTTCTTGTGAGACACTCTCAAATTTTATCCTTTTTGTCAGTCTAGTCGGGAAGATAAAGTTGCTGACTGTATATTTGCAGAGTATATTTATGGTTCTGTGTCACATGTAAATTCTGATTCATTGGAATGGAACCGTTGATGATGCGTGATGTTGTTGTTTACCATCTGTACCCAATAAAAGGTAAACAGTCAAGATACCTCCTCATTTCTTTCGTGAAATCAATCTTAATTTATGCTCACTTTTAAGAGGACCTTTTAAGACGGCAATATAAAAGGAATGCTGAGCACTCACTTCAAAATAAACTTCAGCCTATTGTCTCCTCTACAACTGTCCACCTCACAACACCTTCCTCAGTTCCACATCTTCTCTTCATTCTCACACATTCACTCATCTTAGAAGAATACAAGTAGTAGAATCATGTGACCTAAACTTCAACATTCTCTTGGTGAAAAAACTGATGTTGCTTCTTCCCACAATTGGTTTAGGGCCTACATTGAGGAACACATCTAAAAAAAATCTAATATCTAGATGAAAGATTGTTTAAACTAGGGGCGTAAAAACAGGACTCCCATATGATCTGAGAAAGTAAGAACTGTCGATGCTGGAGTCAGAGATAACACAGTGTGGAGCTGGAGGAACACAACAGGCCAGGCTGCATCAGACAAGCAGAAAAGTTGACGTTTCGGGTCAGGACCCTTCTTCAGAAATTCAGAAGGTTCCCGACCCAAAACGTCAACTTTCCTGTTACTCTGATGCTTCCTGGTCCGCTGTGCTCCTCCAGCTCCACACTGTGTTATCCCATATGGTATGAGCTGGAAATGGCATGTATTGCTTTGCTGTCTTGCGCAATTCTGCAATAATCCAGTTGATTGACTAGAACTTCAGTGAAATGTGACAATCTAAATTTGGAAATGATATTAATTTTAGATAAAAAAACAAACATACCATGTAACAACTGAAATAAACGTCACTTCTTTGACACTTCTTCTGCATGAGCTAAACTAAGAATCCATGAGCTAAACTAAGAAACTACATCCTACTATTGTTGTTTACTGACTTGCTTGGTTCAGGCATTATATCTCTTCCCAGACAAACTCTGCAACTTTGCTTCCAGCTCCAGTTCCACACCTACATCACTTCCCCATTATTCTATTTAAACATGATCGATTCATAAAGTGCATCTTTTTCTCTGTTCTAACAAATGGGGTCCTTGCCTTTAATCTCTTCATTGCCCAGGGACATAGCGATTAGACTGTTAACTAAAATGGCCATCTCCTCTTCAATGAGAACAGTTGTCACATTTCATGCTGAGCTTACATTAACTCTATTTTGTTATGCCAGAGCAAGATCATGCTTCAGATTTCAACACAAGCAACAATCCAGATAATTGCCTGATTCCCACATCAAGATTGTTTCTTCCCAATCTCAATGACTGTGACTTGCACCTTACCAAAATGTGCAAATTTAATTCAGTTCAAAGTATAACATTTTCAAACACTATTCATTCCTAACTCCATTCTGTTGAAACAAAACCTGACAGAAGGTAAAGGTTTGTCTCAGCTCAACAGATAGCTCAAGACCAAAATGTCAAACCAGTTTCTCAAGCATTCTTCAGCAAATTTTCAACCCAATTCTCACAGCAATCTTAACAATTCTTTAACAAGATCTTACTTCCGCCAATATGAGGCATTCTGTTTTATTAGACAGACTCAGAGAATAAAAGCAATGGCAACTTGCAAGAGCAGCTTCAGGAGCCAAACTTTACTGTAAAGCAGAGGGTAGTTAATTCATTTGATGCTTCTCTTCCTACAAAAGCAATTTTAAAAATTACAGTATCAGACTGGCATAGTATTTCAGCCAAGGATTTCAGCGTCAGTGTTGCAAGTTTTCCATGTTATTCCATTGAAATAATAACAATAAAGCTTTAAGTGCTTTCTACAATATATTTTCCAACTATAGAGCAAACAATTTAAAATACTTAGTTCAGGGACACATCCATTTAGAGTAGTGCTGCGAAGATCTTGCAGTAACAGCGGATAATTGAGAATGATTCTTCAGGGACATAATATTTAGGTCAAAGCAACACCCACGTTAATTTTTTTTTCAGATTCTGCTTTCAGAAGACAAAAGTCCATCATTGAAAATTTCAAGCAAAATACTCTCCACTTTTTCAGGAAAAAGATTATTTGTTACTCCTGATGTCACACCTAATTTATGTTAATAAGTGCATTCATTGTGTTATATTGACACTAAAAATTTACTTCAACTCTTATTTTCTTCACTGATGATAACAGTCTTTAAGTGTTAGAATATGGGTGAAAGAACAACTTTTTAATTCACTCATGGGAATGAGGCCAGCAGCGACTGACAATGCTGAATTACCCTTGAAACTAAAATTACCCTTCTTTAACTGCCGTGGTCTGTGCGACGTAGATGCACCCACACTGCTATTAATGTTGATGGCAGCAAAGCAATGGTAATACCAGTTCCAAGTCAGGTTAACACGTACTTGGAAGGGAAGGCACAAGCAGTGCTGTTTCTATCCATCTGTCGTCCTTGCCCTTCCATGCACTCTTTAAAAGCTGATGTTATGGAAGGATGCGCAAAATGTTACAGTGCATTCTGCCGTGTCCCTGAGTGATCACTGATGGTGGAGTTGCTGGATGTTTAGTTGACAGTTAGGAGTGTGGAATCACATAGTGGCTTTGTCTTAATTATGCCAAGTTTCTTGAGTGATAATAGATCTATACTTAGTCATACTCCTGACTTACAGATAGTGGATGATGAATATGCCTGTACGAAGGTGACACTCAGGGAGAGAGTTGATTCCCACCAAAGTTGGAGATGTTGAGCTGCTCTTATAGTCACAGTACGATGTGGTCAGTGATAAACCACAGAAGGTTGATTGTAAAGGATTCAGCAATGGAAATACAATTGAATATTAAGGCAAGGTGGTTCAGTTCTCTTGGTCAAAATCACTAACACCTTTCACATAAGCAGTAAGATGCGTGTTGAATATCAGCCCAAGGCTCAAACAAAAGTAAAATATGAAAGATGCTAGAATTCTGAAAGAAAAACAGAAAACACTGAAAATAATCAGAACAGTTCTGATGAAAGGTCATTTATCTGAAAAATGAACATGTTTCCTTTCTCCACTAATGCTACCAGGCCTAGCTTCTAAATTCTTCCAGCATTTTCTGCTTTTTACTTCATATTAACCCAAGCAGGAACACTGCCCAGAGTTTTCCCCGCGGTTCCCATTTGTTTCAATTCTAGTAGGTCTCCTTGAAGCCACATTCAGTAAAGTACTACCTGGATTCCAAAGACATTCATCACCCCTGGAATTCAGCTCTGTCATCCATATCTGCAATATGGCCCAGGTGGAATCAAAACTTCGTAACAGTGAGCAGGTTATCACAGTTCAAGTGCCTTCCATAGCTCTGATAATGACAGCTTCCATCGTATTGCCGACAGCTGAGAACTGACTGATTGGCTACGATGAATTGGTCCTTTTTGTAGATAGGAAGCTGTTTCCTCGCATCATGCAGTGTGGACTGAATTTGTTGAAGGCTGGAGTCTATGGATGTTATGGACCTTGAAAGGGGCCAAGATGGATTGTCTGCTCATCATTTCTGGCTGAGGATATTGCAGATATTTCAGCCTTGTCTTTTGCACTGATACGTTAGCAGGTATGCTGACATACCTTGGCAAATTTCTACATGGTCAAGAAACTGCCAAAGTTGCAGTTGCACATGAACAGCTTAGCTAGTGGTGTATTGAGATCTGAAACACAAGTTTTCAGTACCAGATCTGGGCTATTTTCAGAGCCAATAACCTTTGCTGAATCTAATTCCCTCACTGTTTAATTTACTTAAACCATTCACTTCTGGATGGGGCTGGACTGGAGAGCTACGATTTAACCCATTGGCTGAGATCATTTAGATTTGTCTATTGCATGCTTCTTCCACGGTTTAGCTGTAATGTGGCTTATTCAGGTTGGCACCTCATCATTTTAAGTATGCCTGGTTCAGCTGCACTCCTTCGAACACCTCTCCCCAACACCACCCCTCCCCTCACTTCCCATGGTTCGTTGGCAATTGAAGACTGGGATGTGCTTGGTCACAAGGTTACAAGTTATAATGGTGTACATTTCTGCTGTTGATAATAGCCCACGTTGCTTCATGGAAGCTGTATTTTGAATTGAGTACTAAATCTATCTCAAAGGAGAGTGATGAATTGGTGATATCCTTGCTCATCAATCAGTCCACAGACCCAAGTAATGTTCTGGGGATCCATGCTCGAGTCTCACAATGACAGATGGTAGAATGTCAATTCATTGAAAGAAAATTTGGCATTATCTGGAATAAAGATCTAGTGACAACCATGAAGCCACTGTTGACTGTTGCAAAAAACCCATCTGGTTCACTAATGCCTGAAGGGAAGGAAAGTGTCATCCTCACCTGGTCTGGCCTATGTACAATTCCAGGGTCACAGCATTATGGATGACTTTCAACTGCCCTCTGGGCAAATAGGGATGGGCAATGAATACTGGCTGAGCCAGCGAAGTCGACATCTCGTGAACGATTAAAAAAAACAGCTCAGTTGCAGTCTGTCACAACATAATGGATGATATGAATTCAGGATTTGGTCTCCAGGATGACCGTAATCATTCTCACCAATACAGTCACGGACAGATGCATCTGTGACACACAGGGGCTGAAGTAAAATTCTCACTTTTGTTGGTTTTCTCACTACTTGTCACAGAATCAGTCTGGCACAAAGAAAATCAAATCTTTCATCATCTTCTGTAACTTGGGGATGTGAATGTGATTTATTTCAGACAGCATCTCTAGCTGTCAAAGACTAAAAGCAGAGTGTATGATTTATTAGGGGAGACAGCAGCAGTTGGATTCTACATGGGCTGGTGTTGAACGAAGACTGAAGAACGTAAATAGATGACTCAAATCAAAAAGTGAGCTCAATTTATGTTCACACTGAGCAGATTATGTTATTTGAATTGGAAGTGTGGTGCTCCTCAGCATCAACTCAGAGTACAGGAGTGGCATGGTGATTGATTCAATGAAACTTTTCGTGCCTTGATTCACAGGGCTTGTAATTTAAGAGTTCTCAAGTATTTTCCTGCAGTGCTTTGCATGGGTTCAGTTTGATGAGTTTAGGACTATTCCTGCTTCTATTCAATCTTACTAAATAAAGACGATTTGTGCTCACAGCTAGCTTGAAATTATGCTGTGTGATATCACACTGGAGACACAATGCAGCGCTATTAAATTCCTCTGTCTGCCATTTTAAGAGAGGTGATAACCAATTTATTCTAAATAAGTTAACTCCTCTTAAAATAACAGATTTTGTATTAAATGTGGGCATACTGATAGCACGCAACAAAATTGCCAGCTTCTTAAACATGTATTCATGCAAGTAAAAGTTATCCATGTGTCCAAAATAGATACTTTCTTTATGATACAAAGAATTATTTTACCAAGTGTATAAATATTTTATGTGCATCAATATTGCTTTCGGGAGTGTACTGTCCATTCCATTTGGCAACACTTTTTTGCACAGAACTCTCCTTCACTTGAACTGAACTGTAGGCACATATTCTTGAAAAGAAAAGTCAATTATTCCCAATGTTGTCCATCTCCACTTGTAAAAAAAAGTTAAAGGTCTGTTTAAAATCAAACCTTGAAACTGGTCAGCAATTATGCTGCTAAGATAATAAATGAGTCAGCTCATTCAACATTATTGCGTTAGGTTTGGGACTTGGAAAAACACAAGCACCTAACTTGACTATGTTAAGGCTGTGTTAACAAATCTTTATGGTCCCAGATCTTACTAACAAGGAAAGGACTTTTAGACGTGGTTAAAGAACAGGAGCTACGGTTCCAGAACAGTCAGCCACAAGCACTGGGTGGGGAGTTTGTTTTGGCTGTCAGGGCCATATGGGTCACAGCACTATACTGGCAAGTGAAAGGGCATAGAACATTGAACATAGAACATTGAACAATACAGCACAGTACTGGCCCTTCGGCCCATGATGTTGTGTCGACCTATTATCCTACTCTAAGATCAAACTACCCTGCATACCCGACATTTTACGATCATCCATGTGCCTATCCAAGAGTCGCTTAAATGTCCCTAATGTATCTGACTCCACTACCACTGCCAACTGCACATTCCACACACCCACCACTCTCTGTGTAAAGAACCTACCTCTGACGTCCCCCCTATACCTTCCACCAATTGCCTTAAAATTATGCCCCCTCGTAATAATCATTTCCACCCTGGGAAAAAGTCGCTGGGTATCCACTCTATTCCTCTCGTCATCTTGTACACCTCTATCAAGTCACCTCCCATCTTTCTTCGCTCCAATGAGAAAAGCCCTAGCTTCCTCAACCTTTCCTCATAAGACCTTCCCTCCAGTCCAGGCAGCATCCTGGTAAATCTCCTCTGCACCCTCTCGAAAGCTTCCACATCCTTCGTATAATGAGGTGACCAGAACTGAACACAATATTCCAAATGTGGTCTAACCAAGGTTTTATAGAGCTGCAGCATAACCTCACGGCTCTTAAACTCAATCTCCTGCCTATTAAAGTTAACACACCATACGCCTTCCTAAAAACCCGATCAACTTGGGTGGCAGCTTTGAAGAATCTATGGATGTGGCCCCTAGGATCCCTCTGTTCCTCCACACTGCCAAGAATCCTGCCATTAACCCTGTATTCTGCATTCAAATTCACCTTCCAAAATGAACCACGTCACACTTTTCTGGGTTGAATTCCATCTGCCACTTCTTTGCCCAGTTCTGCATCCTGTCAACGTCCCGTTGCAACCTACAACAGCCTTCCACACGAGCCACAACTACAACCATCATGTCATCGGCAAAATTACTAACCCACCCTTCCATTTCCTCATCCAAGTCATTTGTAAAGATCATAAAGAGCAGAGGTCCCAGAACAGATCCCTGCGGAACACCACTGGTCACCGAGTTCCAGGTTGAATACTTTCCATCTATTACCACCCTCTATCTTCTTTTGGACAGCTAATACTGTATCCAGACAACCAAATTTCCCTGAATCCTATGCCTCCTTACTTTTTGAATGAGCTTACCATGGGGAACCTTATGAAATGCCTTGCTAAAATCCATATACACCACATTCACTGCTCCACCTTCATCAATGTGTTTTGTCACATCCTCAAAGAATTCAGGCATGACCTGCCCCTCAAAAAGCCATGCTGACTATTTCTAGCCAAACTGTCCTTTTCCAAATGATCATAAATACTATCTTTCAGAATCCTCTCCAATAATTTTCCCACCACAGAAGTAAGACTGACTGGTCTGTAATTCCCAGGATTATCCCTATTCCCTTTCTTGAACAAGGGAATAGCATTTGCCACCTTCCAATCATCTGGTACTTCTCCAGTGGACAGTGAGGACGCAAAAATTACCAAAGGGGCAGCAATCTCTTCCCTCACTTATCGTAGAAATTTTGGGTATATACATTCTGGCCCAGGAGACTTATCTATCCTCATCTTTTGCAAAATTTCTAGCACATCCTCCTTCCTAACATCAACCCATTTGAGCATATCAGCCTGTTTCACATTGTCCTCTCAAACATCAAGGTCCCTCTCACTGGTGAATACCGAAGCAAATTATTCATTAAGGACCTCCCCTACCATATATAGACATGGATAGACATCTTCCCTTTCCGTCCTTTCAAGAGACTGTTCCCTCTGGGAAGCTTGGTCGACTCCTCCTCTACTCCCAACACCACTCCACATCGTCACAGCACCTTCCCATGCAATCAAAGAAGGTGTAAAGCCTGCCTGTTTGTCTCCTCCCTCCTCACTATCTAAGACTCCAGACTTAAATCCCAGGTGAAGCAGCAATTTACCTGCACTTCACTCAATCCAATCTACTGTATTTGACTATCCACAATGTGGTCTCCTCTACACGTGGAGACAAAACACAGAGTCAGAGTTCACTTTGCAGAACACCTACCTTCTATTGCAAATATGACCCCAAGCTTGCAGTTCCCAGCCATTTCAATACACCATCTTCGCTGACCAACATTTCTGTCTTGGGCTTGCAGCAGCTCTCCACCGAGGCTCAATGTAGGTTGGATAGTTGTCGACAGGCGTTTTTTGACTGGAGACTTGAGGCCAGTGTGGGGACCTCTTGTTTGAGATTAAGTCAAGTGGCAACACAAGTGGATAAAGTGGTAGACAAGGTATGCAGTCAGGTCAATGAGTATAAAAGTTTGCAAGTCATCCTGCAACTGTATACGTTAGGCCACATTTGGAGTATTGCATGCAGGCCAAGTTGCCAAACTTATAGGGAGGGTTTGGAATGGGTGAAGAAGAGCTTTCTCAGTATGATGCCTGGATTAGAGTATATCAGCAATAAGGAAAGGTTGGACAAGCTTGGACTGTTTTCATCAGAGTATCAGAGGCTAAGGGGGAAACCTGATCTAAGTATGTAAGGTTATAAGAGACATGGGCAGGGTGGATAGTCGGAAACTTTCTCCCAAGGTGAAAATGTTAAACACCCCGTGGGGCATAGGTTTAAGGTCAGAGGGGGTCAGAACCATTTTCACCTGCTGATGCCCCCACCCCCACCCCCGTTATCTCTTCCTGGCTCACTATCGTCAGTCCCTCTGCTCTCTCTCAACGGCTCCACCTCCATCTATCCGTTCACCCTTTCGCCCTCCCAACCCCCGCCTTCAGCATACGTGCCACCTTTTCTGAGCTGCTATTTATCCTGAAGAAGGGTCACTGAGCCCAAACTTTAACTCCAATTTCTTGCCACAGATGCAGCCAGACCTAAGTTTCTGCAGCAATTTCTATTTTTGTTTCGGATTTCCAGCACCCGCAGTTCTTTGCTTTATTGTAGTGTACAGTAGCCTGTATGGTTAGCCCACTGCGTCTCCCTTTCAAAGTGCAGACCTTTTGCTTTAACATGGCGGCGTCAGCCATGCCACCCACCCTTAGGCTGATTGAGGCACTTTGTTGGCTGATGCATAGTCAGTTTATGGCCTGTTTCTGCCTCTGCCACAACAATGTGTGGTTGGGGAAGAAATCAGACTGCACAGCATAATTACCTCACTGAGTCTTCCCCACCTCCACCACCCCTCGCCCCACCCTTATTACTGCTGTGGGGCAATTCTGTTTAAAATAGTGCGGCTTGTGACCAACTGTACCACAGGAATCAGGGAGGGTGAAGCAAACAACATGACCTTACCCAAACTCCCACACCCTCTCGAATTCAGCCATGGAGCTCCCTGCAGATAATTAAGCCAGTTAAACTCATGAACATTGAAAAAGAAGTACGTAGAGTACAAAGTGACTGCCCAGCAGCAAATAAAAAGCAACTACGTATAGGGGAAGAGAGGGAGATGGGAAAGAGCCAATCAAAATAAAAGGGAAGACGACATGCGATGAAAGAAAATAACTATGACTCCTCTATCAAATTTATAACAATAAAGCAGCTCCTAAAATTGAAGTAGATTGAAGTAGAGTCTGCAATACTTTATGCAGCTTAATTATCATGGTATATGACTGACAACATTTTAATATAATGACCAGCCTAACAGAGCTGGAATTTATTCTCAACTTAATGACAATTGAAGTCTAACAGAGACTCTGGATGAATAGCTGCACGGTGAGAAAGCTGCAGCACAGTGAAAGCCTGACAAGGCTAGGAACCGAGAGATTAAGTCTAATCCAAAGTCAGTTCCTTTTATTTCAACTTTTATTCTTCCTTTATCTTGCGATAGCTGGGGTGTGTGGCAGCAGCAAGAGGAAGTGGTTATCTCAAAGGGAACAACATGTGCATTGCAACAAGCAGATTGGTGAATGTGCTCAGTAGATGGAGGTGGGAGGCAGCGGTTGGCAGAAGATGGGACAACGGTTTCTGTCAGGGTTAGAACTGAGCTCTCAAAAGCCGCCTGCCCCATTATCTTCTAGAACCTCCCACCTCCAGTTCACTCGCTGCTAGTTTTCCTTGAGTTGTCAATCGTTAAATTTAAGTTGGGCGGCCTGGTGCATTGTGGAAACCTGATGTAAATATGTTAATTAGCATCCCCTGCCATTAAAAAAAGATAATGAATACATTTAGGTTTGGGTCTTCTCCACATTTTAGCACATTTACCTCTGTCAATGTGCCCCAGCCCCCACATGACCTGTGGTGTGAGTGGGGTAGTGGGGATTCAAAGAAGGACAGGAACTCTAACCTACCATCATAGCACCGAATGTGTAATGCAATCAATGCGACGATGGCATTAGCAGAACTCATTTGGCAGAGAATTTGAGCCTGATAAGGGCACAGAAGTAAAAGTTAAAATTAGTGGAGCATTATCAGGCCAAAGAGGTTGCAGCTCGAAATCCATGTACAGCTTATCTGCCTTACAGATTCAGACTTGCTCTCCTTCCAATTTACCTCCTCAGAAGATGTAATTATGCATGGACATGAAACGTAATCAAAAATGATGAAATACAAAATGGGGCATGATTCCTCTGTACTAGCATAGGCTGTGGTGTAAAAATAGAGGCTGATTGCTTTTTGGAATCTTTATGTGTAAGAAGTGGCACAGGATCCACATTTTGATGTAAAGTTCAAGTCTGATGGAGCGTTTGGGGCCTGAATGAAAGAAACTGGCCTATCGTTGTTTGTGAGATAGTAGGAACTGCAGATGCTGGAGAATCTGAGATAACAAGATGTAGAGCTGGATGAACACAGCAGGCCAAGCAGCATCAGAGGAGCCGGATGGCTGACATTTCGGGCCTAGACCCTAAACATCAGCCTTCTTGCTCCTCTGATGC
>JAHRHZ010000069.1:13550069-13572385 GCA_024137785.1 Ginglymostoma cirratum | reverse complement strand
GAAACGTCAGCCTTCCTGCTCCTATGATGCTGCTTGGCCTGCTCTGTCCATCCAGCTCTACACCTTGTTATCTAAGACATTTGGAATGCCTGCCTTCATTGCTCTGATCATTGAGTTTAGAAGTTGGGATGTCACCTTGTGGTTGTACAGAATGTTGGTGAAGCCTCTTCTGGAGTATTGTGTACAGTTCTTCTTGCCCTGCCACTGAAAGGACATTATTAAGTGGGAGACGGCGCAGAAAGGATGTTTACTGAAATTTGAGGGTTTGAGTTATAAGGAGAGGCTGGATAAGCTGGGATCTTTTCCCAGTGGAGCGTAGGAGGCCGAGGATGACCTCATGGAGGTTTATAAAATCATGAGGTGCATCGATAAGGTGAGTAGCAAAGATCTTTTCCCCAGAGCTTAAAAACCAGATGGCATTATTTTTTTAAGGTCAACGGAGAAAGATTTAAAGGGACCTGAACATTTTCACACAGAGGAATGAACGACCAGTGGAAGTGATAGTTCCAGGTACAGTTAAAAGATATTTGGACAGGTGCATGAAAAGGAAAGGTTTAGAAGTATATGGGCTGAGTGCACACAAGTGGGACTAATTTAGTCTGGGAAACTTTGTTCGCATGAACTAGTTGGACTGAAGGGTCTGTTTCCGTGCTGTATGATTCCATAATCAATTTAGAAAGACAGTCTTGGTGAATAAATCACCAGACTCCTAGCAGATCTCTGCGCTCCTCCACTTAATTATTATTAAGTTCTGGATCGGTTGCACAGGACCTGCAAGGCTGGCTGTTGCTGACTCCCAGACTTTAGTGAAACAGTGCCCTGATAATGGACATCGCAAGTAGCGATTTGACTCAGAACTTACCTTAGATTCTGAGTTTTGGCTGTTTGGGTGAACCATACGCAACGTACTTGCCATGTAACCTCCCAGCATATGCTGTAGGTCTTACACTGAGACCACATGGTGCCATAAAGCAACATTTCCACCACTTTGACTGACCACTGCTGACAACCATGACACGCAGTCTGACTTTGGGTCAGTGATGTGAAGCAAGGCAAGACAGAAGGAGTGACAGATTTAAAGTTCTGAATAAGGCAGCAAAGTGCAAATAGGCAAGGAAAGGCCTGGCAGAAATGCTATGAGCATCCAAGTAGGGGCAAAGTGAGTGAGAGAGAGTTAAGACATGAGATTCATGACTGCCCCACCTTGGCAGCAGCACTGCAATCCAATACGTCAGTCGCAAAGTACAGTCACAAAGTGGGCACCTGTATTTTAAGTGAGTCAAAGATCATGTGAGTCATGATGCATGAGGCTGGTGCAGATTAATGTCAACAGCCATGGGGACGAGGGGCTGTGGGCAGTGATTACACATGGAGCGCGTCTTGAGATGTGGAGGGCTGCTGGAGAAGAGGAGGGCTGAGTGTAAATGACATTTGCTGGAGTTACCAGATACAAATTCTGTCAGGAGTTGTCACCATCCAGTTTCTACCTGCTGCATGGGCAGATACTAAATTTCATATTCAATCAGACAACATTAGGTCATAAAGAGATGTAAATGCACAGAAATGGGCTTCTGGCTGCTTACTTGTGAGAATCTTAACTCGCTGTTCAAAACTTGGTCAGAAAATCTCAATACTTTCCCCCAATATTGCTACATTTGTACCCCATTGCCCACATAGGACCATAGCAGATCGGAGTCAGGTTTTGGGCCCAAACCTTGACTTTCCTGCTCCTCTGATGCTGTCTGACCTGCTGCGTTTATCCAGCTCAACATTTACTGACTCCAGACATCATGCCATGTCTGCTTTATGATGGTTCTCAGAGGAAGGTTCCTACCTCCTTAGAAATGGAAGTCATCCTCCATTTTACCTTCCCAAGTAACACCATGGGTAGTATTTCCTTACTGACGATATCAAAGACATTTAGCTCTTGGGAAAACCTTATTATTTTCTTGGGTTGAATGGTGAGCTGCACTAGCAAAGGTGACCAGCCCTTTAGCAGCTGATAAACTCATTCTACCTTGTCCGTGAGCCATAACTCCGCATGTGTACATGAAAGCTGTGCTGGTAACACTGAAATGATCTGACGAACTTGCATCTGAACATATCCTCCAACTAAACAAACGAGTTCCATTGGTTGTAGTTGTTTCAAATATACTCTTGACTCTTCAGTATGAATATGTAACCATAGTGACTGAAAACAAAGATAGGTGGAGGGGCAGGCAGCATTGAGGAAGCGGGGAGGCTGCAGAAGGACTTGGACAGTTTAGGAAAGTGGCAACGAAGTAACAGATGGAATATAATGTGGGAAAGTGTGAGGTTATGCATTCTGGAAATAAGAAGAGATGCACAGACTATTTTCAGATGTTTTGTTTTAAAGGCTGTGGCCCATATCCATCAGAGACAGAAACTGAAGATACTGGTGAATGTGTTATCCTATACCATGGATCTTTCATGAAAAGGTAGCTTTACGCATTCTTTACCTCCATTTCAACAGGATGGAAGAGAGAGAATTTGTTGTCATTGTTATTCTGATCAGATACAAGTTTACCTCAATTAATTCTTACTGACATATCCAGCCCCAAAGGCATTATACTGACCTTAATACCAAGCATAAATTTACATTTTTTTCATGCATTACACTTACACATTTTACTAATCAGTTCACATATAAATCTCCAAAGGTGATGGGGGATGACTTTTTTCAAGCCATGATACCAAATGCATCTGATAATGGCAGTGAGGTGCAGGTGGTAAATGGATATTCCCTGGAGCTCAGCACTTTACTGTGTTAGAAAATCTATTGGTTTAATCAAAGGACTAACAAGCAGCTAAGATGCATTGAAAGAGGTTCGGCTGGGAGAACCAGGGAGATAAACATTTGCAGGGAACAAGCGAAATGTGCTGCCATAAGCTGGAAGATCATTGTCGGAGCTCTCGTGTTCTTCTGATCAAACAGAAACTTTCCAAGAAAAACAGAAGTAATCAAGCAGCTCCCTGAATAGCAAGTGGGCATAATAAGAGCATCCCTGAATTTACACAGCCATGTAACTGTTTGCAGAAACCTACCGTCCATCACAGAGCAAGTGACAAGTTCATGGCTATGTTCGTGTGCCTCCGAGCGTAGAAAAACAGGGTTCCCTGTGTCTGCAAGTTACTTGTGAAATGGTGCATGCTGCTGCGACTCTGCATCAGACTGAACATTGAAGGTGTTAGATGGGATGCAGATCAAAACAGCTGCTTTGTCCTGGATGGTGCCAAGCCTCTTGAGTTTTGTTGAAAATGTACTCATCCAGGGATTTGGAAAGTATTCTGTCACACCACTCTTGACTTCTGCCTTGTGGATAGGCATCAAGGAGACAGAAGGTGAGTTACTCAGCACTGAATTCCTAGCCTCTGACCTGCTTTTACAGCCACAGTATTTAACAACTAGCTGGTATAGTTCAAAAAGCCCTGACTGTCTTTACAGGTTACCTCCACAACTTTGTCAGGAGTGCAAAAGAGTCATAGTTTGGGGTGACAGAAGCACGGATTTATGTGGGTTTGACCAATGATAATAGGTTGAAGCAGAGATAGGGGTCATGTAATATGACAGTTGTAGAAAAAGGCCGTCAGTATCATCGTAAAAACAATCCAATTTAGAACTCAAGTATGAGATTATGGTCATGATGTAGAGGTTCTGGCAATCGACTGGGGTGGACAAAGTCAGAAGTCACACGACACCAGGTTATAGTCCAATCTGTCAGATTATAGCCTGGTGTCCTGTGACTTCTGAGATAGTGGTCAGCACAGATGATAACTTGCAGTTTACAAGTTAATAGGATGAAAATAAGAACTCAGCCTTGGGCCCCATTGTTTTCTTCTTAGTACTCTTCGAAGAGCAATAAATTATTGTGAGGGTGTGAATCTTTGAGTTGAAGGGATTTTGTATTTTTGTTGCAAAATGTACACTCCACAAATGGGCTGCCTTAAGATATGCTCTCTTTTAATAAAATACAGGTTAATGAGGGACAAACAGAAAACGACTTATTTCAAAATGCCCCACAGTGGGGGAGGGAGCTGGTTCGAGCAGACTGGGAGCAGTGACCAACACCAAACTGTAAATATGTTTGGCATTTATTGCATCAATTTAGTTTTGGACAATCTCAGAGTAAGTAAGGTCTGCAAGTGTCACAAGCATGGCAAGATTAGCGCCCTAACATATGACATAGGTTTTGCTGCTTCTGAGACTTGCTCAGAATTGTGGCAGTCAATTTAGCACATATTGCAACTAGGACTGGAGGAATGGTCTAGGAATCAAAGTCCTCTGTTCCACAACTAGACAGGTTAAACAACTGGGCAAAAATCTTGGCATATATAACGTGGGGAATTGTGAGCTTACGTACATCGGCAGGAAGAAAAGAGGTGATACAGAAGAGGGATTTGGGATCCATTGTCCGTAAATCACAAAAAGCTAATGTCCAAGTTCAGTGCATACTAGGGAAGACAAGTAGAATATTGACCTTTATTGCAATGGGAGTGGAGTATACAAGTAGGGAGGTTTTGCTATAACTCTCCAAGGCAGTAACCAGGTCACAGCTAGAATATTGTAAGCAGCTTTGGTTTCTTATCAAATGGAAAGCACGTTAGCATTGAAGGTACCCCAGAGCAGGTTCACTAGGTTAATAGCAGGTATGGAAAGACTATCTTGTGAAGAGAGGTTGAGTAGATTGGGCCTGTACCTATTGCAATACAGAAGAATGACAGGTGATCTAATTGAAAGGCACAAAATTCTGAGGGGACTGGATGGGGTAGATGGAGAATAGTTGTTTCCCCTTGTGGGAGAGCCAAGAAGTAGGGAACATAATTTCAGAATAACAGGTCACACAGTTAAGAAAGTGATGAGGAGAAATTTCTTCCCTCAGAGGGTCATGAATCTGTGGAATTCTTTACCATAGAGGGCAGTTGAGGCTGGGTCACAGAGTATATTTAAGGGTGAGATAGATAGATGTTTCATTCATAAGGAAATCAAGGGTTATAGGAAAAGACAGCAAAGTGGAGTTGAGCATTAGCAGATCAGCCTTGATCTCATTGAATGGTGGCTGGGCTGAATGGCTTACTTTTGCCCTTATGTTACATGGTCTTATGACTTACAATTAGGATAAATATTTTGATTCAATCACCAAAATTGTCTCATATATCTGACACCACTATCTGGAATAACAAAGACTTTCACCAAGTTTTTTAACAAACTTGAAAATAATTCACTTATTATAAAATAAAAGTCATTCCCAATGGTCTGTGGAATAGAATAACAACAGGAACAGAATTTTAAAATTCCTATTTGCAGTTAGTTACATGGAAGCATAGATAGTCCCCATATGATTTATTGAATAATCTCACTCCACGGTTTGTTATTGACCTATGCAGAGCCTGTAGATTGCTGATTTATTCCAGATGAGTTAACTGATGACAGACAGGCCTGGGCGAGAATTTTGAAACTGACACCAGTGCTCCTAGGACAGTCAGAAGACAGAGAAAAAAAATGTAAAGTTTCCACTCGTGGTGTCATATGAGTCCTCCTGACACATACGCATTCAGAAAAAGTGTGGTTAATATAGGTTAAACAGGTTAAGTGTGATACACCCTCACCACACTGTCTGAACTCACTGACAAAGAAAGACGACTGGAAAGGACATTGGTTGGTTTTGTCAAAACTTACTAGTTTCAAGGAGATAAACTAAGACAGAATTATATTTGCACTTTAACGATTTACACAGATATAATCAGAAGACTCAAAGTCAATAATTGTTGAAAAATAGGACAGACATGATAACCTGAAAACAAACATTGTGATATTGCTTTCTAGCTGAACTACACTGACAGTGAGTCCTAAAAGGTTTGAACAGGAGCTCTTCAATTTGATGTCACTTTGATGATCAGCATGTCAACAAGAGACAGCAAGGAGATCTTCCTACAGTCAACAAATAAAGGAGGCAAGTGATCCCTTGCTTATTGTTGGGGACGGCAACATCATGGAGTTCGAGTTCACCACAAATTCTCTGTGGCACTTCCAGGAAAATGGGAAACAAGGGATAATTATTTAGAACCACTGCATCCCCTTCACCCAAATAGCTTTTGGAATGACCCTCACCCTGTATAAGGTTCTGTCACCTTATACAAACCGCACTCATCATCGTCATTTTTAAGGTTAGAAAAGAACAACATGTTTTTGTAAAATAATGTCAAGATGGCAATGTAGACACATCAGATATACAAATAAATCTTTCTGCTGTCATCGGGAAAAGTTCAATATGTAACCAAACATGTCTGGATTTCAACTAATTCACTGCTAAACAGCTCAGGCTTGGTAATTTCACACATGCTGGGAAAAGAACACTAATTCCTATTGCTTTTGCTGCAATAAACATAACTTGACATTTCTCAAAATGCAACTCACAGGATTTCTTCCATATTTCAGTTCAAGTACGTCACTTATATGTTAGAACCGCAAGGAAGAAGCATTCAAAAATTATTTTAATTGTTTAATTATTCGAATGATTCTCACCTACTAAAATCAGTCACATAAAATAATAAACTGTGGTTTATAACCTGGTACTTTCACCATCTATACTACATTTTTCAACAATGTATCTAATATTGATGTTTGTTTTGCGTTATAGTGGCAGGTGAACAAATGCCTTCTGCTTACGCACATGACCTATTTGTTGAGCAGAGGAAATCAGTAGGAAAATAAACAAGAAGGATTAAAATAACTGCAAACCATTCCAGATGCTGGGAATCAGAAATATGAAGAGAATGTGTTGGAAAAGCTCAGCTGGTCTGTGGAACGAGAAACAGAATAAATGCACTATATTTTCCAGGGACTGGTACTCTCACATATATTGCCATTCTAGACCTTCTTGTTTTTACAAAAGAAGGAAACTGCATTTCTGTGAGGAGTTTAAGATCAGGGTTCCATCAGATATACAGAGCTGGACTTCAATTCTGAAAGTTATTTTGCAACCCAGAACTGTCATAGGAAGTCCAAACTGGTGAGGATGGGGTGCTGAGACCAGCAAGCCAGAGTGTGAAGGATGGGGTGAATGAGGGAGAAAATTACGATGGTTTCAGGTCAGTGTCTGGCCTTAAATTAGGAACCCAGGGGTCAGGTTGGGCCTCGAGAGGGGAGAGATGGTTAGGTCAGGGGTGAAGTGTTGGTCACATCCCATTGGGGTGCAAGAAGAAGAGAGAGACAAAATAGGGTCAGGTCTGCAGTGGAGGGGCTGCAGGGGTATAGGGGTGGGGGGGGGGAATGTCTGGTGGATGGGTTGGCCCATGACTGTGGGTGGGTATGTGGTAGTTGGTTGCAGGTGAGTGTTGGGGATTGGGGGGAAGGTTGCTCAGGTCCCAGATGTCAAATCATGGTTCGGGTGTCGTAAGGGTCTGGGGCAGGCTTAATTGGTGGCGTGAGAGGCCATTGTCTGTAACGGCACATTTTACAGTCTAATTCCCGATGATTTATGGATTTATCTGTCAACTGTTTCACTTAATTTTATCAAAACCGTCAAAAGTTTCTGTTTTAAGTGGAATGTCTTAGTCATGGGGCAATCGCACAGCGGAATCTTCAAATTTCCAGGCAATTCATTCGGACTGTGCTACAATAAAAATTCCGAAGGGTCCAATCACAATTCCTATCAAACCTGGAATAATGATTTTCTTGTCAATGGAACACTGGCCCTAGTTTTTGAGATCCATCAACCTGAAACATTGAGCTGAATTTCATCTAGTCCATCTTGTAAGGACACTCAGCATCCGAAGCATTACGTGTGAGAGGCACAGCCTGTTTCGTTCATGAGAAAACTTTTTGCCATTAAGTTTAATGTGAAGAAGGTTCCACGGGGCAAAAGTCATCTTCTCATGACTAGCTGTTAATTAGGTTCGTTACTAATCCTGTTGACAATTATCCAAGAGATGATTAGCATCGAAAACAGAAGTTGCTGAAAAGTTCAGCAAGTCTGGCAGCATCAGTGAACAAAAAAATCAGAGTTAACGTTTTGGGTCCAGTGACCCTTCCTCAGAACTGATGGTTGCTGGGAAAACATTGATTTATATGCGGAAAATAAGGAGGTGGGTAGGGTAGGGAGTAAACTTTGGATACAGCCTAAAGAGAGAGAAGAACAGTTGGACAGACAAAGGAGTTGATAACGATTCAGCTGGGAGGTTGAATTGTTGTTAATGGGGACTATTGGTGACTAATAACAGGTAGTGTGTAATGGCAGGCGATATGACAACAAGGCCTAGTGTGTGAGGCTAGGACATCGAGAGTCTAGGCCCTAAAATTATTAAACCCAACATGAGTCCGGAAAATGAGATACTGTTCTTCCAGCTTGTGTTGGGCTTTGCTGGAACACTGCAGCAAGCCAGAGACAGACATGTTGGCCAGGCAACAGGGTTGTGTGTTAAAGTGGCAGGCAACAGGTAGCTCAGGGTCTTTTGTGCGAGCAGAATGTAGATGTTCTGTGAAGCGGTCACCCAGTCTATGCTTCGTTTCCCCAATGTAGAGGAGACCACATTGTGAGCAGCAAATATTGCTTCACCTGGAAGGTATGTTTGGGCCCTTGGATAGTGGGGAGGGAGGAGGTAAATGGGCAGGTGTTGCACCTTCGCCGGTTATAGGGGAAGGTGCCGTAGGGCTGTGGGGAAGTGTTGGGGGTGAAGGAAGTGTGGACCAGGGTGTCCCAGAGGGAACGGTACGTGTGGAAGGTGGACAAGGGAGGGGAGGGGAATATGTGTCTGGTGGTGGAATCTTGCTGGAGGTGGCGGAAATGGAGCCTGATGATCTTCTGGATGTGGACGCTGGGTGCAAGGATGTATAGTCTAGGTAGCTATGGGAGTCCATGGGTCCACAGCTATGTGGACTATACATCCCCACACCCTGCTTCCTGTAAGGACTCCATCTCATTCTCTCAGTTCCTCCGCCTCCGTCACATACGTTCAGATGAGGCCAGCTTCGACAAGGGTCCCTCCAAAATGTCCACCTTCTTCCTCAACCGAGGATTCCCCAGCTCTGTTGTCAACAGGGCCCTCAAACGAGTCGATCCATCTCCCGCACTTCTGCCCTCATCCCTTCTCTTCCCTTCCGCAACAGCGATAGGGCTCCCCTTGTCCTTGCCTACCATCCCACCAGGGTCCACAACCAGAAGATCATCAGGCACCATTTACAGCATCCGCAGTTCTTTCAGTTTTACCATTAGAATCAAGGTTTACAAGCCAGTGACGTGGCTTTCTTGTAATCTCAGAAGGCCACTTGGTGAGGTTCCTCTTTCAAAAAATAGTTAAGTGATGCACCCCTCGTTAAGACGGGTTGGGGTGTGGTCTCTGTAGATCAGCCCATGACCTTGCTTCAAATCCTCCACCTTATCCTCTCCCACAGCCCCATTCCCACTCCCTCATTTGTGACCTGAGACCGTTAGTAACCCAATATCTCCTCCTGAGTGCATTACTGGAAGCAGCCATCTCTCCAAGTCATACTTCCTGGAAGTGAGAGAGATTCTTGCTTTCAATTGGTCGACAACTGGAAGGGATAGGGATTCTGTCTCCAGGATTCTGAATTCAACACTGACCAGTGAATGTAATTTTGACCAGCACCCAGCTCCCTGGACGCAATGAGATTTCTAACTGACTCTTAAATTGATGGGCTGAACTTATGTCAATTACAATAACAGTAGCTCTCACCATTTTGTTTTCTCTTCACAGTTGCTGCCTGGTGTGCTTAGTACTCAAATCATTTTCTGTTTTTATTTCAGCAGGAATAAAACTCAATTTGAATTAAATACAGTGATAGTTGATTTTCTATCTGGTTCTTAATTGAAAGTGCTACAGGTAAAGTAAATCACACTTTATTGTAATTGGAGCGGAAGGCGGAAAGTGATAAGGACATGAAAATTAAGCAGCATAATGGAGTTCAATGTCAATTACAGTAGTTGCACTCTCAACTAAAATGCATAAATGAATATTTTGGGAGGTTTCATTGTCAATAATTTCAATTTTTATTCTACATAAATGAATGTTATTGAAACCATGAAAATTAACAGTCGAATTTATTTTTGAAGTAATCTCTCAATTTGAATAGTAAGCTCAAAGAAGTAACAGACAATATCTGACATAAGTCAATAACATTACAACCCTCATGGCTTGTACAGCGAATTGATTGCACAGTTCAAACACAACTATCAGTGGCATGATTCAAACCCGAAAGGCAACAGCGAATTACCTGTTTTTTTCCATAATCTAAAATTTCCACAAGACACAAAAATAAACAGGGAAAAAAAAACTATCAAGGAAGTTTACAGGTGTCACTTACCAGCCTCATTTCAGATTCCATTTTCCCAAGAGGTACAAAGAGACTGATAAAGTAACTGATAATTATTTCCAAGTTCAAAACCAATTTTATCATTCAGAAAAAACTGTCCAGTGACATTATTGATACTATTTCAGAGGTTCTGCAGAATACCTGGTGAAATCTTTCCCCTCAGCATATTTCGAACAGAACTGGAAAACAAAGGATGGATGCTGTTGTTTGTGGTCTGCTTCTTGCATTTTATTAGCAGGAGGTAGAGACTTATTGGAGCAATTTTAACTTAAGTCCTTCCAATAATACATAAAAACAAAACTGTTCACTTTGTGCATTTGTTTCGAGCCTGTCTTTGGATGGATGTGTTTGTTGTAGTTACTGCATGACTGCGAAACTGATGGGAGACTCCTGATTTTCAGTAGACAGCCCGTAGATGGCTTTGTAGGATATCCTTTATCAGCTATTGGCCTTGCAGGCTCTGCTTCAGACTGCACTACATTGTTATGGTTGCAAAAGTCTGGAATGACTGAAGCGACAGCAAAGGTACTGGCAGTGGGTCATGTTTGAATACTGTTATTCGAAGAGAGGCCTGGGCAAGACTTAAACTCTGATAACTCCCTTGGTGTGATGCATTGCCTACAGCTGGTTTGCACAAGAACAAACAAGAGACTCATGATTTCAGTTGGAGCTTCCACCACAATGTTCACATGTCTGGTGGCTTCCATCTTTTTGCAATGTAAGCTGAGACATCAACCTTAGAAGTTCCTTATAAATGAGTCCGGAAATGCTGTCATTGAGCTAGCCACCATTTCTACCCTTCAACAGATGAATCCCAAGCTCTGCACGAAGGCTCTTGTCTCCTCAAATGTTCCTTGATGGTGATGTGTGGGTGTCTGGCAGGTCTGCCAGCGCATCACCATCAATGCAACTGCATCCGCTTTATTCAAGTGAGGCCAAATGTAGCTGCTGCTCTTTACTGTAAGGCTTCAATGACTGGTCAATTGGCAGTTTTGGGGATACGAAACAGAAAGAGAAGGGTTAGACTGAGGGCAAGGGGGATGGAGTGAAAAGCAGAAAGCCTATGGTTACACTATCTGCAGTTTATACGCTATACCAGAAAGCGGGGAAAGTGCACGATGGGATTAAGGGGGAAGAAGTCATAAAGGCGTCATCCTGAATGTTCTTGGAAAACAGGATGTCGCAGCCTCATTCACGCCTTCTCCATAGTGCAGAGTATAATCTCTGTTGGAGAGCTCAGGTGATGGAGACACGACTATCCTAATTTGTGACTGCCCTATCCTGTTAGAGAATCCCTTTCAAAAGGGAGGGAGAACTTCAGTGAGTTTGCTGTAATATGACTGAATGATGTGTCCACAGTAGCTGAATAGATAGTGGTATACAAAAACAGCAAGAAATGAGTTTGCGAATGGTAGCATTGGTACATGTGAGGTTGAGGAGAAGTAACTGAGTGTTGTCCAAAATCCTGATTTCTTGACACTGCTAATGGGTATGTGATAGGCTGATGCACTGAGCTGCATACAAGGTTGTTGATGAATGAAGTAGGAAATGTTACTCCAAGAGGCACTCATTGACCTTGAACATGTGAGAAATGTCATCGGCCTTCTTCTGGTATGACTGCAAGGTTCCCAGTGCCAATTCTGGAGACTGACCCGGTTTAATTCTCCTCTGAGTGTGACTCAGAGAGCAGGGACTCCTGGTGCGAGAACATAGCACTCTGTTCTTTACAACTCCCGTGTCAATGCCTCCAGTGCCACATCAGAAAAACTCTCTCTTGCCAGTTGCTCCACTTCCCGTGCTTTTACTTGCAACCAATTCTGCAGCTCTATAAAATGCTGTGAAAATGTTCTATAGAACATTTCTGTAGAAAAAGAGCAGCTTCCCTTAAAGCTGCTTTTGGGAAGTGCAACATTAATTGTGTGAGACGAACACTGATGTGGATCTGTTGAGTCTTCAGCCAGACAATATGCTCCCATTTGGGCAATACACTACAATCATTCAGTTGAGGAGGCAGCCGGAAATAAACTTAGTGACCACCTTACAGGATGGTGCTGCATTGTGATTCCCAAGCTCAGAGGTAGGATCTTGTCAGTTTTTTCTTTGTATCTTTAGTGCAGGATAGTCAAAATTCAGAATATAAACTTCGAACAGCACAACTTTAAACATTCTTAAGAACAGAGAAATTGTCATGGAGTTTAAGCACGATTGTAGGATTGAAAGAAGAAAGCCACAAAGCTACAATGTAGCAGCACCCATGAAAAGCAACAGGAACAATCTCTTTGGGGTCACCACATCAGCACTCATCATGCCCACTGCAGTTCAAAAACATACAAGCTTTTTAAGGGTGATCTCACAGCATCAAATTCCGAGAGTGGTACAGGAGTTCAGTTTATTCCCAGAATACCAAAATCTGACAGCTGTTTCGAGCAATAAATCGCCTGCATAATGCATTCCACATTAGTGACATGAACCAGATTGATCTCAAAGAGGTTTACTTCCCATTCCTCTTCAGACACATATCAGGAGACTGGTGACAGTTTCGGAACTGAACTATTTTCAGACCAGCTGAAGCAGCTGTCCGTGACTATTCGGTTTATGCCCTTGCCACTCTGATAAAAAAAACCTTGAGAAGTTGTCAAATTCTGCATGTGCTAAAGTAAAAAAAAAACCCAAGTATGGACCTTTCCACCAGATAATGTAACAACAGTTGAGCTCCAAGCAATTTTTCTGCAGAGATCCAGATTATTGAGTTTAATTCTAAAGATGGTACCCTTGTGAAAATATGAATATTTAGGAATAGAATAATAGATCACAGACCACATTCAGGAAAACTGAGACAAATCTTTACTTATTTAAAGGAAAAAATAGCTTGAAATAATTTTCATTCCAACGGCTTGATGTTCAGAGATTTAATACCACACTTCAATATCACATCAATGTTTGAAAACGGCTCTCGACTTTTTGAATAACTTGTGTCATTGTGATGATGTGCTCAAAATATATCTTCTGTGGTTGCAGCCATAGCAACAATATGTGTGTTTCATTGGAGGTGGAGTGGTGAGAAGGTGCAATTTCCTGGAGCTCAATGACACAGTGTGCAATCAGTCCCAATGACGAGATGGCTGCATTTCAATGGACAAGCTCATCACTTCAGGATGAAGCTGTCTATACTGCGGACAGCAGCTGTGTGCTTGTGGAACTGAACTAGCGGCACAGAAATACTGGACTTCTCATCTCAGCATTGTTAAGTTAAAAAATGCAGTAACTTGTGGGTGACCAGCGGAAAGCAAACGTCAAAGTCCAGACTGCAGAATACTTTAGCTTTGCACTGGGTGACTGACTTTTCATGCCTTCAGGCCAAAGGATAGGTAATAAACGTTACGTCACCAATGCTGCTGCCCATATTGCAAGAAAAGGAAAGAGAGACCAAGTTGATGTTAACAGAAGAATCTTAAAATCTATTATACCAGAAAGACATAAGGAACTGGAGAAGGTGGAGGGAATTTGTCTCTTTCATATTGCTCTGCCACTCAATGTGATTATGACCTTTTTCGACCTTGACTTCACTTCCTGTACTTCCCAAAATTCCTTTGGTATCCAAAAATGTATCATCTTTTTTATTATATGCAAAAATCCCAGTGGGCAATGGATGCTCAAAGATCTATCAAAAGCGGAGATCAGCTGACTGTACAGCAGCATCATCCAAATTTCGAGCAATCATGATTACATCATTTGCAGGTGTGTAAGTCAACAGACACCACTTTCTCCAATTATAAAATAACCCTAAAATACATTTAAGCATATTCTTTAGTTCAGCAATTATATCTGTTGTACCATGTGCACAATACAACCCGGAGAAAACAATTCATCCAGAATGCTCTCAGATATGTAACAAACTTTCGACAAGGTGTGCTTAGAAATATTTCAAATCATGGTTGATAAATGAGGGTCCCTCGAAGAACAATTCAACTTTAATCATTCAAACTAATTCTAAAGGCAGTAACACAGAAAGAAACACAGAATTTATCCACAGATCAATTGATATGAAACAATTAGAAAACTGCTAATATCTCTTCCCATCAGCTATGTTAAGACTTCATTATGACGATGCCATTTGAAATCAAACAAACTTCTACTGAATTAAAAATTCATGTCATGAATTCGAATGCTTCAGAAGAGTGCAAAAAATAGTCAAAAGGTCAAACTTTGCCAAGAAAATTTCTAATGCTTCCAGTTTTCTAACACTTTTCAGTCTTTTTATCTCTATTTAAAGACCACATTACTGCAACAACATATCAGCTTTAGTGCAGTCGATCTGCATTGTCCAATTGAATTGCAGCTTTAGACTGCAACTGGAAGAATATTTTTGTCAAACTGAATATTTCTTGATTGATTTTATTCTAAATCTCATGCTTCTGAACAATAGTTGGGAATAAGATAAGGGCCCATAGTGTTAGAGGCAAGGCGCTAGCATGGACAGAAGATGGGCTGTCTGGCAGTAAGCAGAGAGTGGGGTGAAAAGGGTCTTTCTCAGGATGGCAGCCAATGACAAGTGGTGTTCCACAACTTTCCACTTTATACATTAATGACCTAGATGAAGGAACTGAGGGCACTCTGGCAAAGTTTGCAGATGATACAAAGATAGGTGCAGGGACAGGTAGTATTGAGGATGCGGGGAGGCTGCAGAAGGATTTGGACAGGTTAGGAGAGTGGGCAAAGAAGTGGCAGATGGAGTACAACGTGGGAAAGTGTGAGGTCATGCACTTTGGTAAGAACAAAAGCATGGACTATTTTCTAAATGGGCACAAAATTCAGAAGTCTGAAGTCCAAAGAGACTTGGGTGTTCTACTCCAGGATTCTCTCAAGGTAAACTTGCAGGTTGAGTCAGTACTTAGGAAGGCAAATGCAACTTTGGCATTTATTTTAAGAGGACTTGAATATAAAAGCAGAGATGTACTTCTGAGGCTTTAAAAGGCTCTGGTCAGGCCACATTTGGAGTATTGCGCACAGTTTTTGGCCCCATATCTCGGGAAGGATGTATTGGCCCGAGAGCGGGCTCAGAGGAGGTTCACAAGAATGGTCCCAGGAATGAAAAGCTTAACATATGAGGAACGTTTGACGACTCTGGGTCTATTCTTGATGGAGGTTAGAAGGGTGAGGGGGGATCTAATTGAAACTTACAGAATACTGAATGGCCTGGACAGAGTGGATGTTGGGAAGATGCTTCCATTGGTCGGAGAGACTGAGACCCAAGGGCACAGCCTTAGAGTAAAGTCAAGATCATTTAGAACGGAGATAAGGAGAAACTTCTTCAGCCAGAGAGTGGTGAATCTATGGAATTCACTGCCACAGAAGGCTATGGAGGCCAGGTCATTGAGTATATTTAAGACGGAGATAGATAAGTTCTTGATTGTCAAGGGGTCAAGGGTTACGGGGAGAAAGCAGAACAATGGGTTTGAGAAACTTATCAGCCATGATTGAATGGCAGTGCAGACTCAATGGGCTGAATGGCCTAATTTCTGCTCCTATGTCTTATGGACCTTTACCAGAGTGCACCAATAGCCATCAGCAGGGAGAGGAACACCAGCCTGTGCGCGCCTTTAAACTGGTCACAGTATCATTGAATTTTTAAGCCACTACATTCTTGATCCCATTTATATTCAGCTTCCAGAAACAAATTTCAAAACACACATTTCTTTTTTAAGAGAAAGGAACAAGGAGGAAGAGACTTTTCTGAAACATTTCAGCCTCATAAGAGGTGATGTCTATCTCTGTTACCATCATGGGCAGCTACGCTCCATGGAACCATCTGAGATGTCTTAAGTAGATTATCCAATCCTTCCTAGATAACAAGGTGTAGAGCTGGATGAACAAAGCAGGCCAGGCAGCATCAGAGGAGCAGGAAAGCTGATGTTTCGGGTCTGGACCCTTCATTTCTGAAGAAGGGTCCAGACCCGAAACGTCACCCTTCCTGCTCCTCTGATGCTGCTTGGCCTGCTGTGTTCATCCAGCCCTACACCTTGTTATCTCAGACTCCAGCATCGGCAGTTCCTACTATCTCCAATCATTCTTATTGTTATCAGTCTGAGTTAATGATCTCGAGAGGGGAAGGATGCTCACATGAAGCCTACGGCAGAAAATAGGGTCAATCTTAATAAAGTCTTATTTAATTACATTCTGCCTGAGATACACAGTTGTCTCTTCTGAGACATCAGACTCAAGTGTAAACACACGTTATTCAAACCAGAACAACCACCACCAAACTGCTTACTTCTTCTCAGGAACAATTCTTTATATCCTGGTGGATGGAGTTTAGAAAGTCATCAGTTAACACTTTCAGATATAGTCTTATATAGCAGTTATGTGACATTGTAAATCAGTTCCCTTCTTGGAAAGCGCTCTGATTGATCCAAGGAACAGAAGAAGATTAAGAACATGCAGGGGAAAAGAAGGACAATACCATGTTAAAAAAGTCCTGTTTTTATCTGCATTTTACTACTTTCTCATTTATTCATGACTGATCATTTCAAATGCAAATTATACCAAATATTTTAATAGTTTTCAGTAACATTAGTAAATTTCGTAATATCTTAATGCATTTTAACAATCCTGTTCATTGCCTACTTCACGAAAAATCCTAACCATGTTAAATCTGATGACTAATAAAAATGTTCATCACTGAAAAAGGGATGTTCGAAAAGTTCAAAATCCCAACTATCATTCGATGTTTCCATAAATTCCGTTCAGACCAAGGTTAACTCTTAACAGTACCTCCTAATATCTTTGAGTGTCTGGTGGCTTTTTTTGCAATGCATTCACAAACATTGTCGCCAATGTGTAGACATTAAAAGAAATTCTCCCCTTGCTTTCCAATGCCCCATTGACATTTAATTGCAGCAGTATTGAGAAGCTTGCATCTATATTTGTCCTTTGCATTAATAGAATTTGACAAATGATTTTGCCAAATTTATCAACGTTTTTCATTTCACATGTCACCTATAATTTTATTAATAATATGGTACATTCTGAACAAAACATGTACACAGCCTCTAAATATGAGGAAATACATTTATAACTACAACAGTGTGCAAAATATACATGTGCAAATATGCAGAACTCAAAATTCTCTCTCTTTTGAAAAATGAATTATAGAATTTAAAATTACACCAAAATTCTGTCCATTACACGTCGGCAAAACATTACAGCAAACAGAAATGTGGAAAGAACTGCTTCCTAAAATCCTTCTGCTGGCTTTTTATCCCAAAGTCAACTGTTTATTGAATATAACTAGATGCTCAGGAAATTAGCTCGTGGACAAGTTAAGAAGATAGGGCTTTCAATATGTAAAATAATATTTTCTTGGTGATTAGGGCAAGATATCTGATATGAAAAACTTCTCCTTCATTTTAGCTGAAAATGCCATCAGAAGAATAGATGATATATTTGAGTCCCTCATTCATTGCTGACACATATTACAAAATCAAATGTGTCCAGAGTCATTAGGCAGAGAATTTTTTAAAAAAGTGAATGTGGGTGTAATTTTCCAAAACGTGCTGTTGGTAGGCAAAACTCCTTCCTGTTGCAAATCCAGAAAAATAATCTGAAAATTTTATGCAAAACAAAAGCAAGATTAATTTTGAAAATTATTCATGGCGACTTACATGCAAATTCAAACTTGGCTGCTTTGCTCATGATGGTGCCAAACAAATTTGTTGCGAAGCACTGGTAGGTTCCATAATCCTGGGTCCTGTCTGGGTTAGTGATGACGAGATTGCCACCCACCAAACTATAACGGTAACTGAGGCTTATGTCAATGTCTGTGCCGTTCCTTTGCCATCTGTGTCAAAAAAAATTGCAAGAAGTATTTCAATTGTGTTGTCACAAATCTCAGTTTATTTTAATATGTGGATGAATATAAATGAATAATAGTACTTTTAAACATTATTAAAGAAACACAGTTAACTACAGGAGGGAAGTAGGAACAAAATTACTTCATGTAAAACTAATGTATTTATGTAACTCAGATTCCCTTTAAGTTTTCAATCTTGAAAGAAAGGTTTATTTTCTTTTTGTTTTAGATTCTCACTCTAACAGCTTTACTTAACATTGAGCCTTGCTTTCCGGTCGCTGATTATTAACTTTCAAAGTGAATCCTGCAACGAGAAATGGAAGTCAAGTGTTTTTCAATTGCACATTATTTGGCAGAAGTGACACCTTCTGTTGAACAATCCCTTCCAAGCACAAGATTGAATTAATGCCAGCCAAGTCAAAAAACTTCCGGACTTCCAGGCGTATTATTTTCATGACCTCCGCACAATCAATGTAGCTCCTTCCAGTCCCTGGTCATCACTTTTACTCTGAGGTATAAGCAACACAAATCTTTAATGCTTGTATTTTTGTGTGATAATTCTCTCTATACTATGAAAATATGTGTTACAAGTTGCCATTTGCAACTTGTATCAGTGCATAATAAGTTGGTATTGTTCCAATTTTATTATCATAACTAGCAAACCCTTTTCTAAATAAACATATCACATAACAAGCAGGAGGAAACCTCCAAACAAAATCACTTACGCATTCAAAACATCATCATATCAACACAGTTGTATTGCAGATCCCTCCATCATACAAACTGAAAGTCAGCAAGTTAATAGTTCAGTATTTACTTGGTCATTTCACACTTGCAATACAAGGTAGTAGATTCCAAAGCACAAATAACTTTTATTTGGCAACATCCTTAAAGTTGCTAAGATAGCTACTTTTGAACTACCAGGAACTCTTACACAAATAAACTGCCCTTCATATGATTGTAATATTCACTTCTGACCCTACAAAGCAAGCTACATTTTCTGATGCTAATTTAATGCAGCGATAGTTAGTCAAAAGTCCATATTTAAACTACTGATTGAGGAAATTACCCAGCGAGCTGAGCCAATCAACCTGAGTAGTTACTATTCTCTGATAGGACAAGGCCTTTATACCATATGTGTTACAATTTATTTCAGATGTCATTTTGCAATACATGTACTCATGATCCTGGACAAAGCAAATTTATGCTCTGATCTAGTTAGGGACCAGTAATATTTTGTTTAAAGATGGTGAAATACCAAGCACTTAATTAAAATAATAAAACAACAGCATTCCATGGCTTTAAAAAAAAACAAAGTAAATTTTTGAACTATAAACTGAGAAAAGCAAAACAATCTAGAAACAACATACATCCACCTGTTCTCTGCCATAAGTATATGCAAACCTTCCACCTTTCTTGAAACATCTGTGAGACTGAGGAGCCAATATTTCTCTCCTGCTTTCTCCATGGCAATGCTTTGTTAACTTTGTCAGAGTTAATTTTTCTAACCCATCGACTCTCCTTTCCTCTTCAGTGTGAATTGTGGGAATTTGAAATGTGATATTCTTGGGATCTGACCAGATCAGTGCAAGATGAAGAGTCAACATCATGTTCAAAATTTCAGCAATATCCAAATTCAAGGAAATATGTAGTTGAATCATGAAGAGGGTGTTTGAAGTTTCAGGAGGATATTGCCAGATATGGTAAACCGCAGTTTTGAGGAGAGCTCTGATACTGTGAAACCTTTTTTGAATTTGAACAGTCTTAACTAAAATATACTAAAAAAAGAAAATATTCTGCACTGTGGCAGTAATCACCAAAGGCTTCTGGTTGGGGTATTCCTACCTAGGTATTCTCTCATCAACCAGTTCAGAGATGGAATTATATACCTCTGGAGCAGGTGGGACTTGAACCAGAGTTTAAATGACTTCTGTAAATAGCAGTGGTGGGGAATAGGCCACTGTAGATCACATGAATGAGAAGTAGCACACAGAATGCAACTTATTGAATGATACAAGTAGGCACAATTTACATTGACTGGTGAGACTTTGAAGTTGTCCCTATCAGGAGGTGGAAATGACACATCTTTCTCCATCGGGACCATGCGCTTGACTGATTCTTCTCTACCCTAAGCCTACGACATCATCAGATTGGGTGGGGCTTAATGCAGCTTCACCACGAATTATTCAGAACCAATATCTTACACTACATTTTCTCAAACGTTATCCTCCATTGACAGCATTTATACCTGCAGATGTTTAACCGTATTTAAATTCATTGAACTCTTTCTCTCCCCCATTCACTGACTTCACAAATTCAGACAGCCTGAAAGATATACAAAATTCCTCCAAAACAATATGTTCTTCAGACATGGGAGATTACAATGCCATTTGGTCCTTGTAAATCTTTTCAGAAGCCTTTCATGTTGAACAATATCTTTCCTGTAGCAGGGAGACCAGAACTGAACGCAATATTCTACAAGAAGCCACACCGATGTTCTACACAGCTGCAACATGACATCCCAACTCCTATACACAATGCACTGACCAATAAAAGCTGTCTTCTTCACCACCCTGTCTATGTGAAACTCCACCTTCGAGGAACTATGCAACTGCACCACTGGGTTTCTTTGTTCAGCAACACTCCCCAGGGCCTTACCGTTAACTGTACAAGTCCTGCCCTGGTTTGCTTTACCAAAATGCAACACCTCACATTTGTCGAAATCAAACTCCACCTACCACTCTTCGGTCCATTGGCCCATCTGATCGAGGCTCCGTTGTATTCGGAGATAACCTTCTTCACTGTCTACTACACCACCTATTTTGATGTCATCTGCAAACATACTAACGTTACCTCCTATATTAACATACAACTCATTCATATCAATGATGAAAAGCAGTTAACCCAGCACCAACCCAGCCCAGAGACACATGCTGGTCATGGGCCTCCAGTCCAAAAAGCAACCCTCCACCACCCTCTTTCTCCTACCTTCAAGCCAATTTTGAATCCAATTGGATAGCTCTTCCTGGATTCCATGAGATCTAACCTTGCTAACCAGCCTATCATGTAGCATCTTGTCGAATGTTTTGCTGAAGTCCACATAGACAATATTTACCACTCTGCCTTACTGGGAAGGTCTTTGGCTGCGGTAGGTCTGAGCACAGGGACTCCTTGAGGCCTTGCAGAAGCCCTGGAACTGTGTTTGAAGACCTTGTAGGGAAGATGAATTCTTTTTAAACTTTTTATAACTCAAAATCGTGCCGGATTTTGGCGACAAAACACTTTTCACTGTATCTTTCTCGATATATGTCACAATAAATAATTCATAAATCATTAACTCACTTCTTCAAAAAACTCAATCAAGTTAGTGAGACATGATTTCTCATGCACAAAGCCATGTTGACTCTCCCTAATCAGTCCTTGCCTTTTCAAATGCATGCACATCCTGTCCCTCAGAATCCTCTCCAACAACATGCCCACCATTGATTTCAGAATTACCAGTCTCTTGTTCTTTGGTTTTTCCTTACCACCTTTCTTAAATAGTGGCACCACATTGGCCAACTTCCTGTCCTCTGGCACCTCACCCGTGGCTGTTGATGATACGAATATCTCAGCAAAGGGCCCAACAATCTCTTTCCTAGCTTCCCACAATGTGCAGGGTCCCTGCAGGATCCACTTGCTGTGGCCAAGAGGGTATCAGCAACATGAGAAGATATAGGAGAGGTTTTGCACAGAGTTTGAGTAGTTGGGGACCAAACTAAAGAGGAAGATCTTAAAAGATTATATTCATCACTATTTTTCATTATTGGAAGGAACACACTCCCTGCTTTATCTTGAATAAAAATCCAAAAGGTTCATTCTTTCTGAAGACACATAGATTGATTTTCTGTATTACAGATTTTCCAACCAATCTGAGCAAGGAAGCTTACAGAACCCACAAAGTTTTTGTATTGTTAAAGATTTGGTGAAATTACATTTCTCAGTAATCCTAGGATAGTAATATACTGCCGATGCTGGAGAATCTGAGATAACAAGGTGTGGAGCTGGATGAACACAGCAGGCCAAGCAGCATCAGACGAGCAGGAAAGCCGATGTTTCGGGTCTGGACCCTTCTTC
>JAHRHZ010000069.1:13502617-13534151 GCA_024137785.1 Ginglymostoma cirratum | reverse complement strand
GGGGTATACGTTCCTCAGAGGGAATTCAATTGATGTTCACCCTCTGGGCTAAATTTCTGAGATGGTGGGACTGTCTTATTGAAAGAGATTGAGGACCCAGCCTGTTTCATCCAGAGATTTGAAAAATGAGAGATGATTTCATGGAAACTTATACAATTTCTAAAGGAATAGATGAGGTAAATGCTCCCCCTGACTATGAGGTCTAGAACATGGGCAACAGTGTCAGGATATGGGCTATAAACTTTCAGATCGATAGAGGAATAATTCCTACACTTGGCAGGCAGCAAATCTTTGGAATTCTCACTCTAGAGTGATGGGGAAGCTCAGTCATTGACTCAGTTCAAAAGAGAGATCAATAGGTTTCTGGAAATCAATGAAATTAACCGATACAGGGACAGTTCAGGAAAATGGCATTGAGGTAGATGATCAGACGTGATCTAGAATTGTGCAGCAGGCCCAAGGGGCTGAGTGGCCTACTAGTACCTTCAAAGGTGTCGCACAATTTGAGGTTGCTCCCGATTGGGGTGACTACGTATGGCAGCGCTGGCAACCGAAGCTCATATTACCTTTGAGATCTCTGCAGTCCTCCATTTCTGACATACATATCTCCAGTTCTAGATGTTGCACCTTTCAACTGTATTGGCCCAAAAGTCTGGAATTGTCTCCTTAAATTTTCACCCATTCTGTCTTTCCCTCTTTCAATAAGACATCCGTTAAAATTTACCTTGGACACAAAAATTGCTCATCTGTCCAAATATTACTAGCTATGGGACAATTTATATTTGATAAAATGTGTGGAGTACCTTGGGGCATTTCACTATATTCAAGATGTACTAATGTCACAGGTTGTTATTGTTGATGCACTGGCATGTGAATGGAGAACTGATCTGGCAGGACTTGGGCTAAGTCGGTAGAATACAAGTACAATGCAGTGGTCACTTTGCCCACAATGGCCAGGCTGTTCCTTTAAAGAATGCAATTTGAGAAACAGGTACTAGTGGACAATGCAATTCAGTTACGGCCTCCTTGCTATAATGTTGAAAGTGAAGGTTTGATCTCTTCAGGCATGCTGAATGATCTGCAACAAACACAAAATGCTAGAGAAACTCAGCAGGTCTGGCAGCATCTGTGGAGAGAGAAATACTGTTACCATCGAGTCTGATCTCACGCTTTTTCATATCTGCAGAACCTCAAACGCCAAAGAACCATATTAGACTTGAAAGAGTAATGTACTTTCTCTCTGTTCAGATGCTGCCAGACCTGAGATTTCCTGCATTTTGTGTTTGTTTCAGATTTCAAGTTTTTATCTGACTTGGCATGATTCTTGAGCCATCTGATGGTGGATTCTATTTGTAACCACACTTGTCTTTAATCCTTCCCCCTCCCCTCATCTTTTCCTTTGTATCGAAGTAAAATGATGATGTTGTTGGCCTGCTCGCTGAGCTGGCTTCCCGTATGTGTCTATGCTTGGCTTGGGCGACTATGGTTACCTTGTCCCAGTTAAATTGATGGTCTTCATTGTCTGAATGTAGCGATATTAAGGAGAGTTCGTCGTGCCATTTTGAATTCCTACAGGCATGGTTCTCCACCCATACTTCAATCATCAAAACACGTAGAATTGGACCCCATATATAAACCAATACTGATCAAAACCGGAAATGACAGTACTCACCATAACGGACCGGACAGGATAAAGTCCAAGCGGAGTAGAATAACATCGCTTCATCGGAGGCTCCACTGATAATGTCACCAAGCATGGTGACGAAATGTCTGAACAAAAACAAGCCAGCTCGGCGAGCAAGTCAACAACCTAATCATTTTCCTTTGATACAACAACCAAAAGCATTTGAGAATAATACTGCTGACTACCCTTTCTCCCCTCTTCCCCCAAGGACATTATATGTATAACATAACCATCAATGGAAGGAAATACAACCCTAGATACTTCTCAGAAGCATTCTCAGGAAAAGAAATATTGAAACAATGACGAACTGTTGGAGATGTTGTCATATTGTAAATTGTTAGCAGGTATTTATAATTCATGTACAATTGTCATGGAAGAATGGAAGTACGACTCAGTGTTTAAGTTTGCCCATCTGATGGACTGCAATGAAAACTGATGACATTTTGTGCCACATGATGACACTGATCTTCTGTATGTGGCTCTACAAGTTTCAATATTACCTCAGATATGAAATAAAACTGTTTCTCTGTTACAAGGTCATGAGTGGGACTTCAAATTGAGTTGTTTTCTTCATCTGTTATTCCTGTTTCCATGGATATTTCCTTTCAATAAAGGGAAATGTGTGCTTTTGATGTAGCACATAACCACAGATGGTTGTAAAGTGGTGTTTAATCAAACTCAGTTTAAGAACAGCAGTGTGTGGAGCAATTTCATTCATGTGTACAAATGGAATTGAACCAGGGACAGATGATTCAGAATTGGATGTGAGCTTTTTTACATTATTGTGAAGAATTTTACAGAGAGTACTGAAATGGTATTCTTCAGGATCAGAATTTTAATGCAGGTTTAATATTACACCATATCATAGTTCAGTTGAACATACAAACTTCTATAAAGGACTGAGCAGAGATGCGGGATTCCGTGTATGCACAGACATAAGCAAACCCATATTGTGCAATATGAAGATGTATCACATCACTATAAATTAAGATTTTCTCTTGCTCA
This sequence comes from Ginglymostoma cirratum, assembly GCA_024137785.1. Lineage (NCBI taxonomy): Eukaryota > Metazoa > Chordata > Chondrichthyes > Orectolobiformes > Ginglymostomatidae > Ginglymostoma > Ginglymostoma cirratum. Next base: position 13,531,462 of record JAHRHZ010000069.1, on the reverse strand, counting down.
TAGATGAGTTTATTGCCAAAGTTTGCTGCTTGTCCCCAGTTCCCCTTCAGAAGTTTATGGTAAAGGTACCTGCTTATCATATGCATATGGTTGTAAACCCATTTGTTGTGCTGTTTGTGAGAGAGATCCAGGATATTGATCCAGTTCCAGTGGAGATTCAGTAATGTAATACCAACTCAGACATTGCAAATGCTGGTGTTCTGGTACCCGTACTCTGTTGCCCTTTTGTTTCTAACTGTTGAAACAACTCCTTCCGAGTCTGCTGCTGAACGCAGCTTGCAGGTTGATGCAATGTTTCATGTAGACGGTAAATACTGATGCAACTATGGAAGTGGGAACAAATGCTTCACCTAGTGGTTGGGGTGCTGATCAAGTCAGCTTGTGTACCCCGGATGGTGCTGAGTTTCTTGATTGTTGTTGAAGTTGCAATCACGAAGTGAAGAAAGTTTATTCTGCCTTGTCAGTTCTCTTACCAGCTGCTGCAGGTCCAGTATGACAGATACATCCTCCAGGATAGGACTAACTTGATCAGAGGTAGTGCTGAATTAAAAACTGTGGTGCTTTGTGTGTATTTGCTGTTGTTCAACCTGGTGGAGTAATGAATTCATCAACAGAGGGAGGTCAATGGCCAACACTTTGTCCATGTCTGCTCTGATGCCATACGTCTTACAGGGTTCAAAATCAGTTCTCAACATACCCTGATCTAGTCTGATCTAGTGACTGTGACTAGCAAGTGACTGTGCGCCGATCTCCAATTCTATTGGTGACAGAGGACATGTCGAGGAATGCAGGTTGCTGCTCAACCAAAGCACAAGGCAGCTCTCCCAATTCTGGCATATGTCCTCATATGTTTGTGCTTTGAGTAAGGACTTCGAATGAATGATAAACTGAAAAGGGTTTGCCTTTGAAATTTTGGTGGCTCAATTGATGACTGGTAGTCAACAGATTTTATTTGACTTTTCTATGATGGTTTGATACAGGGAGTGGCTCTCCACATCATTTCAGAGGGTATTTAAGTGTTAACCAGATTGCTGTAAGTCTAGCATAACAAGGTGTGGAGCTGGATGAGCACAGCAGGCCGAGCAGCATCATAGGAGAAGGAAAGCTTGACGTTTCGGGCCTAGACCCTTCATCAGAAATGGAGGAGGGGAGGAGGGTTCTGAAATAAATAAGGAGAGAGGGGGAGGCAGATAGAAGATGGATAGAGGAGAGGATAGGTGGAGAGGAGGCAGGCAAGTCAAAGGGGCGGGGATGGAGCCAGTAAAGGTGAGTGTAGGTGGGGGGGTAGGGAGGAGATAGGTCAGTCCAGGGAGGACGGACAGGTCAAGGGTTACAGCAGGTTAGGCTGAATAAGGACAGCAGGTTTTGTTCCCTGAAGTCCATTCAGGAACAAGATAGCTTTTTAAAGACAACAGAGTAGACCCATTGTCACAATTATCTGAGACTCAGATTTTTTTTAATTCCAGATTTATTATCCAATCCAAATTCCACCAGTTGGCATGGAGAGGTTTGATCTCTGGCTGCCTCTGATGCCTGAGATGCTAGCTTCTTAGTCCAGTGGAATTACCACAATGCTAGTGTTCTTATTTGTTTAAAAGAAGATTTTGTTAACACACAACTCAAATATTTAGAATTAAATAACAGAAAAGTAAATGTTACAGTAGATGCTGCGCATATATGCCATAAAATTGTATAGATTAAATATTCAGGGATCAAGAGAAGGCACAGATTTTTGCTTGAGCATGGTAAATAATCAGGTGGGAGTATCAGATGCCTTCTGAACATGCTTCTGGAAAGAACCAGATGAATTTTTATTCCAAATGGTGAAGACAAACATTTACTCTATGCATGCCTGACTAGTGACATGCATTTTGTTTCTTGCAAGGTATCTTTACCGGGTATAACAATGCTTATGTCTTCGCCAGAAGCACAAAAAGCTTGGTAATGGGTAATGTGGCGTTGAAATATCCGACAGCTATTACAGCTGTCTAATATGTACAAATAGCGCAGTCAGTGCAATGCTAAGATGAACATTAAGCTAATTCAATCAAAAACATTAGCACACTTCCAATAGTGTGTCTACCTTCAAATGGCCCGGGTTAAGATTCGGTCTGAGATCCTTATGCCATTGATCACACGCCATTAAGAAGCGATGACATCAAAAGCATGCCTCTTAAAGATATATTGACATCTTGAATTTTGTCTAGGTTTGCTGAAAAACTGACTTACAACACAACCAGTAGACTATTTAATATAACTACTAATTTAAATTCTTCTTGATACAAACATTACTGAGTTTGATACATTTACTTTACTTCATACTTTTTCACAAAGCTTAGCAATCCCTTTTAAAATTATTTTACTCCGTGAAGGGCCTAGGTATTAAAATCAGAAGATAGGATTTAGAAAGCGACAGTCTACTTTTCACCACTACAATGACGGAAATTTTCATAATCATTATGTGTGAAAGAAAAACTGAAGAGAAATAAAAATCAAGATGAAATTTAGCTGTGGAGGATTAATTTGAAACATTGTCAGAAAATATTTTGCACTGCGTTTTTCCAATTGGTAGAGGTTGGTAAAATGTAGGCAAAATAAACTAGACTGCGAAACAATTGTTTGTCACTGCAAGAAGAAAATATGTCCACTTCCAAATGAGGAGTCATGTCCACTTCAAAACATCAACTCTTCTTCCCTCTACAGATGCTGCCAAATTGCTGAATTTTTCCAGCAATTTTATTTTATACTACCATATTAAATGAAGCAAGTTTGTAAAAATTAGCAGAACTCAGTATGGATAAGTTAACGGGCTCTGATGGCACGCAGTCCAGGCTGTTGCAGAAAGACACGAGGTGGCTTCTGTGAACAACTTATCAATCCTTGTGAGCTAAATAATAGATGCAAGGGTACTGAACTGTAACCAATGTAACAGCTTTGTTCAAGAAGGAAAAGGATAAAGTGACTACTTATAGACATATGGCCCAAAGGCTGCGTCACTTACATTTAGCCTGTGGAAGCAGCTGAGTGGTGTATTCAAAACAGATGGACTTTATGAGACTGTGCCTGTATTTAAATACACTCCTGAGGTAAAGCCATTTTCATATCAACAACATTTTTCCTGTAAGACTGTTTCACTGTTGAGGATAAACATACAAATTACCTTGCCTACAGCTCTGGAGTCATGCTGGAAAACATTTCTGCAGTACCATCTGTGTTGTGAAGCACACTTTGGAGATTACCCATCTACTGACCAGCAATAGCCCACTGCGGGTGTTGGTGAATGCTATCACAAAAGTTCAACTCTTTCTGGCTGAATTGGCTCCCTGAAGAAGCAGGCTGTTAGTTTGTACTTACTCTGGTCAATTAATCAAGCTCTCTAATTGCTGTGGGTTGTGACCAAAGAGGAACAGGAAGATGAAAATAATGTCAATGTGTAGTTGATTAGCTCATCGACGCTGTGAAGGGCTTATCCAGAAGGTGGTTGAACTGGAATGTGTGACAAAGGGTGACGATAATTAGTTCCAAATATTTTAATATAAAATGCTGAAGAAAATAAATGCAAACAAATGAAAGGTGTTCGGATTTGTTAGGATCAGGTGGAAACTGTTTTGGTGTTGGAAATTGAGGCAATTCAGAAGTGGTGTTTTGGAGTGATTCCTGAGATTACAAAGTTGTTTTATGAGTAAAGGTTATTTTGATTGGCTCTATACTCGATGTTTTTGAGGAATACAAGTTGACCTTGTTCAAACATGAGATTTGAATGAGGGTTTGACAGAACGGATACCGAGAAAATGTTTCACTTCATTGGGGAATCTAAAAACTAGGGAGGACAGCTTGATAATAAAGGACCATCCATTGAAGATGAGCAAAGTCGAAGTTCGTTCTATCAACAAGTTATTAAGCTTGGGAATTCTGCACCTGAGGGAACAATGGAGACTGGCTCATTAACCCAGTTGGGCAGATTCTGGAACATTAGGGGAGTCAAAAGATATGAGGAATGGGTAGGAAAGTACATTTATAGCCAAGATCAAATCAGACTTGATTTTACTGAATGGTGAAAAAGGCTTGGAGAGCCACATGGTCTCATTTCCTATATTCTTAGGTATCTCAGAGTACAGTTAGTGACGTAATGAATAAAGTATCGTCATCCTGGGACATAGCACTCCAGGCACATTGTTTTTCTTGAATTTGATAATTCAGAAGAGATGAAGAGCTCAAAAAATCCATTCATTGAAATGGAGTGTGAATGTGAGAAAAAAAAAATGGGAAAACATTATGTTTGATCTATAAGCCACAGAGAGTTTTGAATTAAACATTCCTTCTTCAATTCTAAGTTTGGACAATGAAATGTTTTTAAGCAACCTGTTCAGACATCCTCTGCCATACCCGTACGGCAGATGGAACTTAAATCTGTACATTCTGGCTCAGAGATAGTGACTCTGCCACTACACAACAAGACCCCTTCAGTATGGAAAAATATGCTAACTACAAGCATACAAGATAATGAGATCAAGATATATTAGAGATAATAGGAACTGCAGATGCTGGAGAATCCGAGATAACAAGATGTAGAGCTGGATGAACACAGCAGGCCAAGCAGCATCATTGGAGCAGGAAAGCTTGACGTTTCATGCCTAGGCCCTTCATCAGATTTCATCCAGCTCTACATCTTAGATCAAGATACATTTTCTGAATTAATACAACGACTAAAACAATGCATTTTTGCTTATGTTGACCATGTAAGTGATGCTGTTAAGGAGACCCATGTGCTTGCTCCTGAAACAGCTGAGAGATTGAAACCATTTTCTGAGAGATTTTTTGAGGACTGAAGCTGTAATAATTACATCTGAACAATTTATAACAATTGTGGCCCATGTCATGTGCCAGGACATTGCATCAGGCTCATACTAACAAAAAGGTTTGACACCCTTGCTTTGAAATAATTAATGACATGGCATATGTCGGCAAAATCCAGTACAACCTGCGCATCTCAATAACCATCACTTTTTTATGTCAATATTCAGGCAAAGGAGAATTAGAAGGTAAGGCACTCAGAAGGAATTCAATCATTGTTTGAAGTTAACTGATTCCTCTTAATTTTATGAAATCAATTGTTCTATTTTATTTACAGACCCTTAGAGCATCTCAGTTAACAAATAAATCGATGTGATTGAAACATAGCAATTTTCCACTGGAAGAAGAGGCCACTACGGCAAAACAATTGGGAACTTCTATGCTTCACATCAACTTTGGAAATTCCTTTGGAAAATGGGATAAAAATGGTTGAAAAATGTGATCAAGTGAGACTGAAATTGTAGACAAGCAGTGTACACCAAACACATTGTTTTTTCGTGGATATAGGTGTTTTATATAAATTAAAATATAAATTGTGAATAATAATCATAATCTGGATATAAATTGTCCCATTGGGAACACCCAGCATGGGTTCATGAAGGGGAGGTCATGTTTAACTAATTTGGTGGAATTCTTTGAGGACATTACTTGCATGGAGGACAATGGGGTGCCTGTGGATGTGGTATATCTGGATTTCCAGAAGGCATTTGACAAGGTGCCACACCAAAGGCTACTACGTAAGATAAAGTTGCACGGTATTACAGGTAATGTATTGGCATGGATAGAGGATTGGTTGACCAGTAGAATGATGATTTGGCGTTGGGGACTAAGTGTGGTGTGTCAAAATTTGCAGATGACACTCGGAAGAGTGGTAGAGCAAAGTGTGCAGAAGACACTGAAAGTCTGCAGAGGGATATAAATAGTCTAAGTGAGTGGGCAAAGGTGGAGTACAATGTTGATAAGTGTGAGGTCATCCATTTTGGTAGGAATATCAGCAAAATGGACTATGTTTTAAGTGGTAAAAAATTGCAGCACGCTGCTGTGCAAAGGGACTTGAGTGTCCTTGTGCATGCATCGCTGAAGGCAGGATTGCAGGTGCAGCAGGTAATTAAAAAAGCAAATGGAATTTTGTCTGCCATTGCTCGAGGGATGGAGTTTAAAAACAGGGAAAGCTGTGCTGCAGCTGTATAGGGTCCTGGTGAGGCCACATCTGGAGTACTGTGTGCAGTTTTGGTCTCGGCCCTTCGTCAGATTTTTTTTTCTGAAGAAGGGTCTAGGCCCGAACCGTCAGCTTTCCTGCTCCTCTGATGCTGCTTGGCCTGCTGTGTTCATCCAGCTCTACACCTTGTTATCTAAGTTCAATGATGCTGTTTTCCTGAGATAAAAAAACTAGGTAAAGTGTCACCATTGATATGGTCACACACATGTACATTTGAGAGGGTAATGGGATAGACTTAGAAGGATGAAGTAGTCTATCAAAGTTACAACAGATGAGTCTATGTTTAGCTGCTCCATGGCTGGTCTCAATGCCGGGTGTTCAATGCTTTGGCTGTGTACTTCAACTATTCTCCTGAATGCAATCAGAGTGAGCTGATTTCTAACGTTTTAACCTGGTTCACAATTGGTTCTCTCTCAGAAATGATTACTTTGACAGAGGCAGGGATGCCTCTTCTAAGGAGAGGGAGAGAATCACACAGCTTCTCAGCCTGTCTTCAGAACAGCACTGCTTTAATCTCTGTTCCTCCTTGTTAAGGAGTCCATGAAGCACTCTGCTCATTTGTATATTCCAGAGAGATTCTATCAGTTCACGTCTGCAGCAGTCATTGCTTCAAGACTGGTAATTACGTTTTGATATCTCTATCAGAAATATGTGAAATGTTCAGGATCGTCTGAACAAGAGAGTGTTTTATGCTCCCCGGAGGTTTGATTGACTAGTTTCAGCCCACTTGGTTGAATGCTAAATTGTGTAATTTGCAGTAGACCAGACTCTTGGCAGTCTGGCAGTCTCTACTAACAAACGCAGTTGGCAGCTTTTCTTTAAAAAAAACAATTGTCTGTGGAGTGTGTCACTTACAAAAAAATAATAAAAAGGCAAGCTAGAAACTGTATCTTCAAAAAAAAGAAGCACCTTCTTGTATCACAAGTGAGACAAACAAGTGGAGTGTTGGAGTCTCAAACAGAGGAAGCTGATTCTCTCAGACGTCCTGGAACTGATGCTGTAGACCATGGAGAAATATAGATCCCATTTGATGGGAGGAAGAAGCCTGTCCTGTAAACAGCTCTGTCCTATAAACCTTCTGAAGAAGGGTCTAGGCCCGAAACATCAGCCTTCCTGCTCCTCTGATGCTGCTTGGCCTGCTGTGTTCATCCAGCTGTACACCTTGTTATTTCTCTATAAACAGTTATGGTTGGAAGTGGCTGAGGTGAGCAGGATTGTTGACCTTTACTCACGGACAGAATACCGAAAAAGATAAATGAATGTATCAGGTCAGGAAAGATGAGATGCAAGGCAATTTCAAGTAATAGCCCCTTCATTCTGATTGCACCAGCTTTAGTTTTTAACGAGACACTCCTTAAACAGGTGCCTTTCAATTATAGTCATCCCTCTCAAGAGAGACAAGTTCCCCAAATCCAAAGAGCTGATTATCTCTGGCACTCATTATATAGCCAGTTCACACCATTCCTCAGAAATTTTATCCTTGCATCCTTTCAACAAATTCTATTTCTCTCACACATAATTATTCTTGCAGCGTACAATCATGCACTTCAAGTCACGTGATGTTTGGCCCACCGACAGAGAGATAGAGCTGAGATGATCAGCATACATATGAGAACTGATGCCATACTTTTGGATGATATCGCTAAAGGGCAGCTTGTAGATTAAAAATTGGAGGGGGAGAAAGATAGATCAATGAGGAAACACCAGAGTGAGGCAGCACAAAGAGAAGCCAATTCAAGTGGTCGTCTGGCCACGATCTCCAGTAAAAGACTCTTCTCTATTAATTTTAATCTAATATGTGACTACAAAAAGATTATGCAGGAGGCTGTCATCATGCCTTCATTCACCATTGGTCAAGTCTGTCACAATTCATCAGACCTCCAAGCAGAATCAATGGTTTGCTTCTTGGAGACAAGAGTTATCTTCTCGTGATGTAAACGATCACACCAATGTGGAAACTTACCACTGATGCAGAAGGAACTTATAACTGAAGCACATAACTTACCACAAGGGAGATCAATGAGTATATATCAATCACAAACCGTCCTGTCCCGTCAAAATTTCTCTCGCGTCAGCAAACATGCACAAGTTTAACGTGGGAGTTCGCAGGTTTCCAACAGCTTCCCAACACTTTTGCAGTTTTGCTACTTTAATCTCTTCGGCGCACTGACCACCATCTACCCTCGGAGGTTAAAATTCTTCTCCAAAAGTAGAAGAGACTTAAGATACTGGAAACATTTTTTAAGGTTACAAACAGTGTTGTCCAAAAAAATGGCTAAGGAGTGATTAGTGGTCACGGAGACTATCAATTCTCTTGTCCTTTCCATGATGTAATGATTCCTACTTGAATGCAGAACTTTTTTTTGATTTCTGTGAATAACCCCTCACAGCAATGAACTTAGTTGAGCATTTCTTAACTGTTAAACTGTCATAGGTGTGGTGAGGTGAATGTTTACTTCTGAGCAACATACATATTCAATTAGATGCAAATAGGTCCAGTGACATTCCCACCACTTTTCCCTAATATAAATGGGAATTACATTATCAACAGCTCAATTGGTTTACTGCCTTCAATGTAGTAAAACGTTTTAACACTTCTCACAGCAATGTAATCAAGCAGATAAACAGATTTTTGTTGTAACCAAGTCAAATAAAGACATATTAGGCCAAATGCTCATTTAAGGGGTTAGATTTTACCTAACTCAGACAAGGGGTGAAAGGTAGAAATACATAGAGGTTTAGGAATGGAGTTTCAGAACTTGGGACAGAGACAGTCGAAGGCACAACGAGAAACGGAGGAGCAAAGGTAATTAGGAATGTGCACGTAACCAGAATTACAGAGGTATACATTCCAAAAGGAAGGAACAGCAATAGATAGGGATGAGGCTAAAAGAGGAACTTGAAAGCAAGAGGAAGAATTTTAAAATTCTGTCATTGGCATCTTAGGAGCTAATGCACTTCAGAAAGCATTAGGGTAATCGTTGAAAGCAGCAAAATTAATCCAAAAATGTGGGTATATGAAATAAAGGCAATGGAAGAACAACACAAAATAATAGATTGCGCAATTACAGAATGGATTTATTTGTCAGGTATGCTGATGGAACATTTCACCACAGAATACTACACTGCTTCTGATCATTTCCAAAGATAAGGTACTCATTCTATCCTGTCTTAAATTTGACAGCATTCCTAGTCTAAAAAGAGATTGTGGAAAATATATGAAATTCAGAATTTTAATCCGAGAAAGTGTTACATTCACATTGCACCACATGTCTCCTGTGTCCATCAAGAGGTTAGTCACAGGATGATTATTTTTCATCTACAAGTATTTTTGCTGACATCACATTACAAGTCAGCTGTAATCATTTGCTTCAAAAGAAATGTCTTAGCTCGCTTTGCTTTTTTTGAGAAACATATTTACACGATTCCACATGAATAAATATCTTTTCCAGTTATTTATATATATATATATATATATATATATATATAGATATAGATATACCTGAAATCAACTTATTTGAATGACTCAGAGCACGACATGAGAATTTGTACACTATTTCGGTTCCCTCCCCAACACAGTTTATTCTGGCATCAGCAACTCATAAGCTCAAAAAAAAAATGCCCAGGAAATATGTACAGGATACATAAGCACAGAGAAGATTATTCTGCAGTAAAAGTGAAGTAAAAGAAAAGCTGCAGAATCTTCCGTCCTTGTTAATTAATTACCAATTAACAGATGTACAAAACTGATAGTTTTTTTTTAAATCCTTCTGATGTGATTATTTAGAACTGCTATTTTTAGTTCAGGACTTGTTACAAACACTGACTCAAATCATGCGAACTTTAATAGAATATTTCAATGAATCTTTAAAAGGACACAGGTTTCTCTCAAAAGTACCAATTAAGATATTGTTCACAAACCTGTAATGTGGTGTTGGATTCCCTGTTGCTTCACAGTTCAGCGTTGCTTTCTTTTCTTCAGAATCCACAGGAAACACAGTGTCATTAGGCTCATGGAGAAAAACTGGCCCATGTGGTTTGCCATTCTCTGTGTCAATAAAGAGAAACAGACTCTATTAGGTTTCACAAAGAGGGATTGTTAGAATAAGGGTGCCATCAGTAACAGGAAACAACAGACACAAAGCAACAATGAAACAACTTAATACCGCATGCAGAAAACACACATCACTTCTAGATAGAACACCACAGTGTGCTGCGTCAAAATGATTGCCAACATGTCATTCTTGCACTCTAATATCCTTGTTTCAATATCTATCACGAATCGGAAGAAAGAAAAGTAAATGAAACAGCTTAAAGTTGAAATTACTATTACTACCATTAAAAGGGATATTCAATTGTCTCTTGCTTTCCAAATTTAGGGCATAGAATGAGTGAAAGAAAACACTATTATCTTTGTCATCTAGGGTGACGTTTCTACGTATGGCCATCCATATTTACAAAATTACATTTGAAGTTAACAATTTAAAAGTTGACATCAGATAAAAACATTCAGAATGAATGTCCATCATTTAATTAAGAGAGTAATTACAATTAATAACAGGTCTAGTTTTAGAAATGTTATCTTTGAGCAAATATATATCAAATCATTTGCAGCATACAATAATGATTGTATTGCCGAATATTTAATCGTACAATGATTATAGTTCAAGTCTACTTCCAAGATTTTTGTTTGAAAGGCATATAATTAATCATCTGCATTTTATGAGTTCTGTTACTCCCTCCAAAAAGGCAAAGACATTTAATTTAAAAAGATCATTTTTAATGTCACAAAGCTCATGTGGTGTTATACAACACATAATGTGTTTTTCAAAGATAACTTCACTTGGTATTCAGGCTTTCATCAAATTTTCCACCCATCTGTTTCTCTCAAAATAAGAGATTTTAAAAATCCTGAATAATAAGAAAATGCAGCGCGGAACATACAAATACGTTGCTCAGAAAATCTGTAATGAGCAGGCCATTTTTGAACGTTAAACATCTAAGATCAGCTGTGAATTTTCATTAGAAACAAAGAGCTAGAATGGCAGTCTCACAGAGATCTTCATTTTGGCACTTTTTTTAACAGGAGGAAACTCCACATTTCTGAGAGGAGATTATGCTCAGATCTCCCTCAGAAATGGGGAACCATACTTCCATTCTGAAAGTTCGTCCAGAGCATAGAACTGTGACAGGAAGAAAATCCACATCTCTTATGCACAGCAGTCTGTTGCTATATTATGAAATTTAAAAGGTCTGACAGCCACATGAACAATGTCAAAGGGAAAGTAGATATGTTAAGTGCAATGTTATGCTTCAGAGACAGTAGAGTGTCAACTGGGGAAGGAGTACCAGAGGTAGGGTGCCAGGTGTGTAGGGAGTATGGTGCCAGCTAAGTAGGGTTCCAACTGGGTAGCTGGATGCCAGGTAATTAAGTTGACAGATAAGACAGATGGTACTGGAAAGGTGTAGTGTGCCAGAGGGCTAGGTGGCATGATAAGTGATTCAATGTTTAGGGTAGAGTGGGAAAAATCAGGTAAAGCTGGGCAGTGAGGCAGCTGCTTCTTCTGAGGGCCAATTGTTGGGTTTTGTCAGATCCGTTGGTGTGGAGGGAATTGGTGTGCTGCGGGGTGGGGGAGAGGGGAGTGGAGTTTGGAAAGTGGGTGTAGTTCAAGGTGTGTGAAGGACATGAGAGTCAAGTATGGGATTTGTTGAACTGTCACTCAGGAATTAGAATATGTATTCAATAGTGTAACATTTCCCGAGTAGCTATTTTATTTGATTTCATCAGAACCCTCCAACATCTCCGATTTAAATGTCAACCTTTGGGGAGTTCCAGGTGTAGAATTGCTCAGTGTAGAATTTGCCAGGCAATTCAAAAGACTGATGAAGGCATAGCAGTATACATTGTCTATATGGGCTTCAGCAAGGCAATCAACAAGGTTCCACATGGTAGACTGGTTAGCAAGGTGGGATCACCCAGAATCCATTTGGATACAAAATTCGCTAGAAGGTAGGAGACAAAGTATGGTATTGGAGGGTTGTTCATTTGGACTGGAGGCCTGTGACCAGCGGTGTGCCACTGGAATCGATGTCGGGTCTACTGCATTTTGTCATTAATATAAATGATTTGGATGTGAATGTCGGAAATATAGTTACTGCGTTTGCAGATGACACCAAAATTGGTGACGTGGTGGACAATGAAGAAGGTTACCTCAGAGCACAATGGGCCCTTGATCAGATGGGCCAATGGGCCAAGGAGTGGCAGATGGAGTTTAACTTAGATAAAATGTGAGGTGCTGCATTTAGGTAGGGCAAATCAGGGCAGGACATATTCAGTTAATAGTAGTGTCCTAGGAGTGTCGCCAAACAATGAGACCGAGGGGTGCAGATATATAGTTCCTTGTAAGTGGAGTCACAGGTAGACAAGGTGGTGCTTGGCATACTTACTTTCATTAGTCAGTGATCTGAGTGTAGGAGTTGGGAGGTCATGTTGCAGCCGTACAGGTCATTGACGAGGCCACTTTTAGAATACTGCATTCAATTCTGGTCTCCCTGATAATAGGTAAGTTGTTGTTAAACCTGAAATGGTTCAGAAAAGGTTTACAAGGATGTTGCCAGGATTAGTGGGTTTGAGTGAGAAGGGAGGGGCTCAGGGAATAGACTGAGGCTCATTTCCCTGGAGGTCAGAGGTTGAGGGGTGACCTTATACAGGTTTATAAAATCATGAGGGGCATGAATAGGATGAATAACCAAGGTCTTTATACCCAGGTAGGGGAGTCTGAAACTGGAGGGCATAGGTTTAAGGTGAGGGGAGAAAGAGCGAAAAGGGACCTGAGGGGCAACTTTATCGCAAAGAAGGTAGTGCGTGTTTGGAACGAGCTGCCAGAGGCGTTGGAGGCAGGTACAATTACAACATTTAAAAGGTATCTGGATGGGTTTAAAGGGATATGAGCCAAATGCTGACAAGTGGGAGTAGATCATTACAGGATATCTGGTCGGCATGGACACGTCGGACTGAATGGGCTGTTTGTGTGCTGTATAGCTATAGCTCTGAAGTCTACGACAATGGATATCCCATCATGTCCTTGTGTGCAACTCCTTGCTAGGCTGGACTTACGACTCTGTAGCCAATACAAAAATTAGGTCAGTGAAAAGTCCTGGGATCAATGAGTAAGTGCTTAAGAACTTTACCACTTTACCCTGCATCCCATTACCATTCTCTTCATTGCTCAGACCTTGCATTCATGAGAAACAACAAAGTGAAAATATTGGATCAGATTTCCTTGCGACTGGCTGACCAATGCCCTGCTTGCTATTGCCCGTTTCATTTTGCTGATGGTTTATTTTGATGTAAATTAGAAGGTATTTAAGACCTGCAAAATTCAATAAACCATTTTCTGCCTCATAAAAAAAACAAATTAAAAATTCTTCAATGAAGAGTTCAGATCTGAACCAGCAGCAGCAGCAGAAGAGTGAACTGCATGACAAATCAAGAAAATAAAGCAAAGTTAAGAGACAGCGGAAAAGTAAGAGTACATTTAAAAAAAGACTTAAACAATTCAACACTGAAGAATTTAGACTGTACTCCAAATGAACTTCTATATGTATTCAAATGGAAATTTTTCATGTGAATTAAGGCGGACCACACTTGATAAGATGAGACCTAGATTGCAATGTCCTAATTACTGGTGAACTTATTCTGTGTCTATTACTTAGGCAAAGGAATGAAACATCTTTTGATTGATTTAAATATGGAACCAGAATGTGCAATTCCATTATTCACTCAGCTTCCATTGGATTAACAGGAGCTGGTATAGTGCAGTGGTAGTATCTGGCAGGTATATGGAGGTGGCATAGTGGGGACCTTGGGGAGGCCGGATGTGTGTTGGACTGTCAGGATGTCTGAGTCAGGAGACCCACATGTTCCAGAGGTGTGTGATACCATCCTGGGAACAGGTTAATAAAATATACAGTAAAGTAGCACATCCTCAAAAGCACCTTCCAGCTTTTCATGTTTCACTGTGCATCCACGCTGACCTGAAATTGCAGGTTTAATTGAGAACAAATAAATGAGCGCATTACTCGGCTCATTTCATGCTTAACCTAAATTCGGGCCAATTCACGTACATTTACAGCTTACTTTTCTTCCCGTGTACATGTAAATGCTTGAATCATTTTAAGTATCCTGTGTTTTAATTTCACTGACATTAAGAATCTAAGTCAAGAGTTTCTTAAAGTATAATTAGTGTTATCTGTTTATAATTTATGAAAACCTGATTTACCTTCTGTAAAATTGATGAGGAGATGAAACATTATTATGCAAAATAAGGAAGTTGGACCCAGTTTCAGGATAACTGCTTCTATTCTCATTGTGCGGGAATTTTCTGGCCGCCCAGGATAAAGGTTGAGGTAGTGAGGCCACTCGCAACATTCTCTCCATTTCAAGGCATGTTCTTTCAGCATGTCCACAATTTTGACAGAATAGGGCTCATTTTGTCAGATATAATTCAAGAAATTTCTGAATTTCTGGAGCTGAAATTTTTTTTTGGCAATAAGTTACAAAGGTTATGTCAAGTTTGACTGTTAGAATTAAAAGCTATGACAAGCTAAAGATGTTTTCCATACAGTGATTGATTCTAAGTCACAATCCTTAAAAAGCTCAGTGACCATTAAATTGACCAGCATGGTTTAAGTTTTTTGCACATGTTTAGAATATTTTATCTAAGGTATAAAGTACTTTTCTGCATTCAACATTGAGAAGCAATGTGGCATCTTCAAATTTATGAAAATCCATTCATTAATGTTGAGCTTTTGAACCATTCATGTATCCACTATGGCTGAGCATATAGAACCCAACTGGGAAGTTTTAGAAATGCTCACAGTTCTGCCATAATAAAGAGGCATTGAACAAACTTCAAAGAAACATAACCCACTCAGCAGATTTTTTCAAAAAATGTCAATAATAGTAATCGCTCAGTCCCTTTTATGGTTCTGTAAGCAATCACGACACTGTTCAATCCATTAGTGGCGCCAGGTATTCAGAAATGAATTCCATTTCACAGCTGTATCAACAATAACTCTAGAACTGAATGCATTGAAACCTCTGAAGATGGAGGAACTCCTCCACCAGGCCGCAGACACACCTGGCAGGTTTACCTGGCTGTTTGTCCACATGACGTGGCTCCCATCTGTCAATGACTGAATACTCATGGCAGTGGGATGAGCCTTTAAATGACCTTTCAATGTCTTTAATTAGCCTTTGGGTAGGAAGGTTGTCATTGACCTGCCACACACCAAACCTAATTGGTTGCAGTCAACAGTGTTGCCAACCACATCCTCTGTCCCAAGAGGCACCATGGTTTGCCTCCCAGACCACCTCCAGGAGAGCATGAAATGCTAAATTATTATGACTGTTGGTGACCATTAGCCATGAAATTGCTAAAGTGAGTAATTGTGCAAGATTGCACAATGGATGCATTATTTGAAGAAAATACAGGCTCACAAGAAATAAGTACACAACTGAAGAGCACAGTTAGGTACAACTAACCAGGCCAACATTGCCAATGATCTCCTTGCACACTGTACTATCTTTGGCTTCTAGCTATTAATGCCATCCTCCTTTGGTGAGATTCTGACTACGTCAAATAAGGCTGAATGTTGGCCAGAGATACTAAGAACTATCACTGCTGGAGTCAGAGATGACACAGTGTAGAGTTGGAGGAACACAGCAGGCCAGGCAGCAACAGACAAGTGGGAAAGTTGACATTTCGGGCCGGGACCCTTCTGAAGGCGGGTTTTGGCCACCTTTCTCTATTGTACCACTAAGTAATGAAATTATTTTTTCTGTCATTGTCCTACCTTGACTTATGGGGGGGACACAAACACTTGAAAGCTGATTTCTCAAGAGACATTTTAATCCACAGTGACATGTAGAGGCCTCGTTCCGAAGACAGATTTTGTCCATGCTTGTAGTCTATTCAAGTTAATGCAAAGAATTCCAAAATGTTCTGAACCCACCCTGTGCAACTTGTATAAGCAATGCTAAGCATGAGCCAACAACATCCCCACTCTCGCTTGGTTCACAAGATCATGGATTCAGTACAAGTATGCTTTTAGCATGATAGAATCAAAGACAATTTTTAAAGACTCAAAATGCTGAGGTGGAAAGAAGTTATGTTGTTTAATGTACTTACTTTGCTCTGTGAAGTTAATTTGTTTTAACAAAAAAAGAGGGGGAAAACGAGCACTTCATGGATGGACAGATAATCACAAAGGTAGACTTCAAAATTTTAAATCTGAAACATGTGTCATTTTGGTACCATCCCCAATTTTACCTGTGATTAAAAACAATATTTGATACCACATCAATTCCTTTAAATGACTGTGAACTGCAATGCCTACATAGTTGGAATATAATGAATAATTAAGTTCTTTGTACAAACTGTAGTCATGGATTCTTGTGTGCCCTGGTGATAATTTATTGCTAATTGGTACTTGTACAAAGTATGCAACTTTTGTAATTTCTGGACACTGCACAAATAATCCAGCAATATTTAAAACCCTAAGTAAGAAATCGGGAGACAAAATTACAGAATACAATCAGCTACAAATGTTCTCGTGAGAATCTACTGTAATTTTACTGCATTTAGAGATGCAGTTATTCTGTCACTTCTGTGCCACAATGAAACAATTTCTACTTTATTTTAATGGAACATATAATTAGATTCAGTCCTTGATTAGTCTCCAAAACTGGAGACTCTAGACTCAATGGAAGGAAAAAAGCTTCACATTGCATTGTTTGACACCAAGTAGAATATATAATCAGTCCAGTGCCCAATATGGTTGAAAATCTTACGGGAGACAGTAGCACTTCCTGGGCACTTTTGCAAGGTTTTTAGAATATTGGTCAGGAGCAATGGATCAGGTAAAGCTCGCAATTTCTCTCATAGATGGGAGTGTGGAGTCTCAATCCAGATCATAACTCTCACTCATGACTGCAAACCTTTCATTGCAGTTCCAATTTCAGGGCAGTAAAACAAAGATAAATTATTGAATCCTAATGTAATTGCAAAATGTCATCTGAAGTGAAGTACATGAAATGCTTAAAAAGGTAGAAACATTTTGAAATAAATGAACTGTTGAAAGACAAACAACAGATTCCAGGTGCACAGTTCAGTTCACAAAAGATTTTTCTTGGTTTCCGTGCCCTTTCCATGCTATTTTGAGGCAGAAATAAATCAAATGATCATTACGACCAAGTGAGCAGGAGATAAACTGGCTCACTTCTTTTCAACATTGCTGGGTAAATGTCATTGTTGTTAAGTAGATCAAAATGAAGAAGCCAATTCCAAGGATTACCTCAATGAAAGAAGAGGGAGTTTTATTCCCTACAAGCCCTTAGGAAATGAAAACAATAAAATATGGCATTTGTTTATATGCCTGATGCAAGACATGAGTTTAATAAGTGGTGGCGATGAGGAGGAGAGTGTCTGTTATGAACAGAAAGATAAAAGCACATGTAATTTAAAGTTTTTGGAATCGCAGTGTGATGAGAACGAAAGTCAAATCCACAGCTTTTTAGTTTTTGTCCTTTCCGCAGCAATACTGACACTTTAAGATCCCAGAGTTCTCAACAAATGGCTGTTTTTACCAAGTTTTTTTTTGCCAAGTACTTCTTTTAAGGAATTGTAAGGCATGGAGTGACAGACTGAGAGCAAGCCTTTCAAGTCCTGTTGTTATGAATGCATTTTCCCTTTCCTCTGCTTTGCTAAGAAAGTTACTAAAAGAGTTCATTTGTATTTTTCCTCAGTCTAGCTCCATTAAATTTCCAAACTGAAAACTTTGCAAGTAACTGTTCATCTCCTGATATGTGAACTTATCATCATGCAGATGTGCATTAAACAGGAAATTTATCGACACCGTCCTATTTTCACTGTCTTTGGATGAAATGGGGTACTATTTCAGGGCAGTTCACTTTCTGCATTTTATATGAGTTCACTGACTTGACTCCATCTGTGGTCAGGTAATCACAGCAGATATTTAAGTCTATATTTGTTCTTTTTAAAAATCATTTTATTCCATACTCTCAGTTCTCTGACAGTAAAATTTGAACAAGGTGAATACCAGTCATCCATGTCAACCATTACTGTAACACTACTAAATTCTCCAACCATCCCTTTTCTTGCAAATATCAAAATGTGTGTCAATGATCTTATTCAGCGTCTTTGTAAACACTTGTTAGGGTAAATATGCCATTTGTTACTATGATATAAATTGTCATGATGAGCCCTGTTGGGAGAAATACATTTTGTCTCTGAAGGCATAGATTGAAAGTATTCACTGGGAACTAAACTATGAGCACATTGCTGCAATTGGGAAACTCGGAGTGTACAATGTTGAATGAAATACCACCTGAAGACGCTGCCAACCACCTATCCGGACATGGGGAGGCTCAATGAATAACTTCATTTACTCCAAAGATCTGCTTGACTTCATGAACAAATATTAATAGTGCAGTAAACATGTGAACAATCTTTTGGGAGCAAATTCTACTGAAAACAATTGGGTGCCATTCTTTTCTATTGTACTTCCCAATCTGACTACTCACTAGCTTCATTTGAAGAACATTTTTTTATTCCAAAGAGCGCATTGCCAATAGGATCTGTCATATCATATACAATTCTAAAATTTCCCGCAGTTTTTATACACCTTGAATGGATGGGAGCCAATAGGCAACAGAGAAAATTGTCAACCAAGTCAGTACATTTTTCTTCTTAGGCCATCATCAAGCTAGTGACTGAATTTACTGTAGATTTCCAATTACTGAGCAGTGCATCTCCTGAAGAAAAATATAGAAGCTACTGCCTCAAACCAATATGAGAAATTCACTGTTATCTTGCATTCCAGGAATCTCATTTTTAGAGAGATATAAACTAAAAATTATGTGAAGTCATTTATTTATGAAAAACAGCTGAGACAACAGCACAGTGGAATAGTACAACTGGAAACAATCTCATTTAAATCAGTTTGGTATGAACAGGCACAAGTTAATCAGCACCAGTATAACACCTTCCCAGAATGTTACGTGAACTAAAACACAGTAGATGTTCTGAACTGTAATTTGTAAATTGATCCTGATGCAATGGAATATCATTCAGGAAGTGCTTTGAAGTATGTATCCAATAAAATTTTTTTAAAAAATCAAAGTTCATTGCCAGATACATAACTGACGAAGCTGAATGCCAAGATCAAATGGACAACAGTGAGACATTCTGACAAGTGAAAGATTCAGATATGTTATGTATCTATATCATTACTCCAAGCTGTTCTTGTAGTACTTTCAATCCCATTATTTATAGCCAAAAAAAACTATAGCTTAAAATCTTCCAAGAAAAACTAAGGGTTTTTTTAATAGCCAATTATCCAAGAGGTTATTATAACAAATGCATTAAAACTAAATTACACAATACAATTTTATGGTAGTCAGTAAAAGTAGCTATAAATTACATTTGCATAAAAGTAACACTTCATTAGCAAATTTCCAAATGTTATGACCAACAGTTTTAAATGAAGCCAAGTTATTGGAGACAGAAAAGAGTGGAAGATGAAGAGATGTGATTGATCTGTTATCTCCAAAAGGATTCTTAATCTCCTTAAATTCCCTGAATTGATTGCAAGAGTCTCTGTTTCACTGACAAAATTTGTAACTCTTCACTTGGAAATGTAATCACCAAAGAACAATCAGGGGGTCTTCTTTGGCATTCATACTCACATCTGTGAGGTAGGTAAGGGGTCCTGAATGCAGGAGTGCAGGAGGCTAACCCTTTGCGATGGTATGACAGAATTTCCATTCCATCAGCTCAGTTGGATAGGAACAAAGACTCATGGCAGATGAACAAACTGCCTATGGTAATACCTTCGTACAGGAAACAGGGGGAGGAACAAGAAACTAAGTTGTAGGAGATGATATAGTGAAGGGGGTGGTACTCTTCTCTGCAGCAAGGAGTATGAGACCAGATGGCTGTGTTGCCAGCTCACCGCCAAGGGTTGGAAAACTTCCTCAAACTGGAAAGGAACTTGGAGTGGGAGGTGGAAGTCCAATGGTCATGGTTCACCTGAGTACTAACAATATAGGCATAACTGGCAAAGAGGTTTGGCACAGAGTATGAGGAGATGGGCACTAAATTAAGAAGTAAAACCATAAAGATTCTCATTTTTGGATTATTACACGAGCACAATGTAAATTGGCACAAAGTGCATAATATTAGAGAGGTGGCTCAAACAGTAATGTGGGAGATGTTGGTCACTGTTTGTGGGGCACAGCACCAATAGCGGCAAAAGTGAAGTTTGTACCAGCGGAATGTGCAAGGACTGATGTACTTGAAAATTGCATAAGTAGAGAAAGTTTTTTAAACTAAATTGTTGGAGTAAAGGATCAAATGTGCAAAGGTATGGTCTATCAAAGAGCAGAGCAAGACAGCAAAATAGTAATATGACAAGTGAGGGTCAGAGAATTGTAAGAAGGGACAGAGAGACAAAACTGAGGGAGTCCACCATAAATTAAGACTGGATATCACAATGATAACAGAAAGGCAAAATGTGTGGCTTTGTCTCCACATGCACATAGCTTTCATAACTAATTAAATTCATAGTACATATTAAAGGGAAAAAAAATGATCTGAGAGTCATTACGGAGAGATAGCTGCACAATGACAAAGACTGGATCCTGAATATTGAGGGATATACGACATTGAAGAAGAACAGGAAGCCAGGTAAAGGTGCAGAGGTAATGTTAATCAAATATAACATTTGCTTAATTGTTAGAGATTACCTTGTTTCAGGAAATCAGGAACTGGAATCAGTTTGGGTGGATTTCAGCAGCAGTCAGGGGAGAAAGTGACAAGTCTGTGTGGTCTATAGCCACCTATCAGTAATCACAATATGCACCAAAGGATACAGGAAATAATAATTATGATAAAGGGATGGCGAATAAACATTACCGTTTTGAACCTGCATATAAACTGGAAAAAAAAAATCAGATTTGGCACTGATAGTCTGGATGAAGAGTAAAGAGAATGCTTTTGAGATATTTTCTTGGAGCAATAGAGTTTGGAATTGATCAGTGAGCAGGTTATATCAGACCTGACACTGTGCAATGTGACAGAATTAATTCATGATCTCAGAGCTAAGGCACCCCGAGGTGGCAATGACCACAATAACATTGCATTTTACATTGAGTTTGAAAGGGAGAGGGTTGGATCTATGACCTAAATGCCACCAACCATCTGGCTATGAAAGCACTAACCTCAATTTATGTCTCCCAACATTGAGCAAACCTGCGTCCAGAGAACCAAATGAGAGGCACCCTCAGCTACAATTTCAGATTTACCTTTCCATTCCTATCACCTGCCACATTTGTCGGATTGTAAAGTAACATGGATTTGCTGTTTAAACACCTGGTCCAAATTCATGCTTCTCCTCGGTTGCTAATTTCATGGATGCGAGTGGGTTCATGAAGGCTGTGGAAATCACACTAGCTAATTCAGTTTGTGTACCTTGGCAGAAGCTGGCGACAGACCGGGGAATCTTGTGACAGCTAAATCTCAAAGCTCTTACCAATGACAACCATCATAATTAGATGCTTGAAATTAGATCTTTGAAAATAGCCCCTTGCTGATTATTTCTCCAAAGCCGTTTGGGAGGCTGGAACAATCTCCATGGTTCAAACTCCCAAGCATCTAAAAATTCCACAAGGCTTGGTCTGTTGCACATGAAGCAGTGTTCACCCGTGGCCCTTTTTACCATCGATTCTCACCTGTTCACCAGTTAACAACCAAATTCCCAATCTGTAAATCTGTCCAGAGTTCAAACCTACTTTTGGCAGTCTTTGGCTCTCTCCAGGTACATCTCTCCCTCTTTCACTCTCTCTGTCTTCAAACACCTCAGCCATACCCTCTGCATCTTTTCTACCCTTTTTTTTCCCCTAAAGCCTCCATAGCATTAAAAAGGTTTACCAATATCCTTTCCTCAAGTCTTTTGATCATCTTCCCAAACTATTCTCAAAGGTCTGCTTCCAGTTCTTCCTCTTGTGAAGGACTAGGACCTTTTCCTCCACTGAAGATACTACGTCCATCCATAGCTTGTTATAATGTGGAAGAATAAATACAACGTGGCACCAAGACAGACAATTGGTATGCTGATTACCCCTTCTAAGTTGTTTCAGTATACAGACCTGAATGGGAGCAGTATCACCATCTGGGATCAGACACACTGCATCATGGTACAAACTCACTTTCCTCCAAAGATAAAAATTTAATCTGGTTGTATTTGATGAACAGTTGTTTATCAGCTATTGACTAAGAACGGAGATGGGAACCACTGTAAAGCAGAGCTAAATTTCGTACAACTGTTTTTTGTCAGCTCTAAGAAGTAGTCATGATTGTCTTCCAATCACTTAGAAAGTGTTTCTAGACAATCATGAGGGAGGAATTCAGAAAACACTTAATTCATTCTGAAGCCAGCTGTTGAAATAGGAAATGAGATACCAATTAGACACTAGATTTGTTTACCGAACGCAACATCACATTTGTCTGTGTCTTCCCAAATTAACAACTAATGTCCCAGAAGTTTTGTAGTCCATCAAAAACAAAAGAATAACAAATGAAGAAATGATCAACCCCACAGTAGGGGGTATTTTAATTGTATTAAAACAAAATCAAGGGAAACTTATCAATTTAAAATTACATTTCTTGGGCTGGTCTTTTTACGTGCACCAGTGCTTAATCAAGTATTGCTCCACAAATTTGTATCTTTAACCTTGATAATCTAATTAACAAGCAGTTAACAGCCACAATTATGTTCTGTGCTTGCTCAGACTAGTATTTATGAGCATATGTTTTCCACAGACAAGCACACATGTAGATATAATCAGAGCAATCACAGATTTAACTGACATGGGCTACCAATTTCCACAACTATTAATTCCCAGCTCAAAAAGTATGATTTTTGAGAAAATGCAGACAGATTTTCCCTAGGTTCGCAATCACAATAATAAATCTAAAGGGTAAAACAAATTATTTGAAAAGTATACATGTTTTGCAACATATTTAACATACTGTTTTCCTGAAGAAAGAAAGTGATCAGTGTTTCAGGAAGCCTGGAACATTCATTTTACGGGAATAATCAGGTAGTTCAAGCAGCTAACAATTAGACGCACTATGTATGACCAACAGAAAGTAACTGTGAGCAATTGAACAGTTGATTTCAGGAAACATGAAAACATCATGCAAACTGCCTCCCTTGTTTAGATTGCTGACCTGCTACTCTTTGCTGCTGTTTAGTTTAATCTCCCAGTTCTTTGAATGATTGTGAACTTAAATGATTTGAAGCGCCAATGAAGTCTCTGCCTATGACAATATTACATATGAAGCTGCATATTATTGGAATGATTTTCATTTACTTTGCAAGAAATCACTAGGCTTACTTATTTCACCCTCTTCCATTTTAAAGTTATGACAAGTAGTCCTTTCATGCCTTAAGTATTTGATTACTGGTTTATCCATCGTTACAATCCTGTTAGGGGACATTAACCATTGAAGATAAATCCAAGCATCCAACATATTTTTAAACAAAAACAAAATTATTATACAAAGGAATGAAATAAGGCAAGTAGTATCAACTTGACACTGTATAATTATTTATGCTCATTATTTATGCAAACAACAGAGACAATGCTTCCCATGCTTAATACAGTACAAAACCAAAGCAAGCGCCCTGCTGTTTATGATTGTACCTTTCTCAGGCCGAGCTGTCAACTGAACATAGCTCCTAACATTTGACTGCTAATTGCCTTGGGTTTGTTTACCAATTAGCTTACATTGAAACTGTTAATTGTGCATTATAAATTGGTGTTACTAAAATTTATAGATTATGAACCAAATTTTTGCAACACCATGCGTCGTCATTTGAATTTTCTGCTGCAGAACTGAGGCTGCTTCATGATATCACCAGCTGTAGGTATCCTGAGCATCCCAAACAAAAGAGGCAGCCAAAAATCTTACTGCATCCTTTGAAGAATCATTTAATTCAGCCTTCATAGACACAGTCCGAATTTCCTACAAAGCTGATGATGAGGATAAAAATTTGCAGGTGAGGAAGTCCCAGCCTGATCTGATGAACTGCAGGCTCTCACTGACTCGGGTCAAGAGTTCCTCTCCCATCAAATGAGGAACTCATGCATAAGGGCTGTTGACCAATCTATTCGCTGGAAGATCTCCAGTCTTAACAATGCCATAGGAAGCAATAACCATTGATCAGATTGCAGTCACAAGTCTACCAGGAAGATTGTCGCTGAAGGCCATATACCAAACTGAAGTGGCACAATTGGCTGAGGCTATTCACAATGGGAATGCACAGGCAAGGGAGCTGGGGGAGAGGTTCTGTGATCTGCTTGGCCTGTGAAATGGGAACATCCTATTTTGCTTTTTTTTTCTTTATTTTAACATATCGTTTTCACTGAAACAAAAACACACAATGCTACAGATTTGATATTATCAATTAAAATTATGACAGCAATTTTTACATCAATGAAACAAAGATAAAATCGAACAAACCAAGCTATTCATGGATAACACAGTTCGCAAGATTTAGAATAAAATCTCATTTATCCTAACACCATCATTTGATAGTACTCAAACAGCAGAGAGACAGAATTCCCTTCATTACCTTATCTATAGGTTCGACTTAACTGTTATTTTAAATTCCAGTTTTGAGAGCTTAATAGCCTTTTCCCAAATTATGCACACAACTGGGCTTAAAATTGCTTTGCTTCAAATAACTATTTTAGGATTCTAAGCAAACACTTCTCATTTGAAATTTTCAAACTGAACACTCTTGCAATAAAGTAATCTATTTCCTAACTGTTTTGAACTAACTCGTTTCCCTTGGAGGTCCTCAGCGAACTGAAAACAAAAGCTTTCCAATCTATGGGATTTTCCTGAGCAAAAAATCAATTTTTGATTCTTCTACTGAAGAAGCTAATGCCTTCCATTATTTACTCTCTCTGATCTTAAAACTCTCACAATGCAAATAAATTCACACTATTACACCAGAAGGGCCCTGCCATCTGCTCCCTGACACAAACTGGTTTAAATCACGCCACAGAAAGTCTGACAAGTTAATTATTAAAACAGAACAAAGAACTGCAGATGTTGAAGATCTCAAACAGAAACAGAAATTGCTGAAGAAACTCTGCATGTCTGGCAAAATGTGTGGAGAGAAAGCAGAGTTCGCATTTCAAGTCCAGTGACTCTTCTTCTGTAATGATGGTAGCTAGAAAAAGTGGTATATATTCTTAAGGTAGGTTCAGTTGTTGGAGGTGAGGAAAAGCCGAAGTGGAGAGCTGGAAGTGGAGCCTAGAGAGAGAGAGAGAAAGAGAGAGAGAGAGAGAGAGAGATAGAGAGAGAAGCGGAGGGAAAGACAGTTAGGCAAATAAAGGTTTAGATGGTAGTCAGCCAAGGAAGGTGTAAAGCTGATCAGGGGACTGTAAGCAGGTGAAAATGGGTAAGCTGTGCTGAAAATAGCCCAAGTCATGACAGGGCCTGGGATTTGGAGTGGTAAAAGAAACAGAACAAAATGTTCAGGCTCACAAATTATGTTATTGAGCCCTGAAGTTAAGAGTTAATTATTAAACATACTCACGCAGACTAAAACACATATGTCACTGGTTCAAAATCCAAACTCAATATGTACGTACAGATGTATACGTATACATAAATATGTGTTTAAAAATCAGCCATCTTACATCACTTCACATGCCACCTGATTTTATACCACAACCACTGCATAAATTAACATGCATTGTTTTCTTTACTCATTCATGGGATGAGGGTGTCACTGGCTAGGCAGCATTTATTGCCCATCCTAATTGCCCAGAGGGCAGTTAAGAGTCAACCACATTGCTGTGGGTCTGGAGTCACATGGAGGCCAGATCAGGTAAGGATGGCAATTTCCTTCCCTAAAGGACATTAGTGAACCTGATGGGTTTTTCCTGACAATTGGCAAGAGATTCACAGTCATCATTAGATTCTGAATTCCAGATATTTGTTGAATCCAAATTCCACCATCTGCCATGGCAGGATTCGAACCCAGGTCCCCAGAATATTATCTGGGTCTCTGGATTAACAGCCCAGCGATTATACCACTAGGCCATTGCCTCCCCAGTTGGAGACTTAATATGTAATTTCATGGTTCTGAGAATAATCTTAATAGATAAAAGGTTTTATGTTTGTGCTGCATAGGAATAATTGTGACAAACAAATGAGGAACAGAATTGCCTAATTAATGCATTTTGCAATTACTTGAAAGAATACCTTTAGTTCTTCTGCTATAATTAGTGGGTACAAGTAGTAATTATCTTTTCCCTGTTTATATGTAAAACATAGAATAAATTTGGAGAGATGCATGAAAATCAAAGAGTTTGGCTTCACATTTAATCTTTTCGTTCCAGAACAATTTTGCAAATTTCAAAATGGATGTAAATTAGCAAAAGCAATTTTGGTTATTTTTCGTAATCACACATCATGGCACTGAAAAAAACTCGAACATGAAATTATATATCTCTTTAAATATTTTGATATCAGAAGGAGACCTGCACATATGTATGAACGCTTTTGCTCTTATGAATTTGAATGGTCAGAAAGGGTCAAAATTCTCAGCCCCTGAAGGACACAGAAACCATTTGAGAGCAAGTACTAAAACTTCAAAAGTGCCATGTCAACCTGCATACCATTTAACTCTAGTCCTACCCAGAGATAGTTTCTGTAGATAACATGGAGTGGGGAGAGGGATGACAGAAAAAAACTACTCAGTTGCATGCAGTGGGTAGCACATTCAACAAATCAAATTTGTATCAAGACTACATTATTAAAGGTTTTGTTAGATTTTCAAATCAGATTCCTGAAGATAGTAGTGGTCATCATTGAACCATTTTAGAAGCCCTTCCTACCTGCCTGGGGTAAAGCCACTGGTTTTCCTCCACTCCCAACGACCCACCATCGAGTCAACCCCACAATGTGGTGGGGAGGGGGCTCGGCTATAAAGGCCATTTCTTTAACAAGTTTATTTTTTTAAAACATTGGAGAATATGTACCTCTATCCTAAAGGGCACCTAAGGCATCCTGCTGTTGCTTTGAAGCTGCAAGTCCACCTACAGGCTCTCCAGATTCGGGAGCCTACCACCATCCATTAGTAGATAGTGGGCCACTCTGTTTGATCTGACAGCTTCCCACACTGTGCTGTCTTCTGACCCATTCTTGAGTCTCAAAGTGGGGTTCAAAAAGCAGCAGGAAAATTCACTATTCTTCGTCTGTAGACAGGTTTTGCCTTCTTGCAAATTGATATTAATATCAATCATGAAAAGAACAAGGACAATATAGACCAAACAAAATGCTTTCAAATCAGTTGAAAAAAATTGAAAATTGAGCAAAATAAATTTAATCATGTGCCTCAAGGAATTTGAATCCAGCAATTTTCAAGCAATTACGAAACAAGGGGATTTACAAATATCCAGCAATGGCAAGGTCATCAAAGAGGGTAAGCAAACAAGGAAGTAAAATACTCTAATTAATCTTCACTATTAATTTTTACAGAGATTAGACACATGATCAATATTTAGATACTCAAATATCACAAACAAACTGACAAACAACGTATAAAACTGGGATTAGAGCGGTAAAATTTGACAATACACAAACATTCCATATGCAGTTAAAACCCCAGCAATATATCATGAATAAGACTTTTATTTTGGAAGATTTTAAGAGCAATATCACAGTATAACGGAAAGTTCTCATTGGGTCAGAGATTTCTAACTGATTGTAGGTCATGAGGAATTGAACAATCCATTCTGAGGAAACCACAATCACTGACAGCAACATCTTGATTTCCTCAATGACCTGAATATGTGAAAACTCCAAGCATTTAGATCTTATCAGCTTTAGAAGAGTAACAATAGTGAATTCTAACATTTCCGCTATCATCATTACTGCAAATCTTCAACCAGGTTACAGAGGAATACAACTATTTCACAAGCATTCATCCTTTCTGATCAATTTGCCTTGAGATTTACTGTATGCTTGGCTCAGGTCTTCCCACACTTCACTTGCTGTGTACGTACTTTCAGATTCTTCATGCTCAACCACTCAACATGTTGTCCCTTTTAACAACTAGGCAAAATGGATAAATTCTTAATGTTCACGTACAGCTTAACAAGGATTTAACAATATACTTATCATCAATGGGGCGGTTGAGCTGTTTCAGAAGAAACAAGTAGTGTTTTTAAGTTAAAAGTTATTCTGTACACTTAGGTTATATTTTCACCCTGACCTCCTTTTCAAATTCATCAGTCTTTCTTCCTTTTAAACATTCATTTTTTTAAAAAATTGGCCTGATTTTGATCATCCCTGACTGATATGTTGGTTCCATGGCTTACATTCGTTCTCTTGTCAATGACCTTTCTTGAAGTCTCTGACAACACTCAACCTGAAAGACACCATATAAATGCAAACTTGCATTTAAAATTGGTATTTAGGTTGTATCAGAGATAAAAGGTACTGCAGATGCTGGAGAATCCGAGATAACAAGCATGGGGCTGGATGAACACAGCAGGTCAAGCAGCATCATAGGAGCAGGAAAACTTGACATTTCGGGCCTAAACCTTTCATCAGAAAAGGGTTTAGGCCCGAAACGTCAAGTTTTCCTGCTCCTATGATGCT
>JAHRHZ010000069.1:13411683-13502217 GCA_024137785.1 Ginglymostoma cirratum | reverse complement strand
CAGCATCATAGGAGCAGGAAAACTTGACGTTTCGGGCCTAAACCCTTTTCTGATGAAAGGTTTAGGCCCGAAATGTCAAGTTTTCCTGCTCCTATGATGCTGCTTGACCTGCTGTGTTCATCCAGCCCCATGCTTGTTATCTTGGTATAAAGGTTGTTGCCTTTGCTTCGGACACTTCAACCAATTTCTTTGTTAAAACCACTTTTAACCAAAGCGTTCATTGGTAAGACAACAAAGGTACACTGAATTCAGTTTGTGATTCAACTTCGTTTTAAGAAAATATTCCTTTTTAAAAACATCAACATCAACATGTGAGCATTTCCCAATTTCCCACAATATTTACCCTCTATCTAACTCTTTCTACCCGAGAAAGGGTATTACTCGATTATCTAAGTGTTTGAGCTGGGCCGATGGAACCCTTTTCTCTCCAAGATAGGGTTGATTCTCTTCCACGATGGTAGGGTCTCCGAGGTCAGGGCAGATCTTCTGCTGGTTCTTTTTGGGCTGTCACATGGTCGTCTGCCATGAATCGTGTTGCAAGTTTTGGCTGAGGGATTGGCCCAGGACCTTCTAGAATGTTCTGTGGTCTTTGGCCAACAGGGTCAAGAGCTGGGTATAAAGCATCCAATGGGGTCACGCCAACTCCCTTCACTGTTGCTATGTCCGGAGGTGTAAGGGTGTAAAGCATATACTCGGGCACTGGTTGGAAGTCAAGGTGCCAGAAAGTCTGATCAATACTTCGTCAACAATCAACCCTTGGGCTGGTTGCAACTAATTTCCCCGAACTTTTGTGACCTCTTTGACCTCGGTTTCCACTGGTCTCTGTAACTGATTGCTGCTGGCTGCTGCTTAACTTTGGTTAGTCAACTTTCTGTCAAGCCTGATTTCTCCAGCTTCATTTGGAGCGTCCAGTTTTAGGCCCGTGGTCGCTTTGCAATTGCAGTTTTTTTCCATCATGTGAACACCACTTTAAAATTTGGCACAATCATGTGAACATTCATGTGAAAATTTAAATAACATATCTTGTCAATACGTTGGAACTTTCAAGTCATGCTGGGAAAACATGGCAAGAATGGAAAACTTAGATTCTTGTGAAGTAGAAGTAAATTTTCTCTAATAGCATGATGAGAATCTCAGTACTGTTCAGCAAGGAGCCATTTCCTTGTATTAGCATCTCATTATTGCTAATCTCGTTACCTTTATATGCAAGCCCCTATTTTCTGAGCCAGTTAAGAAAAACAAGATGTTGACAATTCCCAACACGCAAGTATGAATGGCAAACTGGCAGCAGCAACATTTCAGCATCTGCTCTGGGACGCTCATTCTTGATGAGTATCCACAAAACCTCAGAACATGCTGCACTGGCAGTGGGTGCCTGTAGCCTCTACATCCTTCACCTCACCACAATCTATGGAGGGTAGTATTGGACAAACAGCAGCATCACCACAAATTTCTTCAAACAAAAACTCGGCACTTCAATACTGCATTTTAGAGCTCTATTTCACTAGAATATAGCTCATTCATTAGGTTAGGGGGCATCTCAGGACCCTTAGCTGGTTCACTCAATTAGTGGCTAAAATGGTCCTTTGTCAAGTCAAGGCAGGCTGACATCAGGCAGGTGATCCTTCCATAATCAGTCAAGGGAATCATGAGAGATCAGCCCAGGGGTTTGCACACGGTCAGTCAACCAGCAACTTGGAGCATTCAGCAACAGGGGCTCTGTATCATTACAGTGTGGGGAGTAGGCCATAAGCAGTCTACCAAGTCCAACACAATCATTCTGGGGTTAGTGTAAGTCAGTCAGGAAGCTGCACAAAAATAAGTCAGGGGTCGGGTCAGTTAGGACTGTCCATCCCCCATTTGTGGGGCATTGGGACCGGTCCTGGGGGAGGTGGGGCCTGTACAAATTGGAAGGGTGGTGAGTGTCTGGAATGCATTGCCAGAGGTGGTAGTAGAAGCAGACACAAGAGCAGCATTCAAGAAACACCTGGACCAATACATGAATAGGAAGGGAATCATGGATACAGATCCTGTAAGTGAAGACTGTTATGGTATGGAAGGGTAGGATGTGTTGGCACAGGCTTAGAGGGCCAAAGGGCCTATCCCTCTGCAGTATTGTTCTCTGTTCCTTGTATCCAAGTTGGTCATAAGGATGGGCCATGGTCAATACTCCTCACTGAATCTCAAGAGGGGCCATGCTGTGGTGAGGAAGTTGATGAAGGTGGTTGGAGGTGGCATGCTGGGTTGCAGAGGGGACAATAATTGTGAAGGAGGTGAGCAACTCAACACATGAATCAGAGTCATAGAAAGGTACAGCATGGAAACAGACTCTTTAGTCCTACTCGTTCATACCAAATAGATATCCTAAATTAATCTAGTCCCATTTACCAGCATTTAGCCCAAATCCCTTTAAACCCTTCCTATTGAAAAACTCATCCAGATGCCTTTTAAATGCTATAGTTGTACCAGCCTCCACCACTTCCTCTGGCAATTTAATCCCTACGTGCACCACCCTCTGTGTGAAAAAGTTGACCCTTGATCCCTAAATCTTTCCCCTTTCCCCTTAAACCTATCCCTCTGGTTTTGGATTTTCTAACCTGGGGAAAATACCTTGACTAGTACCCCTATCCATGTCCCTCATGATTTTATAAGCTTCGAGAAACGTCACTCCTCAGCTTCCGATGCTCTGGGAAAAACTGCCCCATTTTATTCAGTCTCTCCCTACAGCTCAAGTTCTCCAACCCTGGCAACATCTTTGTGAATCGTTTCTGAACCCTTTTAAGTTTCACAACATCTTTCCTAGAGATTGGAGATCAGAATTGAACGCAATATTCTGAAAGTGGCCTCACCAATGTCCTGTACAGCCACCATGACCTCCCAACTCCTGTACTCGATGCACTGACCAATAAAGGCAAGTGTGCCAAATACCTTCTTCACTACCCTGTCTACCTGTGAGTACTATGGACCTGCACCCCAAGATCTCTTTTCTCGGCAAAACGCCCCACAGCCTTACCATTAAGTGTATAAGTCCTGCCCTGATTTGTCCTAGCAAGATACAGCACCTCACAATTATCTAAATTTACCTCCATCTGCCACTCATCAGCCCATTGGCCCATCCGATCAAAGTCCTGTTGTACTCTGAGATAACCCGCTTCTCTGTCCACTACACCAATTTTGGTATCATCTGCAAACTTATAACCGTATCTCCCATCCAAATCATTTAGAAAAACAACAAAAAGCAGCGGACTCAGCACCGATCCTTGTGGCACACCCCTGGTCACAGACTTCCAAAATGAAAAGCAACCCTCCACTACCACTTTCTGTCTCTACCTTTGAGCCAATTTTGTATCCAAATGGCGAACGCTTCCAGGATTCCATGTGATCTAACTTTGCTAACCAGTCTACCATGCAGAACCTTGCCAAAGATGACATTGGAAGAGAACATGTGCTGGTTGGGGAGTCAGGAGAGAAATGGCTGCGGTGGGGGGCAATGACAGTCATCACCACCCAGGGCTTCCATTGGTGGAATGGGAAAGTGCATCACAACAGTTGGCATAAAGCTGTAAGCCCAGCGCTCAGGGGTAAAGCAGGCGATGAAGATTTAAATGAAAGCATTGGTGTGGTAATGTGTAGACACT
Source organism: Ginglymostoma cirratum (assembly GCA_024137785.1). NCBI lineage: Eukaryota > Metazoa > Chordata > Chondrichthyes > Orectolobiformes > Ginglymostomatidae > Ginglymostoma > Ginglymostoma cirratum. The sequence continues at coordinate 13,498,579 of JAHRHZ010000069.1, read as the reverse complement.
CAGAAATGAGAGGGCCAAAAGAATAAAGCAGCATTAAAGTTTGGGAGGGGACCTCTTGATTGATAGACTGAGCCTGTGACTCACTCCGAAGCATCTCCAGTGTTGCTTCCCATCCTCCTGCAAATTGCTCATGTGTAATAGAAATACAAAAAAGCCTCCACCATACCCAAAATGGGTGGAGTAATCTTTTTTACCCCGAATGAGGGAGAGAGCGATACTTGTAAGTGATGTGAAACCCGTTAGCTGGCAATTGCATTTGTCAGACACTTACACAGTAAAGGTTTCGAAATCTACAATCCCAGAAGCCTGCATGATAACAACACGCAATAACCAACTATTTCAAATGCAAGTCCACAAGCAATCGTGACAATGTCATCAGTCATAACAAATTGATCGTAGTCATCTCTGTGAAGGAAAAGTAAATCGCAAGTGACCTTGAAAATGTCACCTGTGGGCCACAATTTCCTCTCACCTTGAACTCTTACAATTTGACAAGAAGTTCTTGGGAGGATTTATTGAAAGGGTTAAATAAACAAGTGTTGAAGGCGCAGATGACCATCCGGTCCTGGTGGCCATCAAAGTGGCATCTTCGCTGAACGGCTGTGTGATTAGCTGCTTTTTAAAGACAATTTGAGGACCGATGTAGCATCTACCAATCTTCAAACCACAAATGTATCAAGGCTGCCATCAAAGCAGCTTGTGCAAAAAGGCAGGTGGGATGCTGACATTATCAGTTGTGGTATGGGTTATGAGAGCAGTGTAATGATTGTGACAAGGTCAGCCAGGTGGATCTCGTAGAATATCAGTTCCCTGGTTGGGGCAATTAATCTGGTCCAATCAGGGATCCCTGGCTAACGGATAGAAACAACAGTGTAAGAGGTTCTCTGCACTTCGAGAAAGCTCAATCAGTGTCAAAAACTTTCCATGTGCAAATAAAGGGTGACTTGGTGATGGGCTACCAGCCTCATTGGAGTTATTTCAGCAGGGAGGTTATGTTGGAGCTGTACAAAACTTTGGTGAGACCACAATTGAAGTACTATGATTGCACTGGAGGAGTGCAGAGGAGATTGTCCATGATGTTGCGAGGGATGGAGCATTTCAGCTATAAAGAGAGGCTGATCAGGTTCAAGTTGTCCTCATTAGAGCAGATAAGGTTGAGGGGGTTCTGATTGAGATGGATAAGATCATCAGTGGCTTCGTCAGGATGGATAGGAAACCACTGTTCCCCCTAGTTGAAGGGTTAATAACAGGAGTGCATACTTTTGAAATGAAAGGCAGGAGATTTAAAAAGGGATACAAGGGGGTAAAAAACACCTTTCAAGCCAGAGGGTGGTGGGAATCCGGAATACATTGCATAGGAGGGTGGTAGAATTTCATAGAATCCCGACAGTGTGGAAACAGGCCCTTCGGCCCAACAAGTCCACACTGAACCTCAGAGCATCCCACCCAGACCCACCCCCCCCAACAACCCACCTAACCTACACCTCCCTGAACACTACAGGCAATTTAGCATAGCCAATCTACCTAACCTGCACATCTTTGGACTGTGGGAGGAAACCGGAGCACCTGGAGGAAACCCACGCAGACACAGGGAGAATGTGCAAACTCCACACAGACAGACGGCCGAGGCTGGAATCGAACCTGGGTCCCTGGCGCTGTGAGGCAGCAGTGCTAACCACTGAGCCACTGTGCCGCCCAAAGGTGTAGAGGTGGAAACCTTTGCAAAATACATTGATGAGCACTTGAAATTTCATAATACTCAAAGCTATGGGCCACGTGCCAGAAAATAGGTCTAGTTGGGTCGATGGTAGACTTTGGGTAGCTTTCACCGACACAGACGCAAAGGGCTGAAGGTCCTCTTCTGTACTTATGCTTTTATCATTCTATGGTCATGCAGCCTCATCTTGCTTTCCTTCGATGGGGTCAATACAATAGCTCAGGCAGTAGGCTCTCTCAATGTAGGTGTCTTTCACCAGTCGCAGGTTGCTATTGTGACAAAGCTGTCACTTTAAAAGGTTATTTTGTCCTGGGTTTTTTTTTTTTTGAAGAGTGGTAGTAAGGCAGAGGTGACCAAAAAGGTCCTGAGGATGACTTAAGTAAACAACTTGCAAGGCCTTGGGGTTTTCTTTTCCACAAAGGTGGAACAATGGAAGCAGCCTCAGTGTGGGCAGCTCTCGCAGGCCAGGCTTTCTCGTTTCTTTTTTGAAGAGTTGGAAGCTTCAGTAAATGATTCGTAGCTACAGTTTTCTATGAACCTTTTCTTGCTGTTTTTTCCTCTTGGACTGGAGAACTGCATGTAAGAATCCATGTCTGAAACTACCTTTTTGCCAAGGTGTGTATTTGTGGGATGTTAGTATTTTGGAACAGCTAACTAGAAATAGGTACAGTATCTATTATTTGGTTAAGTGTTCCAATAGTTGTTATTCTAAATTCCTCTTTCTTTTTGTTTGTACTTAACCAAATTGTGTTTTGCTTAAAGCTGAGTAGATTCACGAGTTGCATCACATCTAGAACACAGCACTTCACAGCTACCTTTAAACTAAGAAAAAGTGAGATCTAGGCTACCTTCTTAAAATGTTTTGAAGATGTCTAATGTGTTCTGTAACACCACAGATTGAACAAAAATTGTACTGAGAACGGCATAACATAACATTGCTCCATTCAGCCCATGTATAAGTGATCTGTAATCATTGACCCTGTGTCTTAGATGCCAGCACCAACTACCCTGGAAGAATCCATAATGGCTGCATCCTTAATAATTATTTAGTACCGGCCTCATTCGAGGGCTGGCTAGTTTCAATTATGACATCCACAACAGGAGACCCAGAAGCTCCTCACAGCAGCAAACATTTCTGCTGCTGGTGAGCACAAGATAGTGTGAGGGAAGTGCCATAGTGGCACAGTGTACACTTAATGGGGGTAGTTGCAGAGAATGGCATGAGATAACTTGCTAGAGATGGTGCAAGGAATCTTTCAGCCTTATTCGCTTACCCAGTGCCTTTTGCCACTCAGCCTCAGGATTCCTGAGAAACAAGGCTTCGCACGGAGGAGGATTGCAGGTATCTCCTCACCCAGAGGAAGCATTCTGAAGGGAGAGTTCAACTTGAAACTCAGCAGCAATTGATCCCTGTCTCTTCCAAATTTGACACGTCAATTTCCAGCTAAAATCGACTCTCTCATCAAACCATTGGTGGCAACCAATTGTTTGTCAACCTTCCCCAAGAAAGAGGCCAGGTATTTTTTGGTCATATATGGCTGATCTTAGATGGTACAAAAACAGAAGTTGCTGGAAAAGGTCAGCAGGACTGGCAGCATCTGCGAAGAAAAAAAAGAGTTAACATTTCGGATCCGGTGACTCCTTCCTGGATGGTACTTTACTCCAGGTCACCCTGCCATTCCAGGAATGGAATTCCTTGGAATACGAAAAGTCCTCCTTAAAAGATCACCAACTGTATTGGAAAGCTCAAAAACTGGACTCAAGGGTCACTGATGACAAACTTCTAAAGAAATCTGTGCCAGACAAATCTACCTGATTGCAGAAAGCTGAACCTCAGAGGATATAGGGCTCCTTTAGCACAAATCACAACAAGCTAGAATCCAGGTTCAGTAGGGAATAGGGATGCCTTTTATATCAAAAGGGAATGGGGTATAAAATAGTGAGGTTTTGCTGAAACCACACAAGACACTAATTAGACCACACGTAGAATACTGTGAACAGTCACTTTCTCGAAGGAAATATATACTGGCCTTGGAGGGAGTCTACAGGAGATTGATTCTGGGTATGGAGAGGTTTTCTTATCAGGAGAGATTGAGTAGTTTTGACACGTACTCAAAGGAGTTTAGAAGAATGGGACAGACCTCATTGAAACATACAGGATTCTTCAGGGGTTGGACAGGATATCCGCTCCTCCTTCATCACTGACCAACCCCCATCCCAACTTTCTATCTACACTCATCTTTACGAGCTTCATCCCTGCTTCCTAGACCCACCCATCTTCTCTCCCACCTATCGGCTCCACTATCCACCTTCTATCATCGCCTCCCCCTCTGTCTCTATTTGTTTCAGAGCTCCCTTCCCCTCCCCCATTTCTGAAGAAGGGTCCAGACGTGAAACGTCAGCTTTCCTGCTCCTCTGATGCTGCTTGGCCTACTGTGTTCCTCCAGCTCCACACCTTGCCATCTCAGACTCCAGCATCAGCAGTTCCTACTATCTCCAGATGATGGATAGCTGTTTCTCTCCCTTGTGTCTAAGGCCAGAAGGCATAATCTCAGGTAAGATGTTTTAAGGCACAAGTGAGGCCATTTTACTTTTCTCATAAGGCAGTTAATCTGTGGAATTCTTTCCCGCAGACGGCTGTCAAGGCTGGGTCATTAAGTGTATCCAAAACTGGAGTAGTTTGATTTAAAATAAGCGACGACCTCAAGGATTACGAAGATAAAGCAGCAAAGTGGAGTCAAAGATTACCAGATTGGCCATGATGTCATTGAATGACAGAGGGACTCGATGGACTCTTACATCAGAACTCCTACATCTCTGGTCTCACTAAAGCACATCACAAAGCATCGTATTTTGAAAAGAACTACAATGGGCAGCATATGCATCGACTGGGTACCATTTATGTTAACGCGCACAATGAAAACAGTGCCTTAAAATAGATATGCAAAAATGGTGAATTGTTCACGTCAGATAAGGAATCCAAGAATCAATGATTTTCCTCGTGCAATTCCCAGAGAAGCCTTCTGCACCCACAATTTGGGAATATCTGGTTTAAATAACCACTGTGTCAGGAGATTTTTCAATCACCTTCATTTTACTCTCCTTATAATTCCTTTCTTTCGGCAGGATCTTAAATCAAAGTCCTGCAGCTGCCAGTAATCCAACATCACATTTGAGGTTGCATCATGGATAATCAACAGCACTTAGTCACAGAAATAGGAAAACATCATGCAAAGCCCACTGAAACCTCACGACTACATCACCTCTTTTCTTGTTCAGAACGACTGCAAAATTTTCTGGGGACTCTACTCAAGAAATGTTGTGACCAATCACAGTTTCTGTTACTGCACAGAAACAGAGCAAAGCCTGAGATCTGCTCGATCTGTTGAGATAGGTAACACAACACAAACAAGAACATAACACAGGAAGAATTCAGGTCAGCAGTAATGCATTCAAACAGCAAATGTATTGTCATGGAACTTCAGCTGGAAACTGAGCTTTAGGAAGTGATTAGGTTAAGCCCAAATGTTAATCGTTGTTTTATGGAGCAAGCTGCTTATGTTCAGGAAGGAGAGATCATATCAGGAGAGAGGCACAGCCAAGTGAGAATGCAATCTGGGGAATTTGGAGGCAGCATGAGAATGCAGTGCAGAGGGCAACTGGTGATTTTTTGCTTGCTGTTTTGGTTCATAATTTGGAAGGTCTTTTTACAGGATAAATTGAAGACCAGGATTAGGGGCCAAGCACAAAATAAAGAGTGACATAACAAGAAAACCTTAAGTTCTTTGGTTGGGAGTTGGGAATAGCCCAAATTTGACTATATATTGTAGATTACCTGCAAATAACTTGATAAACAGGAGATATATTTACAACTTGCAAACTAAAGGACCAGCAGCAAAATATTTAGAAATCAGCTTAAGAATTAAGGAATTAAAAAAAAAGAGATACTGGGACAGGCAATATAATGCAACTGCATGAAGTGGGAGCTCGTGGACCCCTTTTTAGTCTATAATGACCACATCTGTAACAACTGTTGGTTACTTGAGGACTTCCAGCTCAGATTTGAGCAATTGCAGTCTGAACTTCATTTACTGCAACACATCAGGGAGGAGGAGAGTTTCTTGGACACCATGTTTCAGGAGCAAGTCACACCCCTGAGATTAACTGCCACAAATTTTGTCACTGGCCAGGACAGGATGGTGTGACTACAGATGAGGCAGGCAGAAGGATCTAGCAGGTCGTGCTGAAGGAAACTCAACCCTTAAGCTTGTCTAACAGGTTTGAAACTTTTGCTCCCTGTCTGGACGACAACAGGGACTGTAGAAAGGATGAGCGGACTGATCACGGCACCATGGTTCAGGGAGCCATTCAAGAGGGGGCAGTAACCATGGATAACATAGTCAGGGGAACATACAATGTTCTCAATGGTCAGGATCAAAAGTCGTGAAGGCTTTGTTACCTGCCTGGTGCCTGGATTCAGAATATCTCATCTGGACTGCTCAGGAATTTGGAGTGGGTAGGAGGGGAATGATCCAGTTGTTGTGGTCCATCCAGGTACCCACGATATAGGCAGAAAGAGCAAATTGGTTCTGCTAAGAGAATGAGTAGCTAGGGGCTAAATTATAAAGCATAACCAAAGAGGTAACAATCTCTGGATAAGTGCATGGACCACGAACAAATTGACACCAGGTCAAAAACAGTAAAAAGGTGAACGAGTGGCTCAAAGATTGGTATTCAAGGAACAGGTTCAAATTCATGGGACATTGGCACCAGTAATAGGGAAGGTAGGAACTGATCTGATGGAATGGGGGTCCACTTGAATTATGCTGGGACCAAAGTCCTGGCATATGGCATCACTGGGGCTGTGGATAGGGGTTTAATCTAAATAGCGGGGGGGCTGGGTGCTGTAGTATGGAAAATTATGGGAAAAATTAAAGTTGGCGAGGGCTCAAGAGAAGTGGCTAAAGTTTTTAGAACAACATAGACAGAAACTATGAAAAGGGTCAGAAATCTAACTCTCGGCACAGCAGAGAAGTGGACAACTATGAGAAGGGTGCAGACAATGCAGGACTGAGGGTGTTGTACTTAAATGCAAGGAGTATACACAACAAGGTAAATGAGTTGTTGCATAGATGGAAATTAGTAGGTATGGTGTTTTGGGGTATTACAGAGACGTGGCTGAAAGGGGATCAGGGCTGGGAACTAAATATCCAAGAACAAACATCTCATCAAAAGGACTGGCAGGTGGACAGAGTGGGGTGAGGTTGCCTTGTTTCATAAGGAATGAAGTTAAAATTGATGGCAAGAAATGAAATAAGAGTCAGATGGCATAGAATATGTGGGTAGAGTTCAGGAACCACAAAGGAAAACAGACCTTGAGGGAGCTGTGTACAAGCATCCCCGCAATACTTAGGACATGGGGGAGTAAATAAATCAGGACATAGAAAAGGCATGAAAGAAAGGCACCGTTACTATAATCATGGGGGACTTCGGTACGGATTTGGACTGAGAAAATCAGGTTGGCAGCCAATCCCCAGAAAAGGAATTTGTGGAACGTCTATGAGATGGTTTTGTTGGAGAGGCTCGTAGTACAGTCCACGAGTGAACAGGCAACTCTGGATGTGAAGTGTAATGAGGCAGACTTGAGTACCGAGTTTAAGGAGGCAGTGACTGTAATGTGATACAATTCACCCTCTCGTTTGAAAGGGAGAAGTTGGAATAAGAAGTAACAGGATTACAAGTGAAAAATGTAACTGCAAAGACATGAGGGAGGAGCTGATCAGAGTTGATTCAAAGGGGAGTCTAGCAGCGAAGACAATAGAGCAGCAATGACAGGAGTTTCTGGGGATGATTTGGGAGGCACAGCAGAAATCTATCCCAAGGAAGAAGAAACATACTAAGGGGAGGACAATGCAACCATGGCTGACAAGCCGAGAAAAAAACATACATATTTGGTGAGGTTTCAATGAGAAGCCAAAGGATTGGGAGGCCTTTAAGAATCTGCAGAAGAAAACTAAAATGTGAATAAGAGGGAGGTGGGGGTGGAATGAAATATAAGGGTAAGCTAGTTGGCGTAGGAAGATTGCAAGAGATTTTTTAGGTGTATAAAACATAAGAGAGGCAAGAGTAGACATTGGGCCACTGGAAAATGAGGCTGGAGAAGTAGCAATGAGGAAAAAAGAAAGTGGCGGAGGAACCGAATAGGTACTTTGCATCAGTTTTCACAGTAGGAAGACACCAGCAGCACACCAGAACTTCAAGAGTCGGGGCAGAGGTGAGTGTAGTGGCCATCAGGAAGAGGAAAGTGCTGGGGAAGCTGAAAGGTCTGAACGTGGATAAATCACCCAGACTAGATGGACTACATCCCAGAGTTCTGAAGAAGACAGCTGAAGAGCTTGTAGAGGCATTGGTGGCGATCTTTCAGGAATCACTGGAGTCAGAGGGGGTCCCAGAGGAGTGGAAAATGGCTTATATAATACCCCTGTTTAAAAAGGGAGGAGGGTAGAAGACAGGAAATTATTGGCTGATTAGCCTGATCATAGTCATTTGTAACATTTTAGATTCTGTATTTAGGATAAGATTGCAGAGTACCTGGAAGTGCACAGTAAAATAGTTTGAGTCAGCATGGCTTCATCAAGGAATTGTCATGCCTGACAAACCTGTTAGGGTTCTTTGAGGTGGTAATGAACGGGTTACACAAAGTAGAGCCAGAAAATGTGACCTATTTGGATTTCCAAACACCTTTGACAGGGTGCCACACAGGAGGTTGCTCCGTAAAATAAGAGCTCATGGTCGAAGAGGCAAGGTACTGGCATGGATAGGGGATTGGCTGACTGGCGGAAGGCAGAGATTGGGGATAAAGGAGTCTTAAGGCTGGCTGCTGGTGGCGAGTGGAGCTCTGTCGGGGTCAGTTTTCGGACTACAACTATTCACATTATACATTAATAATCTGGATGAAGGAACTGCGGGCATTGTTGCTAAGTTTGCAGATGCCACAAAGATAGGTGGCAGGACAGATCACGTTGAAAAAGTAGGGAGGCTGCAGGAGGACTTGGACAGACTAGGAGAGTGAGCAAAGAAGTGGCAGATGGAATACAACATGGGAAATTGTGAGGTTACGCACATAGCTAGGAAGAACAGAGACATAGACTATTTTGTAAATGGGGAAAGGCTTTAGAAATTTTGAAGCACAAAGGGACTTATGAATCCAAGTGCAGGAATCTTTTAGGGTGAACATGTAGGTTCAGTTGGCAGTTAGGAAGGTAAATGCAACGTTAGCATTCATTTCAAGATGGTTAGACTACAAGAGCAGAAATACACTGCTGAGATTGTATAAAGTTCTGGTCAGGCTGAATTTGGAATACTGTGGCCAGTTTTGAGTCCTGCATCTCAGGAAGGACATGCTGGCATTGGAGGGACTCCAGAGGAAGTTGACAAGAATGATCCGAGGGATGAAGAACTTGTCATATGAGGAGCCGTTGAGGACTCTGGGTCTGTACTGGATAGGAGTTTAGAAGGATGAGTGGGGGAATCTGACTGAAACTTATAGAATACTGAAAGGCCTGGATAGAGTGGACCTGGAGTAGTTTCCACTCGAAGGAGAGACGAGGATCTGAGGGTACAGCCTCAGAGTAAAAGGACGACCATTCCAAAGAAGAGAATTGTCTTCATTCAGAGGGTGGCTAAACTGTGGAACTCATTGCCACAGAAGGCTGTGGAGGCCAAATTATTGAGTGTTTTCGAGACGGAGATAGATAGGTTCTTCATCAGTTAGGGAATCAAGGGTTATGGGAAGAAGGAAAAAGAATGGGGTTGAGAAACATATCAGCCATGATCAAACGGCAGAGCAGTCTTGATTGGGCAATCTCTTTTAGTACCAGGCAATGAAAAACAGTTTTATAAAGTTTTTTGAATGAAGAAACAGAAAATTGTGTCAAGCAGGAACCTTCATAACCTAAGCTCAGGCCAAAAGTTTTCTATAATCAATGTACACTACTTTTCTCACATGTGCCAGATATAAAACATATGGATAGACAAAAAGACAATGGGACATACAAGAGAATTACAATTCAAAACAACAATTATAAAGGAAAGTCTTCCGATTTCTTTGAAATTCACTCAGGCAATTGATGGGAGCAGAGAATAATTTGGGAAAAGATTTCCTCCTCCTGATGCATTCAATACTGATTCTGGACAGTCAGTGTTCAGAAACCAGTTAACAATGCAAAACTCTTCGATTGGAAGAATTTTGTTAAATTTGAGGGGGTGCAAAAAAGATTTACAAGAATGTTGCTGGGATTGGAGGGTTTGAGTTATGGGGAAGAGGCTGAATAGGCTGGGACTTTTTTCCCGCGGAGTATTGGAGGCTGAGGGGAGACATCATAGAAATTTATCAAATCATGGGGAGCATGGACAGACCGAATTGTCAAAGTCTGTTTCCTAGGGTGGGAGTGTCCAAAACTAGAGGCATAGGTTTATGGTGAGAGGGGAAAGATAGAAAAGGGATTCGAGGGACAATGTTTTCACACAGAGGGTGGTGCGTATATGGAATGAGCTGCCAGAGGAAGCGGTGGAGGCTGGTACAAGACCAGCATTTAAAAGGCATCTGGATGGGTATGTGAATAGGTAGGGTTTAAGAGGGATATGGGCCAAAACCTGGCAAATGGGACTGGGTCACATGGAGAAGTCTGGTCATCACAAACAAGTTGGACCGAAGGGTCTGTACCTGTGTTGTATGACTCTTTGACTCTACATACAGAGTAGTTTAAGCTTTGCTTAACAAATTTACTAACGTAGCAAAATAAAACTGCAGATTTTTTTAAACTAATTTTTAGTTCTCATGTATTATTGAATGGATTGTCAGACCTGATTCAGGCATGAGGACAAAATTAACTCTCCATGTTAAAATGTCATGCAGAAATATTTAACTAAAATCAGGCAGACATTTTGCTAAACATTTCCTCAATTTCCAGAATGCCATCCAAATTTTCATGATGTGAGAACTGAATTAACTTTAAACAAGAATTATGATCCTAGCTGATGGCAATACTGCACAATTCGGATCTCAAAATGAATCCATGCTTGACAGACCAAATGTTTTCTATTTCTTTCTGTTTATGGTGGCGTTCAGTTATTGTACAGATTCACAAGCGGTTGCCAGTGCATTTTTGACAAAGAATATAAAAGCTTATTTCATATAAAGGAGAACAAAATGAACTATAACACAATACAGGTGCTATTGGAACAATCTGATTACAAGAATTTTCCCTCTAAGCCCTCCAGGGCTTTCCCTCTTAGCTATTCTTGTGCATTCACTTCCAGTTACAGAAATTATGCTGTGCATGGATCTTGGAGATCTGCACACAGAGGGAAAAAAAGATTAGAGAGCTTTATTACAGTCACAGGGACAATACAGCACGAAGACAGACCCTTTGGTCCAACTCGTCCGTGCTGACCATGTCTCCTAAACTAAATTAGTCCCACTTGCCTGCATTTGGCCTAAATCCCTCTAAACTTTTCCTATTGACGTACTGATCAAATTTCTTTCAAACATTGTAACAGTAGTTTCACCTACCGCTGCTTCTGGCGGTTCATTCCACATATGAACCACCCTCTTTGTGACAAGGTTGCCCTTTGGGTCCTGTTTACATCTTTCTCCACTCACCTTAAAAATACACCCCCTAATTTTGTACTTCCCCCAACTAGGGAAAAGACCTTTGTTATTTACCTTATCTCTGCCCCTCATGATTTTAAAAACCTCTGTCAAGGTCATCCCTCAACCTCCTGTGCTCCACCCAAGCCAGCCTCTCCTGATAACTCAAACCCTCCATTCTTGGCAACATCCTGGTAAGCCTTTTCCAAATCCTCTCCAGTTTAATAATACCCTTCTTATAGCAGAGTGACCAGAACTGTACAGAGTATTCCAAAAAGTGGCCTCACCAATATCTCGTGCAACATCAACATGACATCCCAAATCCTATACGCAGAGGTCTGAGCAACGAAGGCAAATGTGCTAAATGCCTTCCATAATCATCTTGTCAACCTGTGATGCAAATTTCCAAGAACTACATGCCTGAACCCCTATTCTATTAGTCAACACTGCTCAGGGCCCTACCAGTCACTGTATAAGTTAATTATTAATTACAAATGGACCTAATGGACATTCAAACCTCAATGAACCTTATCTCCATGCTGAAACACCTTGGTCAGCTAACAGGATGGAAGCAGTTTGCTTTTTGACGAGCATCTGTGCCTCCATGCGACATGCAGAGGGAACTCAATGCCAGCTAGAAGAACCAAAAGAACTGCGGACGCTGTAAATCAGGAACGAAAACAAAGTTGCTGGAAAAGCTCAGCAGGTCTGGCAGCCTCTGTGGAGGAGAAAACAGAGTTAACGTTGCGGGTCCGGTGACCCTTCCTCAGAACTGGGGAGTGCCACCAGGATGCCACCAGGCTTACCAGGATGTTGCCAAGAATGGAGGGTTTGAGTTATCAGGAGAGGCTGGCTAGGTTGGAGCACAGAACTCAGAAATGCCACCCGTCATCCCAGACAGCACCTCCAAGAATGCTTGAACCTGTGACCCATTATCTCAGAAATTAGCAACCTGTTCACGAACTAAACCAACACAAATATTTCCATAATTGATCCAAAAAGTATTTCTGGCGCAGGCAATTAATCAAATGATCAACAGTGGGGCAAAAAAATTTTGAAACAAAATCTATTTTAATGCTGACACTCTTAATTGATTTCTTAGGTAGGATCAGCTTTCAAACCAATGCTTCTCTCTTGGACTCTGACTCTGTGTATAGTAAATGAACCCCACATTTTCACAGCAACCTTGATGATCATCCAACCTAATGAACTGCATACACATCAACTACCATGTAAAATTAAAGAACTTTATAAGTCATGAAAAAAACATGCTCTCCTGCAGGGCGAGAGGGGTTTTGGCTTTGCCTTGCATCAATTTTTCTGGTATGCTCATTCGGCAAAACACCTCAAAATAAGGATATCTATAAATAAACTTTCTAATTTCATCCAAATCACTGTGATAAATGCTGGTTTGCAGCTCTTGCTCACTAACAGCATTTGCATGGGTGTGCACTCCTGATGTTTGAAATTTACATATAATTGGCATTCAGTGCAACTTTCCAACCACACAGCGGGCTCCATAAGTGGAACATTTGCACCAGCTCTGCAGTGATTGTCATTTAAAGGACAGCAGGTGCTATTTACAATTTACTATTTTCACATGCACCGCAAGAGGAGAAGCTTGTGATAGGAAATTCCTGCATTACACATGCCTCTGACTCATGCCCTTCCAGTTTTGCAGATACTTTGCTACAACATGTGCTGCGGAACGTGAAGAAAACTAAGGCTATCAAGTACTGAAAGGGATTCTCCTGAGGAAACTGATACAAAAGCTGGTAGCAGAGAACTAACAAGAGACTGCTGTAACAAAGCACAGCACTTTTCAATCCATTTGCATCTCAGGCACTTCTTATAACCACAATGACAACAGTCATTGAACACAAGTCAAAGAAAGATACATCAGGACAGGTGACCAAAAGCTTAATCAGAAGGGGGACATTTAAAAAAACAGATGTTCAAGGAGGAGATGGTGGACAGGCAGAGACAGTAAGGCAGGAAATTTCAGAGTTCCTGGTGTCGGTGGCTGAAGGGATTCCTACATGTTGTAGATTAGGGGAATGGGAGATAAAAAAGCAGTGTTGGAGGAATGGAGATTTGCCAGATAACTTTGGATGAAGGAGTTACAGAGGCAGATAGATCAGAGCCTAAAAACATGGGAAATCAGAGTAGACCATACAGTCTTCAAAATTACTTCCCCATTCAATACGATCCTTGCTGATCTTTGGCATCAACTCCAGAATCCTGCCTAATCTCCATATTGTCTGCTTCCGAGTGACATCAAAATTCTGTATCTAATAGATTTAAATATATTCAACAATGGCACATCCACAACCCTTTACAGTAGCGAATTCCACAGATTCACAACACTTTTAGTGAAAAAGTTTCTCTCTATTTGCATCCTCAACCTTCAACCATCCTGAGACTTGGTCCTGAATTTTCCCCAGGCTAGGAGAAACATCATCTTCATGTTCAACCTGTCAAGTCCCTCCCCAATCTCGTAGGTTTAATTGCTTTAAGCTCTCATTCTGTTAAATTCCAGAAAAATATGACTCAATTCTATCAGCCTTTCAGCATCAGATAATCCTCTCACCCAGTGACCAATCTCGTGAACCTCTCGTTTATCACCTTCGACACAACAGTGCATTTTTTGTAATGAAATCCCCCATGTATCCATTTTTTGCACTGAGAAAGCCAACAATTTATGACTGGTAACATTTATGAAATATACAGTTCCGAGAGTTATTAAACAGAAATATGTGCCCAGAAATAAAGGAGGGACTTATTGCAAGCTTTTCAATATGTAACTCAAGACTGTTTGGGGTTGTGTGAAGAGAGATTTAAGGGTTATGGGAAGTGAGTGAGAAGATACAGAAGCAGGGTCCATGTTAAGCGTGTTCCAGTTCATAATACTTCTGGGAAGGCAATACAATTACACAGTCTCTGTATAGGCAACTCAGTGAGGAGTTAAGATCAGTTTGCTGGCCCTATGCTGTCAGAGGTCAGGAAGAAGTTCTAGGAATTAGCAGATAGCTAATTATCAGATTCAGAAGGTCTGGGGAGCCGAGCAAGTGCTATGGTTGCTGATTCTGTATTGGGCTCAGGAGGAAGTTTGCAGAAGCCTGCAATCATTAATAGATTGCCGCAGCTAAGGGAATGATGGTTGAAAAGCTCACAGTCTTTGTTTAATGCAACTAAGCAAGACCAGAATGTGGGGTAAAACCCCGTCATTGAGGCAGTCCATGGCAGAATGACTCTTGACGGTGAAAGGAGGACAGATCGACCAAAGTGAATGATTGTAATCTCTTGTGAAATTTAATGAGACTTGATGACCCACTGTACTATGAACATCTGGGAGAATTACCAAGAAATCCATGGAATCTATCTTAATTACAATTGCTATTTGATGTATAATATGGGGTGTTCAATCACAGTCTATTACCCATATTTACACACATTAATTCTGGTTATTAGAACTAAGTTGGATGTATATTGTAGATTGCATTGCTGTATAGCATAAGAACCAACAAGTTTCTTGTTGTTTGGCCAAAACCATAGAATCGTGCAGCATTATCCACTCGGTGAGTCCCCTGATTCTCACATTTTGTCAACTTTAAAAATAAACAGTAATACTCCCAAGCTGGATCGCAGCATAATGTCAATGGCCTTGTTTGGATCAACTTCCCCGATATGGAGATCAAAACTGCACATGAGTCTGCCTGTGTTCTCACCCGAGTCCTTTTCTTGGAAGAGCTCTTTATTTTTGTACTCCAATCTCTTTGCAATGAAAGCCAATACATTATTTGTCTTCCCATTTGCTGGTTGCACCTTTCACGTGGGTGAGACCACACCTCCCCTCTTTTGACATGAACCAATCTGGTTGGTGAAAATGGTCAACACTCACAACTCTTCTTTTTAGTAGTTATTTTAACATAAATAACCTTACAAACATCAGCACTCTGCTTCCTTCAAATAAGGTTAGGACTTACAAATGTTGTATGCTGTCAAGAACTTTCAAATAAAAGAACCTTTCTCCTGTTAATCAAATACCATGCTCTCTTACATCGTTCCTGTAATTTCTGATTTACAACCATATTGTCAACACATGAAGCACTGTGGCTTCTGGTCCTGCTGTTCCCTTAAATTAATTGTCCAATGTTAGTTAAAATAGCCCCTTTCTTAAACTTGTTGTCTGAGAAAAGCCATACTATGCAGTGTTGCTCCTGCTATTTCTGCTGCCAACTTCTGAAAAGCATACATATAACAACAATTCCCACAAACCCCTCCCTATCTTTCAGCTTTCTACAAACTGCAACAATCTCGTATCCAGGGTTCATGAATTGTCCTTTAAGAAATGGATGTTGTTCAATGAAGGTGGATCTCGTTATCAGATCATGAGATTCTCGAGCCAAACAGTTCTTTGGAATGAACATTTCCAAGTACTGTACGGGCACTTTCATATACAGTGGCTCAAAGCAGCTTGTTAGACGAAAGGATTTTTTGCAGATCCATAGAAGTTCATAGGAATGCCAATGGTAGAGCCAAAATCATTCACGTCTTTGATTGGGCCATTTCTTTGCATGTCTTATTTGGTTCTATCATCTGATGAGCATCGAAGGAATCTTTCTTTCGGGCCCAGTTTCAAAGTTCCATGGAGCAGAGAAGCAGATTTGATCAGTTTCTTTAAATTGCTCATTACATGTGGCTTTTTAACAGTGTCTTTGTGTTTTTAATATTTTTTTCAAATTAAAGTTGTTCAAGGACTGGTTACAACTTACATGCGAAGTTATTAAGTCAGCAGTTCTGAGGAAAGGTCACCGGACCTCAAGCATTAACTCTGATTTCTCTTCACAGTTGCTGCCAGCAATCTTTATTTCTGCTAACTTACCTTGTTCTTTTTGCTATATGCTTAAGACCTTCTGACGATCAACACATTGAAATTTCCTAGCTTTAAAAAAATTCGGATTTTCTGTTACTACAAAAGAGAATAGCCTCTCTGTTTCCCATATTGAACTCCACCTGCCAACTTGTTGCAACACACTTAGCCAGTTTGCATCTCTTTCGAGCCTTTTTGTGTCCTCACAGTTTCTAAGTCCACCTAGCTTTATAGAGTCAGCAAAAGACAGGAATAAGTGTTCCTATAACCAATGGATCAGATCCAATTCATCCAGTCATAAATGGTTGTGAACAATTAAATAATTAACAGCTCTATATGTTCCACAAATATCCCATCTTCAATAATGGGAGAGCCCAGACCATCAGTGCAAAATGCAAGGATAAAGTATTTGCATCAATTGTTAGCCAAATGTCATTCCCAGACATCTCTGCAGGAGTGCCTCAGGATAGTGCCTTTGTACCAACCATTTTCAGCTGCTTCAACAATGACCTTCTGTCCATTTTAAGGTCAGAAGTGGGATGGTCACCAACGATTACACAATGTTCAGCTCTAATAACAACAAGGGTACATGAACACCAATTGGCTACAAAAAGGCACGACCAATACTCACTCATCTCAATCCACATGGACAAGGAGAACCACCATTTCAACTGGGACAACACCAAGATCCTGGGACAGGCTAGGCAGAGACAGGCACGAGAATTCCTAGAAGCATGGCACTCCACGAAGCACGCTATTAGTAAACACATTGAACTCCACCCCATATACATTCCACTATGAAGGAAAACCGGAAGTGAGGCAATCCATCTCAACGGACTTCAGAGTTTAAAAACCAGGCGGGAAAACACACTGCCGCTTCATTGGAGGCTGCACTGAGGATGTTACCAAGCGTGGTAACGAAACGACTGCAAAACAAGAAACCAGCTCGGCGAGCCAACCAACTTCAGCAACCTCAACACCTACAACCCGAGCTAAAAATCTACTCCGAAACCTTAGAACGTTCAGCTCTATTCATGACACCTCATATTCTGAAGCAGTCTATGTCCACATGAAGAATAATTTGGACAAGTCCCAGTCAAGCAGTTAAGAAGTGGCAAATAATGTTCTGGCACATTATTGCCAGGCAATGGCCATCTCCAACAACACAGAATCTCACCATCACCTATTGATGGTCAATGGCATTACCACTGCTGAATTTTCTACTGATAACATTTTGGCCTTATCATTGATCCGGAACTGAACCAGATGAGCCATTTATATAGTTTGGCTACAAGAGCAGGTCAGAGGCTAGAAATTCTATGGTGAGTAATTCACCTTGTTTCTCCCCAATACCTTTCCAACAATTACAAAGCAAAGGTCTGATGGAATACTCCTTACATACCTGGATAAGTGCAGGATGCAATTCCAATTAAGAAGCTTGACACGATCCAGGACAAAGTAGCTTGTTTGATTGGCACGACATTCACCACATTCAGCAGTCAATCCTTTCACCAGCAATGCACAATGGTAGCAGTGTTTATCATCTACAAGGCGCCTTGCTATAATTCACCAAACTTCCTTCCAGAGCACTTTCCAAAGCTGCAAACTGCACCACTTGAAAGGATAAAGGTAGGAGATCTGTCGGAACACCACCTCCGACAAGTTTTTCCACTCGCCACACTATCAGGACTTCAAGCTATGCCCGTGTCTCTTCAGAGTTAATGGATCAAAATGCTGGAATTCCTTCCTTAGCTAGCTCTGTAGATCCTCTGAACCCCAAATACTGCAGGTGTTCAAGAATGTAGCTCACTCTCACCTTCTCCATGGAAATTAGTGATGAGCATAAGTGCTGACCCAGTGAGTAACAACCACGGCCCATGTACAAATAATAAAGAAAACTGACGGACCACTTATCTCTATTAATGTCTTCAACAAAGAAAGAGACTGTAAATAGATGAAGTTTCACCACTGATCCTCGTGGCACTCCACAACTGACAGCCTCCTAATTTGAAAAAGGTCCATTTATCTCTAATCTTTGCCCCCTCCCAATTAATCGATCATCTATCCATGCTTATACATTACCGTCAACTCTATGAGCTCCTATGGCACCTGATGAAATGCCTTTTTGAAATCCAAATGTAGCACATCTAATGGCTTCACTTTATCTCCCCTCCAAGTTTCATTCATAAAAAAAATCCAGTGAATTTGCGAAACAGGATTTCCCTCTTGTAAACCAAATTGGCTTTGTCTGGCCATATTATAATTTTCTGTGAGCATTGTTAAGACTTCCTCAATATTAGAGATTTCAGCACTTCCAACAAACCTAAAACAGCTGTTAAATCTTTCATCGTTATAAAAAATTAATATGCAAATCCTAGAATTTCTTTCAAGTCATTGCCCTGAGACTTAACAGCCATCTTATTTGTGTTCAACACATTCGCATCAGATCTATGACCCTTTGATATTTTGCCTTTAAATTCTGTGTCTGATATCACCTCTCTCACCGTCACTCGAAGAAGGATCAAGACTACGAAAACTTGTGTCTTCAAATAAACCCGTTGGACTATAATCTGGTAATGTATGATTTTTGACCTTGCACCGATATTGCCGTTCCTTCTCTGTCACAGAATCAAAATCTGAGTGCAATCCCTGTCACCCATGACCTCCAAAACTGTGACAGAAATATCACCATGTTGTCAGGATCATGGATAAAAACCCATAATGTGGAAGCCAAGTTTAAACCAATCTGCAAAATGCAGAGTTGGAGCAGACAGCATTCACGTAGCCAGGCCTTGGATAATCCACTTCCCATTGAAACCAGACAGGCCTGGAACCGCCGGTCAAGTGTTAAGGGCTACATGGTTTTAGAACAAATCCTGTTGTTTCCACCTCCAATGAAGCTGCTTTAACAGTAGAATATTCCACAGACTTGCTGGTAATCAGTTCAGTAGGAGTCCACAGACATTACATGACAAGGACAGCACTTGTAGTTGAAGGTTCAAAACCACAGATTGCAACCTTCAAATATGGAAAATAATCACTTCATTTCACCCCCTGCCCAATGCTCACATTGGACAAAGGTCACAGAATCTTTGAGAAGGGTGTGCAAAGGGGCAGCAGCGCAAGCCAGGGTGCCAACGGGAAGGTAAGGCTTTTTTTTCTTGTATAAAAACTTGCCTCGTGCAGCAGCGGCCTTTTTGTTTCCAGCAGTGGCTGTGTGGAGAGAACACAAGCCAGAAAGGAACAAATATATTCGGGCATTGGTTAAACCCGAAACACCACACGTGTAGTGTCTCCCACCCATCCTGCTCCTCTCACCAAAACAAAAAGACTGTGTGGAGGGTCGGTAAGGTAAGGCTTTTTTTTTTTAATTCTTCTGGAAATATGAAAGCTAGTGCAGTTGCATGCACCTCTTGGTAAGGGTCACTGCTGGTGTTCCCTCTGACTTCACCTGCAAGAAGTGCACCCAACTCCAGCTCCTCAAAAACCGCATAAGGGAAGTGGAGCTGGATGAACTCCGGATCATTCGGGAGACTGAGGGGGTGATAGAGAGGAGTTATAAGGAGGTGGTCACACCCAGGGTACAGGAAAAAGGTAGCTGAGTGACTGTCAGGAAGGAGAAAGGGGATAGGCAGACAGTGCAGGGATCCCCTGTGGCTGTTCCCCTCAATAATAAGTATACCGTTTTGGATACTGTTGGCGGGGACGACCTACCAGGGGAAGCCCATAGCGGACAGGTCTCTGGCACTGAGCCTGGCCTGTGGCACAGAAAGGAAGAGGGGAGAATAGGAGAGCAATTGTAGTGGGGGATTTGATAGTAAGAGGCACCGACAGGCGATTCTGTGGACGCGATCGAGATGAATGGATGGTATGTTGCCTCCCCGGTGCCAGGGTCCATGCTGTCTCAGATCGTGTCTTCAAGCTCCTGAAGGGGGAGGGTCAGCGATCAGCAGTCATGGTACACATCGGTACCAACAACATAGGTAGAAAAAGGACAGAGAATGAGAAAAATGAGTACAGGGAGTTAGGTTGGGGAAGCTGAAATCCAAGACAAACAGGGTAGTTATCTCTGGATTACTACCAGTGCCATGTGATAACGAAGTAAGAAATAGGGAGAGAGTGCAGCTAAACACGTGGCTACAGGGCTGGTGTAGGAGGGAGGGCTTCCATAATGTGGATAATTGGAGCATATTCTGGGGAAGGTGGAACCTGTACAGGAAGGATGGGTTGCACCTGAACCAGAAGGGCACAAATATCCTGGGAGGGAGGTTTGCTCGAGCTATACGGGACGGTTTAAACGAGATTGGCATGGGGTGGGGAACCAGATTTGTAATTCAGAGGATGAGGTATTCAGCCTTCGAATAGACACAACAGGGAGTGAGGTTGTTAATAAAGAAATGTGGTCGATGGAGCATAACTGTGGACACCGAGATGGTTTGATGTGTGTCTACTTCAATGCTAGAAGTATCAGAAATAAGGCGGATGAACTTAGACCATGGGTCAGTACTTGGAACTACGATGTTGTGGCCATTACAGAAACTTGGGTAACTCAGGGACAGGAATGGTTGTTGGAAGTTCCGGGATTTAGATGCTTTAAAATAGGGAGGTTGGAAAAAGACGCGGGGGAGCGGCATTGCTGGTCAGGGCTAGTCTCTCAGCTACTGAAAGGCAGTTCGAGAATGATATGTCGACAGAGTCAGTTTGGGTTGAAGTCCAGAACAAGAAAGGAGCAGCACTTTGTTGGGGTTTTTTTTTTACAGACCCCCGAATAGTTGCAGAGAAGTGGAGGAGCGGATTGGGAGGCAGATACTGGAAAGGTGCAGAAGTCACAGGGTTGTAGTCATGGGTGACTTCAAATTTCCAAATATTGATTGGAAACATTTTAGTTGTAATAGTTCAGACGAAGCGGATTTTGTCCAGTGTGTTCAGTAAGGATTCCTGACACAGTGTGGAGATAGACCAACACGAGGAGAGGCCACTTTAGATTTGGTGCTTGGCAATGAACCGGGCCAACTGTTGGTAGGAGAGCATTTTGGCGGTAGCGATCATAACTCTGCTACTTTTACAATCGTCATGGAAAAGCATAGGTACATACAGCAGGGTAAGGTTTATAATTAGAGGAAGGGTAATTACAATTCTGTTAGGCAAGAACTGGGTAACATAAAATGGGAACAGATACTGTCAGGGAAGAGCACTATAGAAATGTGGAGATTGTTTAAGTAATGCACAGTGTGTGTGCTCGATATGTTTGTCCCTAGCAGACAGGGAAGATGTGGTCCAGCGAGGGAGCCTTGGTTCTCAAGAGAGGTCGAATAACTGGTTAAGAGGAAGAAGGATGCTTATGTACGGTTTCGGAAACAAGGAACGGAAAAGGCTCTGGAGGGATACAAGTTATCCAGGAAGGAGCTGAAGAAAGGGCTTAGGAGAGCAATAAGGGGGCATGAGAAAGCCTTGGCAGATAGGATCAAGGAAAACTCCAAGGCGTTTTATACATATGTGAGGAATGAGAAAGGGGAGGGGGCGATCAAGGATTGCAAAGGGAATTTGTGCACGGAGCCTAAAGAGATAGGAGAGGTCCTTAATGAATACTTTTCTTCGGTATTCACAACTGAGAGGGATCTAGTTGTAGAGGAGGACAGTGTGAAACAGGCTGGTAGGCGAGAGGAGATCGATGTTAGTAAGGAAGATGTACTAGGAATTTTGACGAACTTGAAGATAGATAAGTCCCCCGGGCCTGATGGGATTTATCCAAGGATTCTATGGGAAGCGAGGGAAGAGATTGCAGGGCCTTTGGCGATGATCTTTTCGTCCTCACTGTTCATGGGTATAGTGCCGGAAGACTGGAGAGAGGCAAACATCATTCTCTTGTTCAAAAAAAGGGAATAGGGATAACCCCGGAAATTACAGACCAGTTAGGCTTATGTGAGTGGTGGGCAAATTATTGGAAAGGGCTCTGAGAGATAGGATTTATGATCACTTGGAAAGGCACAATTCAAATCGTGATAGTCAGCATGGATTTGTGAGGGGTAGATCATGCCTCACAAGCCTTATTCAATTCTTTGAAGAGGTGACCAAACATGTGGATGAAGGTAGAGCAGTGGATGTGGTATACATGGATTTAAGTAAGGTGTTTAAATTCCCCGTGGTAGGCTCATGCAGAAAATAAGGAGGCATGGGACAGGAGGAAATCTGGCATTCAGAATTGGCTGTCCCTTAGAAGACAAAGGGTGGTAGTGGATGGAAAATATTCAACATGGTGCTCAGTTACGAGTTGTGTACCACAAGGATCTGTTGTGGGTTCTCTTCTATTTGTGATTTTTGTAAATGATTTAGATGAAGGAGTGGAAGGGTGGATTAGTAAGTTCGCAGATGATCCGAAGGTGGGTCACGTTGTGGACAGTGCGGACTGCTGTTCTAGGTTACAACGGGACATTGATAGGATGCAGAGCTGGGCTGAGAAGTGGCAGATGGAGCTTAACCCTGAAAAGTGTGAGGCGATTCATTTTGGAAGGACAAACTTGAAATCGGAATACAGGGTTAACGGAAAGATTCTTGGCAGCATGGAAGAGCAGAGGGATCTTGGGGTTCATGTCCACAGTTCCCTGAAAGCTGTCACCCAGGTGGATCGAGTTGCTAAGAAAGCGGACGGCGTGTTGGCTTTCATTGACAGAGGGACTGAGTTCAAGAGCCATGAAGTCATGCTCCAGCTGTACAAAAGCCTGGTTTGGCCACACCTGGAGTATTGTGTCCAGTTCTGGTCGCCTCATTACAGTAAAGATGCGGAAGCGTTGGAAAAGGTGCAGAGGAGATTTACCAGGATGTTGCCTGGAATGGAGGGAAGGTCTTATGAGGAAAGGTTGAGAGAGCTAGGGCTTTTCTCTTTCGAGTGACGAAGGACGAGAGGTGACTTAGTAGAGGTGTTCAAAATGATCAGAGGTATAGATAGAGTAGACAGCCAGAGACTTTTTCCTCGGGTGGAGATAGCTATTATGAGGGGGCATAGTTTTAAAGTGAGTGGAGGTAGATATAGAGGAGGTGTCAGAGGTAGGTTCTTTACTCAGAGTGTGGTCGGGGCTTGGGAATGCATTGCCGGAGACGGTAGTGGAGTCAGCCTCGTTAGGGGCATTTAAGTGGCTATTGGATAGGCATATGGATGATAGTATAAGGTAGGGGTGAGATAGACCTTAGGATTAGGGTAAAAGTTCGGCACAGCATTGTGGGCCGAAGGGCCTGTACTGTGCTGTACTGTTCTATGTTCTAACCTGGAGGCCCAGTTCTCTTTGCTTTTCCATCTTGTTCAACAGCGTCTCTAAAAAGACTACCTCAGTGAGATGATCCAGGGACCAGAACCAGCCCAGCTGAGAGAAGAATCCCAAATCGGTGACTGCAGATTCTAAAATATCAGCCAACCGTCAAAAACCAATGAACAGCCTATCCCAGCCTAACTGATCAGGTATTCCCAGCCCTTTCAGACAAATGGTTCATACAGTGCTAGGGACCTATGGATGGGGTGTTATGAATCTTTGGAAATGCTTCACAAGTAGATAGCTTGTGTAGATTTGAGTCTGTTTACTTAGAGACATGAGACAGTTTACTGAAGAGTTGCGTGAAGATAATGATAGTGTTTGATACAGCTTAGTTAATCAACAATCATAGAGTCTGAAAAATATTGATTTTCCTTGATAAAGTGTTCAATAAAGTTGTATTAGACCTTTCTCTGACTCTGATCTCCTTTATCTATCTTTTTGTGTAATATACCTTAGTTAAAAAGGGTTACTGCAAACTAGTCAACGTTAGTCAGGTTAAATTTAACCATCTTTCATTTAACAACACAAAGTTGCTGGATTAAGCAAAGATAGATATGCCAGAGCTATTGATTGTAAGTTTTCAATCCTCATAGGTGGAACAGCCAGGGGACTAGGTGGTTGTTCGTAGCATGATGTAGCTACTCATGCTACATCACTAATAAAGAAAGGAGCGGGAGCTAAATGGGGAAACAACAGAGCAGACAGTCTAACAAGGTGTTGAGTGAAGATATTCAAAGCCATTATTAAAATAAACTCACATGGGTTCAGAGGGGAGCCAGCAGAATCTGTTAAAGGCAAATTATGTCTGAGGAAAGTTACCTTCGAATGTAACAGAGAAGATTGATTGAGGGAGCCATGTCCTGAGCTAAACTGTTACAATATTGTTAAAAACACCAACATACACAGAACATGGAAAATTGCACAGGCATGTCCTTGCCCCAGACAGCCGGAAAAATCCTATGGTTGAGTGCAACCCATCAGTCTATTCTTAATCATCAGGAAAGTGATAACAAGTGTTTTTGGCAATGTTATCAGGCAGCACTTACTCAGCAATAACCTGCACACCCATACAAAGTTTGGGTTCCAACAAGGACATTTGACTCCTGACCTCTTGCAAACTTAAGTTCAAAGATGGAAAGAGAGCTGAATTCTAGGTGAGAGCAAGTGCCCTTGGAGTGTGGTATCGAGGATTCCGAACAAAACTGAAGTCAGTTAAATCAGAGGAAACTATTCACTGTTTTGAGTCATGCCAAGCAAAAACCTCCTCAGTTTTTGAAGAATAATCTTCTTAGTCACAGGCCTTTGCTCTAAAGAGGCCCTCAGGGTAATGTGCTCGATAGGGCCAAGGTTGTCTCTTAATGACCTTCCCTCAACTTTAAAGGCAGATGTGGTATTATTTACTCATGACTGAAGAGAGTTCAAATCCATTCACAATTGATAATGAAGCAGTCTGTACTTGCACACAGCAAGATCTGGACAAAGCAAGAGCCAGTCAACGACCATTTCTATTATGAGAGAATCTAACGATCTCTCCTTGACATTCAATAACATTACCACCACTGAATCCTGCAACATCAATACCCATTTGCTGCCCAATGCCGTAAACCTACTTGGACCAGCCATATAAATATTGTGGCTACAAGAGCAGGCCAGAGGCTGGAGATTTTGTAACAATGCAACTCCTGACTCTCCAAAAGGCTAACCACAAGTCACAAGTCAGGGGTATGGTGGAGTATTCCCCACTTGCTTCGATGAGTATGCCTTGAATCTACACAAGGAAAATAAACTCTGAGATCAATGTCAAAATCCATCCAGGGTAGAGCAGTATCTTGGACTGACTCCCAATAAAGCCACTCAAATATTCACTCCCTCCTCCACTGGTGCAAATAGCAGCAATGTATGCAAGATGCATTGCAGCAGGTTGCCAAGAGACCTGAGACAGCACCTTCCAAACTAACTTCTTCTGTCACATGAAGGAATAAAAAAAATGTTCTTGACATGGACGTTGGGATGGCATCTGTAAAAGTGTCACAGGGGCGACTTATTAAATAGATGGTTAGAACAGAATTAAGGAGAAAGTAGTGGCATGGATATGAAGTGAAAGTCACGACAGTTTTCAAAGAACATAACTTTCTCTGATCAGAGAATAGCCGAATTATTTTTGAGTTTAACCTGAGGGTCACCATGCCTTAGGCAAGGGGCAAAGTTGAGAAGCTGAAGCTTTCATGATAACTTCACGTGGAACAGGATTTGAATGCATGTGGCTGGTATCACTCTGCATCACAAATCAACAGCATAACTAAATAATCAACCACCATATAATGGGTATAAAATATGCTTAGTGGCAGAATGGATGTGTGCAGTGGCATTTCCAAGGGTCAGTCTTGGGTCTACAATGTTTCACAATTGCGATGGATTGTTCATATTTTGACGTATGAAGCAGTTTTATAAAAGGTTACAATTAATGCAGAATCTGACAAGTTACGAGACAGGGCTGATATCAATGGTTCACTTAAATGGACAGAAGCATGTCAGATTAAGATCAATGTGGAAAAGTGTAAACTAAGGCCCTTTGCAGGATTAGTATGGAAACCTTGCATATTTTCACCATTTTGAAAAGTGTCGATGGCCAGTGAGACCTTGTCATTCAAAAACACATGCTTACAGGTGGCAGGGAAAGGTAATAAGATGTTTAAAATTATATCAGTTATCTGGCTTTATTAATATGAAGGAACAGGACATTTAAAAAAAACAATCATGCTAGTCCTTTAAAAAGTACTGGTGAGACTTCATGTGAAATGTCGCGGATAATTCTAGGCATAACACTTCCATAGTCGTGTGCAAGCATTAGAAATAGTATAAAAGAAGATTTACTAGGATTTTCCTCAGGACAAATGATTGCAGTTACGATAAAGGTTAGGACAGTTTCTCTTAGAACAGAAAAAGGTGAAGAATTGGTTTTCAAGATGATGGCACTTTCTTTTACAGAGTAAATAGAGAACAATTTTTCCCTCTGCATGTGGAAAAATAACTAGAATTCAAGGATACTAAAGTGTTGGCAAAAGACCACAAGGGGAGACAAGGAGGAACATTTGCAGCAGAAAGCTGACACAATTTCATGCATTCCACCAGAAAAGATGCTGAAAACTGAAACCATCAGTCATTTTAGAAGAGAATTGGATAGGCACCCTCGGATGATTAGGAACTTATAGACAAAAAGCATAAATGTGGAACTCGGCAAATATGCTCTTTCGTAGAGCTATCAAAGATCCTATGGGCTGAACGACCTCCCTCTGGGCTTTGATTCTGTGAACTTCAACAAAAATGGCTTGTGGAGAAATATTACATTATGGAAACAAAGGTGATGACTTGAGAGCAATGCAGAAATTGAAGAGCTTCCAGATTCAAATTAATTTCATACTTGGCAGAATGTAAAGGGGCCCAGCCCACTCACTGGAGAAATGATAGGAGCCTTGGTTGGCTTTTCTCCAGGAGGTCTGACACAATTTCAAGGTATTCAGGCACTGATCTAAACTGCATTGGGCTCCCTATCAGCTTAAGTTCCCCAAAGAGACCAAGATTCCACCCCAAAGGCTCCATAAGGAACAGTGGCCAGTGTCTCTATCACATAGAGGCCCTTACCTGTGACCATCACCAGTCCATCTTGCAGAAAGTTGATTACATAAAAACACTGGAACAGGAGTAAGCTAATCAGCCTGTTGAGGCCGCCCTGGCCATTCAAATCCATCATAGCTGATTGAACATGTCAATGCCTTTACGCATCCCATCCTCATAACCCCGTATACTGAAATTGCTGACTGTCAGTAGTATGTATCTTACACATATACAAAGACAGAGCCATCCAAATCCAAAGGTTCACAGCCCTCCGAAAAAAAGAAAATCCTCCTCATCTCAAACTTAAATTGCATCATCTTTCTTATTCAAAGTTGTGCCCTCTGGTTCGAGACGACAC
The DNA here is from genome assembly GCA_024137785.1 of Ginglymostoma cirratum. Classification (NCBI taxonomy): domain Eukaryota; kingdom Metazoa; phylum Chordata; class Chondrichthyes; order Orectolobiformes; family Ginglymostomatidae; genus Ginglymostoma; species Ginglymostoma cirratum. The sequence goes on along the minus strand of JAHRHZ010000069.1, from coordinate 13,471,057 downwards.
AACCGGGAAACATCTTCCTGCATTTACCCTGTTGATCTCTTTATGTATTTTGTACGCTTACATAAGATTACCTCGACTTCTTCAAAATGCTTGAGAGTCACAGCCAAGTTTGTCCAGTCTCTTTTCATAGGACAGTCCCAAATAAGACTGATAAATGTTTCTTGCACTTCTTCTACAATAACAGTATCTTTCCTTAGATAAAGAGACCAAAACTGCACACAATCTTCCAGTTACAGTCTGACAAAGGTCTTGTGCACTTGAAGCAAGACTGCACTCTCTCTATGCTTCCATTTTCTGAACCAATCTTTGGGAATTTGGTGGGGGGTGGTGGGGCAGGGGGCGGTGGTGGAGGAGGTGTGGTGCGAAGTTATCAAAAGCCTTCTGAAAATACGAGAATACTATATCCATCGACTCTGCTTCATCAATTTTGTTGGCAATATTTTCAGAAAGAAACTTCATCAAGCTCTTTAAACTCAATTTCACATTCACAAATCAGGACTGACTAAACCCAGTCTTCTTATTATCTTGCACTTGATTCTATCCTTTATAATAGATTCTAGGATTTTCTTGACAACTGATCTTAGGTGATGTTGGGGCAGCCCTTGACCTGAGGTGGCACAAGATGGCTGTCCGTGGATTTTTAGTTGGTATAAATATTGTGGGGAAGACTTTTAGCTGCAGTATCAGAATTAGCTTGTTTAGTTCAGTATTAAAGGTGATATTTAAGTTAGGACATTGGTAGTTTTGAGACAAAGATAAATCCAAGGTAAAAGGGTCTAGGCAGAATAAAGTATCTTACAACTTAAACTACAGGGAGCTCTGTACAAACCATAGCTGCAAATTTCTGTAACAGAGTCTGATAAGAGATGTCTGGGAAAAGACAGCCCAAAATTTGTCGTTTAACAAGAATTAACAAAAGTTTAACAAGAAAAGTACGCTCCCACGATAACAGAGACTAATGATAAGGTTAAAGGCGAAGGAGATTATATCTTTTCAACCCTAAGATTTCAGACAAGTTCAGTGAGCTGTGAAAGTGATTAAGTTTCAGTTTTATTAATGGAATAGGTATTGTCTTATGAAATAAAGAGTTTGTGTTGAACTACTTCGAGAAGGGTCAGTAAATTTCATCTTAGAAGCAATCCTCTGTTTAAAACAAACTTAAAGACAGCATGTGAATAGAAACATGAAGAGAACAAACCTTCCAAGGTCAGTTGGGACAGAAGCTGCTCACAACTCATTGGCTGAAAAATTCTAACATTAGGTGTAACCGCATAACTTTATATGGAACGAACTTTAAATGAGAACTGAGATTATGAATTTTGCAGCAATTATTAGGAATTTTGCACCTCCTGTGAGAAGGATAGTAGGAAATACAAGATGAGTAATAGAATTTGATAAGTACAGCAATGAATAGAATGAATAACAAAATTTGGACAGTCCTTAGTGATAAGGAAGTCTGGCCAATGCCTGAGACAGTATAACCATTGACAGTGGAATGTCACTTAATAGGATACAGTGTAAGATCCCAAGGCCTGATGATAATGATGTTTGGTAAATATTGTGAGACCATGGGGAACCAAGGACTGTGTACAGGAGTGTCCATATTGATCGGGTGTTTTGCAGAATTGGATGTATAGATTGGGGGATGATGTAATGACATCAATGTTGCATGTAATAATTGTAATGCAAAATGGATAAAAACATTGTATTCAGCTGGGGGGGAAGCCAAAGTGTCACTGAATGCTCTTCCAATCTGACCCATATTTAAAAAGGCAACTGGGGCCCACATGAAAGTCAGATTCGGAGCGGTCTCTGCCCTCTGCCACACGTGTGGTAAAACAGCTCTGAATTAAGGTCATCGGTTCTACTGAACGCAGAACTGGAGACCTTTCTTTGACAACTCCAACAGGTTAAGAGGTCTGCAGTTCCTTGTTTTATCTCTTGCTCCCTTCTTCAATAATGGGGTGGCATTGCTATCTTCCAATCTGCAGCAAACATTTCAGAAGCTACAGAATTTTCGAACATAATCACGAATGCAACAACTACCTCAATAGCTCATTCATTCAGCCGTCTGTTGTTTCTGACCTTCATCTGAACAGATTACTGTTTTAATCCTAGACCCTTCCTTATTAATGCACTGATCCAATCCTTTATTATTAATGCAACTCCAGCTTTTCCTTCTTGTCTGTCCTTCCTCAGTGACCAATATCCTTGAATATTCTATTCCCAATCACAGTCACCATGCAGCCATATTTCTGCAATGGCAATTAGATTATGTATCTCTATTTGTGCCTTTAAATCATTGACCTTGTAACAAAAGTTGCAAGCATTCAGATTGAGTGCCCTAAACCTTCACACTTCTACAACATTCCATTTTTAAAGTATGCTTGCTGTTCAGCTTCATTTCTCTGGTTTTCCTAGCATCTTCTCACCTTCCCGTTAGCAATATTGCTTCTATCCAATTTGAGATACCACTTAGGTTCCCATCTCCCTGGCAAGGTAGTTTAAATCCAGCTCAACAGCAACAGCAAATCTCCTTGTGAGGATATCAGTCCCGGTCCCATTAAGGTGTAACCTGTCCAGCTTTTATAGGTGCCAACTGCCCAGAAAAAGTCCCAATTCCTCAGAAATCTGATGCTCTACCCTCATACCTCTATTTGACAGAAATATATTCAATTGATTAATCTTGTTCTTATGCTCATTAGCATTGGGAATAATCTTGGGACAAGCTACTATTTATTGAGGTCCTGCATTTTAAATTTCCTTCGCAAGTTCCTGGAATCTACCTTCGGGACCTCATCCCTCTTCCTACTTCATTTGTTGATGCCAATGTGGCCCACAACTTCTGGCTGATCCACCTTCCCCGGAAGGAGTGCATGCAGCTCCTCCATGATAGCCTTGACACTGGCACCACTGAGGCAACGCACCAACCTGGAGTCACATTTACTAACTCAGAAATGCTTGTCTGATCCTCTGGCTATGGAATCCTCTATAACTATTTTTCATCCATCTACCTTCCACTTGTCTGTACACTGAGTCACCTATGGTGTCATGGGTTTAGCTTTGGCTGCACTCCCTGAGGAGCCATTGCCCTTACGAGTTTCTAAAATGGAGCACCAATTAGCAAGCAAGACAGTCTCAGGGGCTCCTTGACTACATGCTTGATTTCATAGACTTTCTGGCAGTCATCCATTCCCACTCTGCTGGTGCACTTTTAATCCGTGGCAGGTCCATCTCCCTAAACGTGCTATCCATGTGTTCCTCTTCTTTGCGATGCAGCACAAGCCATAAGGCCATCAAGCATTAAGCTATAGGAACAGAATGTGGCCTTTTTGGTCCATCAAGTCTGCTCCACCATTCGATCTTGGCTGATATGTTTCTCAATCCCATTCTCCTGCCTTCTCTCCATAACCCTAGATCCCGTTACCAATCACGAGCCAATCTCTGTCTTAAATACGCTCAATGACCTGGCCTCCACAGCCTTCTATAACAGTCAGTTACAGAGATTCACCACTGTCTGGCTGAAGAAAATCCTCATCTCAGTTCTAAAGGATTGTCCCTTCACTCCGAGGCTGTGTCCTCAGGTCCTACTCTCTCCTCATAGGAGCATTTTCTCTAAATCCACTTTATCCAGGCCTTTCAGTATTCTGTAACTTTCAATCAGATACTCCCTCATCCTTACCAACTCCACCGAGTACAGAGAGTCCTCGACCGCTCGTCATATGACAAGCCCTTCATCGCAAGGATCATTTTTGTCAACCCTCAATGGACACCCTCCAATGTCAGCATGCACTTCCTTAGTTACGGGGTCCAAACTGTTCAGAATATTTCAAATATCGTCTGACCACAGACTTATGCAGCCCCAGCAATATACCTTTGCTCTGCTATTCTCACCCTCTTGAAATTAATGCTAATCTTTCTTTGCCTTTCCAGCTGCCAGCTGAACTGACATGTTAACCTTTACAGAATCCTGAACTGGGACTTCCAAGTCCCTTTGTGCTTCAGATTTCTGAAGCATTTCCCCATTTAGAAAATAGTCTACACCTCCATTCTTCCCAGCTAAGTGCATAACCTCACAGTTTGCCACACTGTATTCCATCTGCCACTTCTTTGCCCAGTCTCCTAACCTGTCCAAGTCCTTCTGCAGCCTCCTGACTTTTTCAACATGATCTGTTCCACCACCTATTTTTCTGGCATCTGCGAATTTAGCAACAATGCCCTCAGTTCCTTCATCCAGGTTGTTAATGTATAACATGAATAATTGTGGTCCTATCATTGGCCCCTGTAGAACTCCACTAGTCACCAGCTGTCGACTTGATAAAGACCCTTTTATCCTCACTCTCTTCTTTCTGCTGGTCAGCCAGTCCCTTATCCATGCTGGAAACTTGTCCCTAACACCATGGGCTCTTACCTTATTCAGCTGCGTCCAGTGTGTCACCTTGTCAAAGACCTTCTGGAAATCCAAATAGATCATGTCCACTGGCTCTCCTTTGTCTAAAGATCTCATTACCTCCTCATAGAATTCTAACAGATTTATCAAGCATGAACTCCTCTTGATGAGGTTGTTATGACTCAGCCTTATTTTACCATGCACTCCCCAATCTTATCCTTCATAATGGAAACTAAAATCTTATCAATGACTGAGATCAGGCTAACTGGCCCACAACTTCAGCCTTCTACCTCCCTCCCTTCTTAAACAGGGATGTTGCAATTGCCACTTGCTGGTCCTCTGGCACCATACCTGACTCCATTAATTCCTGAAGGATCAAGACCTTCATCTCAATAGTCTTATTCAGAACTCTAGGTATAAGTTCTTTTGGTCTGGGTGATTTATCCACCTTCAGACCTTTCAGCTTCCCCAGCACCTTCTCTTCAGTGACGGCCATTATATTCAACTCTGCACCAACTCTCTTGGAGACACTGCTGGTGTCTTCCAATGTGAAAACTGGTGCAAAATACCTATTCAGTTCCTCTGTCATTTCTTCGTTCCCCATTACTCCTTTGCCTATTTCTTTTTCCAATGGTGCATTGTCTATACTTAGCTCTCTCAGTAATCTTTTTCACTAAAAAGAAACTCTTACAATCTTTTATATTATGAGCAAACTTCCTCATGTTGCAGTCCCTCACCCCTTATTGCTTCTGTAGATATCCTCTGCTGGTTTTTAAAGGCTTCCTAATTGCCTGGCTTCTCACTAATCTTCACCACATTGTAAGCTTTCTCTTTCGCTTTTATGCTGTCCCTGTCTTCCCTCATTTGGGACAGTTGTCTCATCCTCCCCTTCATATGTTTCTTCTTGTTGGGGATGAATTTTGGTTGTGCCTCCCAAATTACTCTCGGAAACTGCTGCCATTGCTACTCCGCTGTTTTCCATGCTCGGCTCCCCTTCCAATCAGCTGAGGCCAGCTCCTCTCTCATGTCTTTGTAGTTACTTTTACTCCATTGTAATGCCTTAATTTTTTATTTCATTTTCTCCCTCTCAAACTGCGGGGTAAATTCTATCACATTGTGGTCACTGTCCCCCGGGTTTACTTCTTCATGAGCTCCCTCATCAAGTCTGCTTCATTACACATCACCAAATCTCGAATTGCCTCTTCCCTGGGGGACATGGCCACAAATGTTATGGACCAAACCAAATCTCCTTAAAACATATCAAGGAGGTAGCCTAGACTGTAACCTGTCCGTCATTTGAAGGCAAGCGTAAGGCGCTTTGTTCCAGATGTGATTTGACTGGTCCACTACTAGGCATTGGGCAAACACACTTTATTCTTACAACACAGTTAAAATAGAAACAGAAGAAGAAGAATTGGCTTAACTTTAACTGTTGAAATACTTATCAAAATAATACATTATTTAACTACTAATCATCAACTGTTCCAAAATAGCAGCATCCCACAAACAAATGCTTGGCAAAGGCAAATTCAGCAAAACAGTGTTATTCTCATGTGCTATCTCCGGTTCAGCAGAAAGGAACACCTAAAGAAACAATCTAGCAGCAGAGAAATAACTCAAACTTTTAGCTGCAGCAGAAAGAGCTGTATCTAACAGTGTCAAACCCTAACTTCAACTAAAAGCAAAAACTAAAGCCCTGGGTCTGTGGGAGCCTGTGTCCACCTACTCATGCTTCTTTTGTCAAATTAAAAACAACACTCAGGGAGATCACAGTTGTTTACTGTCTGCTTCAAAGCAGATATTCTGATACCGACTCTCTGCAAGAGAAACAACGCAGAACAAATCCTACTTAAAGGCACAGTACCAGCATACAAGAATCAAGTCTCGTAGACATCCCATGAATTCCTTTCTTGAGATCCACTGTAACCTTGTTTTCTCCAGTCCACCTGTGTATTGAAGTCACCTATGATTACTGTAGTCGTACTTTTCTTATCTCCCGATTTATTTTCTTCCCTTCAGCCTGACTACTGGTGCGGTACAGTGGCTCAGTGGTTAGCCCTACTGCCTCACAGCACCAGGGACCGGGATGTGAATCCACCCTTGGGCGATGGTCTGTGTGGAGTTTGCATATTCTCACCGTGTCTGTGTGGGTTTCCACCCGGGTGCTCTGGCTTCCTCCCACGGTCCAAAGATGTGCAGGTTAAGTGGATAGGCCATGGGAAGTGCAAGGTTACATGGATAGAGTAGGGGCAGTGAGTCTGAGTGTGATGCTGTTCAGAGGGTCGGTGTGGACTTGTTGGGCTGAATGGCCTATTTCCACACTGTAGGGATTCTATGGATATTGCTAGGAGGCCTGAACACAACTCCATTCAGGGTCTTGTTTCTTTTGCAATTCCTCAATTCTACCCAAACAGATTCTAGGCCTTCTGATTCTATATCACTTTTTGCCATTCATTTAATTTCATCTTTTACAAACAAGGCAATATCTGCCCATCTGCCTGCCCTTTTGATAGGCTGTGCATCCTCAGATATTTAGTTCCCATCCATGATCTTAAGCAGTCACGTCTCTCTGATACCCACAACATTGTACTTCCTCATCTCAACCTGCACTTCAAGCTCATTTATCTTGTTTCATATACCGTGTGCATTTAATTATAACATACTCAGCCCTGCATTGACTGTTCCCCCCTCTCAGCGTTGTCCCCTTATCTGCTGGGTCTGAAGTTAGATTTTTGAGCCTTCTCGTATTATATGCCCGGTTACTTGTTCTGGAAACTTTAATAACCTCTGCTGAGCCTCACCTCCTTTAACTTTATCCATTACTTTCCATGCAATTCCCCACACCAACTATTTAGTTTTTAACCCTGTCTACACCCTAGTAATGCAATTCACCAGGACTCTGGTATTCCGCTGCAGCCTGTTCCACTAGATCAGCTCCCTCCTTCCACTCTTCTGGTGCCAATTTCTCCAACATCAATCTTGGAGCCACACATTTACTTCTTTAATTTTGTTGACCCTGCACCAAATAGCTCATGGCTCAGGCAGTAGACCAGAGATTATTAACTCTTTGGTTTTGCTTTTTAATCTTGTCTCTCACTGTTCATATTCCCTCAGCAGAACTTCTTTCCTCTTTCTACCCATATCATTGGTACCTGCATGGAACACGACAACTGGATCTTCCTCCTCCTACCCGAAGTTCCTCTGCAGTCCAGATGAGATATCCTGAACTTTGGCATCAGGCAGGCAACACAGACTTTGAAACTCTCGATCCTGTCCACACAGAACATTGTCTATTCCCCTGAATAAGTCACCCCCCATTCCAAGTATATTTCTCTTTTGTCCCCCTGTCTTGAATGGGCCCCTGTGGCATGGTGCTATGGTCAGTTTGCTCAGCCTCCTTAAAGATCTGGCTCTTGTCCACATAGGAAGCAAAAAAAAAAAAAATCTCAAACCTATCAGACATACTCAAGGACTGAAGATCCTTCAGCACTACCTCCTGGATCCCTCTACTTGCCTTGGTCATAGTCACACCCTCCATTCCCTGAACCCTGATCAAACCCTGAGGCAGTTAATCAAAGGGGTGTGACTGCCTCCCAAAACACAGCATCTAGGTAACTCTCCCCGTTCCTGATGTGTTGCAGCATTTGAAGCGCAGACTCTAGCTTATCAATTCAGAGTTGGAGTTCCAGAAGCAACCAACGCTTGCCACAGGTGTGGTCACTATGAACCGCAATGGGGTCCAGCAACTCCCATATCATTTTGTTACATCACATCACCCGGTCGGCCATTTCTATTTGAATTACATGGTTCTGAATCTGATTTTTAAAAATTTCATACTGGTCTCTAAGCTTGGAACCTCTAAATATTTCCCCTATTTACCTTCAGTCTGAAAGTGACATATAATAAATAGTCATGCAACACTGATTCCAGTCACTTCTTAAGCTCCTCAATCTGAAACTCCAGGTAGTGCAGCTGGTTATACTTCCCTGATGGGAAGTTTTAAGTCTTGGTCTTTTAATCATGCTGTTTGAGGTGCACTTCCCTCTCCCACACCTTGCCCCTCCAACTCCATTCACTAAACACACAGATCGTTGACTCGAGCACCAGTTTGGTCAAGTGGCCTCCCATACAAATCACCTGGCTTACTCATTCCACTCGGCTACTCTAAACTCCATTCGTGATTAATTGTAGATGTCATGCTCGAGGAGTTTGTTCAAATGTTGAAAAAAAACTAAGTATTTTTGCACAATTGCAAAATATCGCAAATGACAACTTCTGGTCCATTTCAACAGCCATGTTTTTTTAAAAATAAAACTGTATTGTAGTCGTTAATCTGTGTCACTGGAATAAATTAGAAGTCTACTGTACTATAGTTAGCTTCAATCTGAGGAATTGTTCAATATTTCTTTATCATGGAAACAAAGCCCTGCTGTTTCTGGACCCAGGTTATGCATTTAGCTTTCTGTCAATACTGTAATAAGGCACAGGAGGCTATTCTACTTTCCACCAGAGACAACATGAAGCTGAAACAGTAGAAAATCTACTGAAAGCATTGAAACAGAAATTATGTTTGTAGTCAGGCCCTTCCATGCCTGTGAGCGAAAGTGAATGTTGGTAGAGGTAATGATTGCAGTTGGCACCTTTTTGTTTTAGTTCAGGAAGCACAGCTGCAGCTTCTGGACATATGCCAGCACTGATAAAGACAGACAGTGGCAGTCTTTTGACCAGATGAATTACCTTGTTTAGTTCTGAGCAAGCCAAGTGTTACTCCATCAAAAGTATCCTAGAAAATTGGGGCCACGGGGAAATTACTGAATACTTTAAATTATGAAGAATGCTAATTTTGAAAATAGCTTGGTCCGTTACTGAATAAGGATATTGAAGGTATTGTGTTTGGAGTTCAAATAGGTGTTTCAGTGGACAAAATGGTAAGCTAAAGTCTTGAATTTAAATTACAGTTGAATACTGAACAGAATAAATCATACCTAGGTTTTTTAAAAATATATATTCACAAAGCACTAATGGAATGTGTTAGGCGTCATCAAATTCAACATGATTCTATGGACGGTGGGACTGATGTAGGAGGAGAGATTGACCAGGTCAGGATTGTTTTCGCTGGCGTGCAGACAAATTAGGGGGGTGGTGGTGGTGGTGGTGGCAGGGCTGTGGATCTCAGAGATTTATAAAATTCCAATAGGACTAGACAGGATAGATGCAGGGAGGATGTTCCTGATGGTGGGTATGTCCAGAATCAGGGGTCACAGGATTCTGATTCGGGGTAGATGATTTAGGACGGAGATGAGGAGACATTTCTTCACCCAAAGAGTGGTGAGCCTGTGGAATTCATTACCACAGGATGTAGTTGATCCCAAAACATTGAATGTATTCAAGAGGCAGCTAGATATAGCACTTGAAACGAACGCGATCAAAGGTTGTGGGGAGAATACAGGATTCTTCAGTGATGAATGGTGGAGCAGGATTGAAGGGCTGAATGTCTTCTCATGCTCCCAGCCTCTATGATTCTATGATAGATATGTCACTTGATTTTGATTATACTCATCATTGACATATAGTTCCACCTCTGATATTTCTCAATCAGTACATGTTAAATAATTAGAAAGTATAAAGAATGTGATATGGTGCGATTTAAATGCAAGGCTTTTTTTGTACAAGGCACTTCAAAATAGAACTTGGCAGAGTTAGTTAGGGATTTTATATAACTGGTTGCAAATGTCCAACTCCAGGACTTGGGCCACCTCAACGAAGAGGGAGATTTGCTATTTGGTAATGCAATTATTTGGTGCATCAATGGCTGTATTTCATTGTTTTGATGTTAAAAAGACGACACTTATTTAATTTGTTTTAAATCTTGCTACCAGAGCATAGGAGTCACATTGAGAGTTGGCCTCCTATTTCATATTGCATTCATCAGCATGCAGTATCAGCTTTATGCCTGGGTGATATGTTGAAACTCTGCACCATATAAATACTCATCTTCCTTTCATCTTTCCAAATCTATGGAATCCCAGTTTAATTATTAGTGTTACAGTAAACATGTCATTACATATATTTACTTGCACAAATTAATTCTAACTATTGGCTGCTTTTACTTTTATAACTGAGCATTCGCCTTTGTTCAGAGCCTATCGACAGCATGTTTGTATAAAGCATATTTGCATTTATCAGAGTTCTCCTCAATCAAGTCTGAGGAAGTTAACTCTCAAGCCATACTTTCCTTACGGAAAATATGTGCAAACACCATTTATATCAATTTACTTTGTGCTTGCTTTGATGCATACTAATTTGTTAATATTTAAGAAAATATCACATAATTGAAAACATATGCTAGTTTCTAATTAATTTCAGCACATATTTGCAATATCACTCAATTTGTAACCAACAATGCGCTTCATGCAAAAACATTTGTCTGTAACTCAAATGTCCTTGTTTTTTAAAATCTTTACTTAATTACGCTTATCTTTTATTTTTAAATGTTCCAACACAGCAGAATTTATTTGAACAATCAAATATGCATTTGAAGGGTTTTACACAGCACTTCTTAGCTATTCAATATTCATATACACAGTTCGTGTTATCTGTCACACTGTTATGGATCTCAACAGTATACTTTTTGCCATTTTTCATTTCTTTTTCGATGAAAGAGAATCATGGAAACTTGAATGTTGTTTCTAATCTAGTAAATGGGAACCATTTGCATTCCGGGTCCAATTATAAAAATTGCCTCGATTTCTTGACAAAAAAAGTTATCTATAGTCAACTATTACGGTTCTCATTACACTTAGTTGCTGATTGAATCACCAGTTTAATTGAATTATTCACATAATAGGAAAAGATAACAGCTATGCCAATTAATATCATGGCAGGATATGTGGAACACATCCAGTAGCACAAAGTAATGAGAGACTCACATTCACAGTAACCATTCTCCAACTCCTTGGCAAATGTCAACCTGAATAAATTTTTCAATGGGAAAACAGGAAATAGAACAAATTGGGCTGTAATATATTATTGATTCGGAGTAGTGTACATCCAACATAAATGATAAAAGAGATATCACACAGTGACTCAAACTCTGCATCTGGCAATGGGAGACATTCTATATAATTGCATCCCTGGAGAAGCAGCATCACTAAGTATACCCTGGTGTACTGTCGAGACAGCTCACATGTAATTTCTGTTGTGGAGTGATCTCTCCACTCATGAAATAGAGAGAACTGAAAAATAATCATTGAGGAAATCCACAACTGTCACTGCAAAATACAACAGTTTTCCGAAATCTGCAGAACGGCAAGGGATACTTAGACCCAATCACACTGAAAATGAAAAAATAAAAGAAGAACTTGGTATCAACATTTATTGTTCCAATGAGTCCGGTGGAACACAGCAGTCAACAATTATGACAGTGCTAGATGTTTCCCTGAATTGATCGATTATCTGCAAATATCACTCGCTCGTTCGATGTGAAACTAAATACCTTAGAAAAGGTCATTGTTGGGCAAACCTGCAACAGATTGATCCTGTTCAGTCAGATGCTCTGGGTTTGAGTACTGTATTTCTACAATTGGTATCTGCTTTTCAATTGTTCCCATCTGTGAAATGTTTAAGATTCTGAAATCACTGCTGAGAATGTTCTTTGGAAAAAATGCAACGTCAATTAGAAAAAAAGAATTCAAGTGCTGTAAATCAAAATAAAAACAGAACATTCTGGTCCTTTAGCTGGGCGGTCAGAATAAATATCTCACACAGAATATGTCTGCATACCTTCGGGAAACATTTTCTTCGTATAATTACTGCATCACAGCATGTGACCCGAGGATCCAAAAAGGTCTCAGACACCATTTTACTTTGTGTCACTTACATCATGACAGCTCATGGAAGCATACGGCTCAGTGTAATTTTGCAGTTTAAATTTAGCCCAGACATTAATGTGCCATTGAAACTAATAAAAGACAAAAAAAAAACAGAACAGCATGCGAACAGGCCCTTCGGCCCTCAAAGCTTGCACCGCCACCTTTTGCCCTTGCATACGAAAACTATCTTCACTGACAGGATCCATATACCTCCATTCCCTTCCTATTCATATATTTGTCCAGGCAATAATTATACATAATAGATAGCTGTAACAAATATTTGATGGATCCTTCAAGACTGCATTTGCCACACACGGTTTATGTTATGATGGAAAACATAAGTATTGCCACATCAGTCAATATACATAACTGGAAGCAAAATCCTAATCATTTAATATTTATTAAATAATTGTTAACTTTCAAAAAGGAAATTCCAATTGTTTGATACTTAATAGTTCTTCCTTCCAAAGTACCATTCTGCCTTCAACTGCATTTTCACTTCCCAAGTCCTTAAACATGTTGTTGTCTATCAAATTTGTGGTCACTTTTCCAAGAAGTCCATACTTGAATCCTTCCAACAAGGTTTCTGCCCTGTCAAAGCATGACTGTCATTCAGGTCACAATGACATTCTACATAACTATGACAAGCTTTCCTGCCTCATTCCTCTTAATCTTTGACATGGTTGGCCAGACCATCCTTGTTCTCTGCTTCTCATCTATCAATCGCTCATTTTGAGATTGGATTAATCTGTCTGTCCATCCAGTCATAGCCAGATAATTACTTGCAAAGACTTCTGATTGGGATCTGATAGAGCTATATAAAATTATGAGGCATACACAGTGGATTGTGAGAATCACTTCCCCAAGGCTGATGTGTCTAAGACTCGAGGCCATAGGTTTAAGATAAGAGGAAAAAAAAAAAATCACCCAGATGGTGGTAGATATATGGAACATACGGTAGCCTGTGTCTGACCACAGCCCACCTGTACCCCATCCTTTGATGTTCACACATGACCATTCCCTTGAAACAAATGTAGAGTGTTTGCCATGTAAGCTACTTGCACATGGTGCAGGCATGACGTTGATATGTAGCATAGTGTTGTACGGCAACATGTCCACCTTTTTGACTTTTAAATATTCCAATCCATGGCAAACTACTTGCTTCTCCTTCAATGCTAAAACGCCATGCAAGCCATAGCAACTGACAGCCTCCAACTAAGTGCAAAAATGAGTAATTGCTAAGAACGCACGCCAAGATCCAGAAGATAGAATTTATGTAGATACATGTCTCTGTGTACAAAGTGGCATGGCTGAAGCACACAAGTCATTGGTATCCCTGAGTTCCAGAGTGAAGTCTTGAAGAGTCGGCATGATGATGTGAGGCTGATCGTTTGTGATGTCAACTTGCTTGGATGAAGAATGGAGTAAGATAGTGTCCATGGAGTATACAGGGCATAAATGAAAACAGTTGGATGAATGCCTGGAGAAGCAAACGGTAAGGTGATGCCCTGAAGTAACCATTCTGACCTTCATGCCTAGAATTTGTGCAGTCCGGTTTCACAGGGAAAGAGTGGAAAATTGGAAGCTGAACAGAAATGAGGCAAGTTGGGCTAATAATGAGATGCAAATGCATGGAAGTAAGGCAGTCGCTGCTCATTCGTGAGATTATCATAATCAACAGCTTCACTGTTGAAGCTTTAAGGGGCAAAGCAGGAAGTCTTTTTCAACACCAAAATTCAGATTTTTCCAATTTCACCATAATTTTAAAAAATAATTTCTTTAGAACAGAACAAAATGAGACGGCACAGCGGCTCAGTGGCTAGCACTGCTGCCTCACAGCGCCAGGAACCGTGGTTCGATTCCATTCTCAGGCTGTGTGGAGTTTGCACACTCTCCCTGTGTCTGCGTGGGTTTCCTCTGGGTGTTCCAGTTTCCTCCCACAGTCCAAAGATGTGCAGGTTAGGTGGATTGGCCATGCTAAATTACCCGTAGTGTTCAGGGGTGTGTAGGTTTGGTGGGTTCGAGGGGGATGGGTCTGAGTGGGATGCTCTGAGGGTCGGTGTGGACTTGTTGGGCCGAAGGGCCTGTTTCCACACTGTAGAGATTCTGTGAGAATGTTGTGATTGGGGAACAAATGCACTAATATTAGCAGATGGGAATAACTTAATCTAGCTTCCGTTATGACCAGATGAAGTGGGGGGTCGGGGAGGTGTTCACAGCTCCTCCCTTCTTTTAAAATCCTCTTCTCTGTTTTCTAAAACTTTTTTCTAAAAACACATACCTGTCACGGTGCAATTAAAATTAAGCAAACCAGATCAAAAATTAAGAACAGCCAATTCCAATGTTTTCTTGTGTGTAACAAAGTGAGTTTTATTACTTACTACTCACAATAAAACATGAACACACAGGCAAAGCAGCAGATCTGAGTTTAACAAAGGTGCATGAGGTAGAGGTGTTTGCATACGCGGGAAAACAAACAGTTGCAGCTACACTTTTTTCTTCAGATTCCTTACAGTGCAAGAGTGAAAGTTGGGTCCCAAACTCTGAGTTCTTTTCTTGACTCTTAAGTAGTGAGAAAGCTTGCCGATACCCATGACTTCTCAGGCAATAGTGGTTTCGACAAGTCACCTTTTTTGCTCTTTTGTTGAAATTGAGAGCAGGACTGAGAGAAAAAAGAGGTTCCAGTATCCTTGTTGTTAGTATGCTTAATAGCTGAAAGCATGCTATTGAAATATGGCTCATTTGTACACTCTAAGTCAAATCCATTGTTATTTTCCCCTAACTGAACACAGCACATTTGACATCTCTAGCATGAAGCTGTAAGGTTCACCACCAGCAGTGAAGGTAACATGCAAAATGTTATGTAAAACAAGAGAGGCAAGTCTCTTAATGCCTCACTGAGCTTCTGTAGCTTTGTTTAAAGATGATAATCCATGCCAAACAGTTTCATACATTCCTACTGGGTTGCCTGGGTTTATTAGATAGTGACAGCAACCATTTTTCATCAGCAATGTCCCTTTTTAACCCAATCTTAGTCCGTGCAGTCTCAAGTATTCAAATCAAATGATAAAAATAGAAAAATGATTGCCCATTTTCACTACGATCGCTATGCTCTAACACTCTCAACTCAAAACTACAGTGGCATTTCGGAACTGACCTTGGGTCACCGACCAAAAAATTTGGATAAAAATCATCTACAGTTGCGTTGCCACAGTGAGTCAGCATACAGGGTGGCTTATATAATCACAGCAACATTATGTGGCAGTTGTATGCTGTGCTATGTACAACAAACGTAAACCTATAATCCGATTATATGAAAGTTATACTGTTGTACGTTATAGTCTTAAGCTGCAAGTTGATAAATGAAGTGGTGTGCGGGTGACCCTAGACAGGAAGGCTTGAAATTCTAAAAAGTTACCCGTACACATTTGTTTTCCCCAAACTAATCAGAAATCTTTATTACTGAATAGGAGTTTTTTTTTTAATGGAAGCTGGCGTGCGTAAAACTATGTGTGTACGCAGCATTCGTTAATGACGTGGCCAATTTTAAAACAATAATTTTAAAAACAAGTTTTGCAGAATTTGTATCAGAGAAAATAGGAACTGCAGACGCTGGAGAATCCGAGATAACAAGGTGTGGAGCTGGATGAACACAGCAGGCCAAGCAGCACCATAGATGCAGGAAGGCTGACGTTTTGGGCCGAGACGCTTCCTTCCTGCTCCTGTGATGCTGCTTGGCCTGCTGTGATCATCCAGCTATACACCTTGTTATCTTTGCAGAATTTGTGTTTTATTTTCACATAAACAGAATAATCAACCGTATCTTTCTCAGATCTTACTAGTTTTTGTTCTTCATATCAGAGTCAACAGCAGAACAGAACTTTCGCCGTCCTTCCGAGAATATTGTATAGAAATCGGAAAATATCCTGACAGATGGTGATTTTAAAACACAGGTCAGGATGTATAGGGTAGAGCAGGGTGGAGAATTCAGTTCAAGAGAAAACTGATCTTCAGCAAATAAGATTCAATTGCTTGACACTCTGCCAAAGGGAGTCAGGACCAAGGGCAATTTTCAGATATAGGTCAATGGCAAAGGAACAAAACTGAGGTGGGGAAGGGAGAGAAGGCTGACAGAAGAGAGGAGGAGGGAGGTTGAAATGAGAAGGCATTAGAGATTGAGGGAAACTGAACCTTATGAGAGAAGAAACAAAAGAGGGATGAAAAATGCAAAGGGGTAATGAGTCGAAAGTCGATAAAGAAAGGTGGAAGAGAGGAAGAGGTAGGCAGAGAAGGAGTTGAAGAAGCGGGGAAGACACAGAGGAAGAGGAAAGAGAAGAGAAAGTAACAAAGAGAACAAAGGGATTGTGAGATTCAGGGAGAGAAGAGATGGAAAACAATAGGAAGGATGTCTCTGATTGAAGTACAAATGTTTCAATTGAAGTAGCTTTGTGTGACGATTGTCATGGGCAAAATAGTTTGTCAAATTGAAACATGACTTATTACAAAGGATACACACAGATTTGAAGGTTCCAGCAATTGCCTGAAGATGCGTACTGATTACAGATGACAGGCTGGACATGTATAACATAGATAACAGACAGAAGAACCTCCCCTTTTTTTGAAGAACTAACACAAAGTCAAACCTGTTTCATCTACATTCAGAGCTATTCGTCTGACTTTACAGACCCCAGAATCTCATCACAGAGCTACTTCTGATAATGGTATTTAATCTTGGTGAATAAAACGTTTATTTTTTGTCATTTGTATTGCAGTCGTCTTTCTGTCAGTGCTTGAGGTAAATCTGTATCATCCATACCCAGCTAGAATTTGGAGACCTTAAATACCTACCAACTTCCATAATCTACTGATGTGGGGGTGCTAGTGTTGGACTGGGGTAGACAAGATCAGAAGTCACATGACACCAGGCTATTGGTCTAAGGGGTTTATTTGAAATCACAAGCTGTAGTGCTTTGAAAGCTTGTGATTTCAAATAAACCTGTTGAACTATAACCTGGTGTCATGTGAGTTCTGACCTATAATCTACTAGACATAGAGAAAGCTTTAATGCAGTATTACAGAGAATAATAGGAGGGAGAAAAAGGGCTCTGAAAATCTGAATTGTTATTGGGACTGTCTTAGCCCTCACAGGTTAGCACAGATTTACTGCCCTGAGGCAAGTGAACAAACTTGCTTCAACTGCTTTAAATTGTAGTCCAGGCATTGCAGACTATGGTCAATGAATGGTACCTTTATGGAGGAATCATGATCTGCTAACGGGCCAAGGAGTGGCAGACAGACTTTAATTTAGATAAATGTGAGGTGCTGCATTTTGGAGAGGCAAATCAGGGCAGGACTCATATGCTGAATGGTAAGGTCCTGGGGTATGTTGCTGAACAAAGAGACCTTGGAATGTAGGTTCATAATTCCTTCAAAGTGGAGTCGCATGTAGATAGGAGAATGAAGATGACGTTTGGTATGCTTGCCTTTATTGGTCAGAGCATTGAGTAGAGGAGTTGAGACGTCACGTTGTGGCTGTACAGGACATTGGGTCAGCCACTTTTGGAGTATTGTATGCAATTCTGCTCTCATTCCTACAAGAAGGGTGTTTTGAAACTAGAAAGGGTTCAAAAAAGATTTACAAATACAAACATCTGCTTTCCTGCTCCTCTGATGCTGCCTGGCCTGCTGTGTCCATCCAGCTCTACACCTAGTTATCTCGGACTCCAGCATCGGCAGTTCCTACTATCTCTGAGTGAGTTATAAGCCCACTGTGAAGCCTCTTCTAAGACATGCCTACCTTGAAGAAGTTACCCTCCTCCGTCTGGAAAGACCTCAGTGGATCTCTCTCCCATTGTAACCCTCTGGTAATCTCTTCGGCCCTGAAACTGCTCGCCATCATCGCCTCTGCCCTCTCTATTTATTTCAGAGCCTCCTTCCCCTCCTCCATTTCTGAAGAAGGGTCCAGACCCTAAATGTCAGCTTTCCTGCTCCTCTGATGCTGCCTGGCCTGCTGTGTTCATCCAGCTCCACACCTGGTTAGCTCGGGACTCCAGCATCGGCAGTTCCTACTATCTCTTTACAAGTATGGTGCCAGGGTTGGAGAGTTTGAGCTATAGGGAGAGGCTGAATGGGCTGGGGCTATTTTCCCTGTAGCGTCAGATGCTGAGGGCTGATTTTATAGAGGTTTATAAAATCATGAGAGGAATTGGTAGGATGAATAGCCAAGATCTTTTTCCACAAGGTGGAGGAGTCCAAAACTAGAAGGCATAAGTTTAAGTTGAGAGGGGAAAGATATAAAAGGGACCTAAGGGGTAACTTTTTCACAGAGGAGGTGGTGCATGTATGGAATGAGATGCCAGAGGAAGTGGTGGAGGCCGGTACGATTACAACATTTAAAAGGCATCTGGATGGGTCTATGAATAGGAAGGGTTTAGAGGGATATGGGCCAAATACTGGCAAATGGAACTAGATTTATATAGGATATGTGGTCAGCATGGACGAGTTGGACGAAACGGTCTGTTCCCATACCGTATATCTCTATGACTCTAAACAGACTCAAATATCCCAAAACTACCTACAAGAGATCTTACACCCAATTGATCTAAGAAAGCAACCAATTCTGAACCAATCAAGTGCAGCATCCTTCCTGAGACACTGGCACTGAGTTTAATAAGGACGGAGAGCATGCCAGAAATCCCAAGTCTTGCTCCAAACCCAGCCTCTCTTGCTCATAGAGAGAGAGTAGACTTTGGTTCATGGTGCAATGTTGCTGGAATCTGTTGCCCATTTCAGCCACCAGCTGCTTCCACTGAATTGTTATTTTGGATTTCCTGGACTGCAGAACCAGGTGTATCGAGATTAGACCAGCTAAGAGTAGATCTCTTCTCAGTTTATTATTTTATATTCAGGGTACTCCTGCAGATATGGCCGTCGGACCGCCTGGAGTTGGGCAGCATCTGGTTTCCTTTGGTGGTAGGTTTCAGGAAACTTTTGGTGGATTATGCCAAGTGAACTTTGGGGAAGTTAGCGAATGTTCTCACCACTATTCCTGCTGCAAATTCTGGGTTATCCCAAATATCAAGCACAAGTCTCATACATATCAGCAAAAATCCACAAGACAGAGATTAATGTGTGGTCCAGAAGCTTAGCAGCCTGAAATTGTCCAAACACTCACAACAGCAGCATCTGTCGGTAGCATCAAGTCAGTACATCATCGGGCAAATTTAAATTCAACAAAATTTGGATAGATCCTCTCTTCATTGGAATATTAGAACAAAGTTTTATGTATCGAGGAATAACGCATATGGTGGAGTCTGACAAACGAAGTACCTGAGCTTACTGACGTTCTAACATAGTCACAGTCCTCTTTGGGCTTCGTCTCAGTTTATCTTATCTGTCACACTTCAGTTTATTTGGTTTAGCCATTGCAGTATTTCCAATTATACTTCATAATAACAGCTATAAGTGATGTTTTGTAAGTCAATGTTAGTGCATTTTGACCATTTTCTGAGAAGTCAAGAGTCTAAACTGAAACCATAATTGAACAATTTGTGTATAGCTTGCAGGCTTGAAAATCAAAATATAGAAAATAGCTAAAATCTGTTGTTGCTGTGAAATTCTCATTCCCCCTATCTGGAGTAGAGTTAAATACGTGTAGCATACTTTGCAAAAATAGTTATGTTATACTGATCTATATCACACCTTTTGCTGTTCAATTATAACAATCCGCTGAGCATACAGTAATCAGAAAAAGACTCAATTCTGCTTGGTCATTATCATTCAAGAACAAAATGACTGTGGAAGTTCAAACAGTGTTACTGCAGATTGTAACAAGATTGCAAACTCTGTAAGAAACAGAAAAAAAAATATAATTCTACAAAAGTTACTTCTGGCTGTGCAGTCTTTATTGTAAATTTCAGGTAAAAATTACTTGAAGTGCAAAGAAAGTAAAGAACTAATGCGAGACTGAAATATAAGATTGATCACGAGCGCACAAATAAAAAAGATAATGCCCCTCTGAAAACTAATATCTGAGGAAGTCTGTTCATGAAATGACTGTTTTTTCATCAAATTGACTTACAGTATCTAATAATTATTGAAAACAAGGTAGAAATGCTTACTTGGCAAACTGTAACTAGGGCTATACCACAGGGATCAGTGCTGGGGCTTCAACTATTGAAAATCAATACAAATGATACGTATTTCCATCAAACTTGATGACACAAGTTCGGTGGGAAACATATTGTGAGAAGGCCACAAAAAGCCTGCGAATGAAGAGACAGGTTAAATGAGTGGAAAAGTCATTGGCAGTGTATAATATGGTTAAAGCAGATGTAACTACTTTGATAGGAACAAAACAAGACTTAAATGGAGAGAGACTACAGAATGTTGCATTAAAGGAGGGGTCTGGATGTCCTCATACATACACAAAAGGTTAGCATGCAGGAACTGCATTTATTTTACTAGAAAGGCAAACAGAATGCTGAAGTTTTATAGCAAGGAGTGTACAAGCAGAGGTCTTGCTACGACTAAACAGCGCATAAGTGGGACCACATCTGGAATAATGCACAGAGTTTTTTAAAATTATTGCTTTAATGGCAGTTTAGAGACGGCATACTGGGTTGATGACTGAAATAAAGAAATCAGCTGCTGTGGAGTCATGGATTATGAGTGATAGAGAGGAAAGTAGAGTTGATTGACAGAGCAGGCACTAAGGGTTATATGGCCTACTCCTCCCTCGACTTATGAAATTTTTTATATATGGATTGCACATTCAATTTGTTTTGAAGTCATGAATATTTTATTAGTAATTCGTATCCACAGTGATAACACACTGCAGTCACACATACACATAATGTCATTCAGGACTGACAACAGCCTGCTTTAAAGATTCAGCATAAATAAGATGGATCACGGTTTCATACAATCTTAAAAGGGCTGTAAACAGTGTTTCACACCATTTGATGTGCAGTACAGGAATTATTTGGACTTGTGTGAAAGACCAGCTGAATAAGCAATTTGTTATCATGCTATGTGAAGCTTAGAAACACATGTAAATAGCCCTCTATTAGTCCAACAATGTTGCAATGTGCTTTATGATTTCCACTTGTGTACAGTATGGCTTGTTAATTCTACCATGACAGAAAGACTAAACCAATATGAATAACTTTAGTATTTTGATTTAACACTACCTGTAGGTTACAGAGGAAATTCACGCAATGTCTTCAACTTATATTTAAATTTGTGATAGGTGTAAATTACCACAGTATATCTTCTTGTAGTGCACAAAGTTAATCAATAAACATGTAGAGAAAAAGGAAGCTACATAATAACACATCCTGAACAAACTTTCATTGACAAACAGTGTCAATGCATGAGAACATGAAAAATCCATCTGTGAAGGTGAACATTTGCTGAAAACATGAGCCCATTGTTCAAACCAGCAAAAATAGCTCTGATATGAAGTTTCTCTCAATCTAATCTCCAACACAGTTAAAGAATTGGCATCTGAATACTCCATTAAAAGGTAATCATTCATCAAGGTTAAACAAAAATATGAACCATAATATGCTCTCTAACTGATCTAAAGCCACAATTATCAAAGTCAACAAAATATAGAACGTAACAGTTAAAACATCGGAGTGCAAGTCTGCGTTTTTTTGGGGAGGTGTGGCACACAATGTCATTGCAAACTAATGCTGTGTCTGTGTCCATAGATATTATATGTGTCCATGTTAATGGTTGTTTGTTAGAAGCCATTCATTTAAGTTAGATTTTTGCAGTACAGATGAGGCTATGGAGATGTTAACTGTCAGGCCTTATTAAAATGTCACCAGCCAACTTGCAATCTTGATGTAATTGGGCAGGACACATCTGACTGCCTTTGAAAATCTGACTATCCATTAGCATTCAGCGTGAAAGGTGATTAACCAGGGATCCTCATTTATAGAGGACAAAAAAAAATTGTTCTCATTTCACGAAAGCAAAGAAAATTAAACTTGAATGGTCTTATCCACTCGTGATTCTTTTTTGACTTCAACTCTCCTGGCTGAGAAGTCAGACTTGATTCTCAGCTGAGACTGACATTAAAACAGCAGCCATGGCCTGACGATACCATTAAATCTTGATCAACACATTTACGAAAAGACCCTGCAAGCACAAAGTGTGTTGTTTTATTGGTTGTGGTTTTATGAAACATTAACTCGATTTCGCTCATCATAGATCCTGCCGCAACTGCATTTAATTTTCTTTCTTTCATATTTCCAGGTGGAGGATTTTGTTTTCTTTACATTCGCTCAAGGATGTGGGAATCATTGGCTATCATCTGTTGTCCAACCTGAAGTGCCGTTAATCAGGTTGTGTTGAGCAACCACATCCTACAGAGTCTTGTTACAGCCATTGTGCTGTTGGTAACGAAAACCCAGGATTTTGTCCCAAGGATTAATTTTGAGGAATTGAATGCACAAGTCAGAATGTCATGCTTCAGTTATAGAGGGTATTAGCGAAACTGCGTCCGGAATAGGGTGCACAATTTTGGTCTCCTTATTCAAGGGTGGATGCAAATGCATTGGACACAGTTAAGTAAGTAGAGTTTCACTGGATTGATAGCTGGAATGAGTGATGAAAGGTACTGCAGATGCTGGAGAATCTGAGACAACAAGCATGGGGCTGGATGAACACAGCAGGTCAAGCAGCATCATCGGAGCAGGAAAACATGACGTTTCGGGCCGAGACCCTTCATCAGAAATGGGGGAGGGGAAGAGGGTTCTGAAATAAATAGGGAGAGAGGGGGAGGCGGATAGAGGATGGATAGAGGAGAGGATAGGTGGAGAGGAGGCAGACAAGTCGAAGAGGCGGGGATGGAGCCAGTAAAGGTGAGTGCAGGTAGGGGGTTAGGGAGGAGATAGGTCAGTCCAGGGAGGACGGACAGGTCAAGGGGGCGGGATGATGTTAGTAGATAGGAGATGGGGGTGGGGCTTGACGTGGGAGGAGGGGATAGGTGAGAGGAAAAACAGATTAGGGAGGAATAGATGAGCTGGGCTGGTTTTGGGATGCGGTCGGGGGAGGGGAGATTTTGAAGCTTGTGATATCCACATTGATGCCATTGGGCTGCAGGGTTCCCAGGCTGAATATGATTTGCTGTTCCTGCAGCCTTCAGGTGGCATCACTGTGGCATTGCAGGAGGCCAAGGATGGACATGTCATCTGAGGAATGGGAGGGGGAGTTGAAATGGTTCGCGACTGGGAGGTGCAGTTGTCTGTTGCGAACTGAGCGCAGGTGTTCTGCAAAGCAGTCCCCCAGCCTCCGCTTGGTTTCCCCGATGTAGAGGAAGCGACGACGGGTACAGCGGATGCAGTATACCACATTGGCAGATGTGCAGGTGAACATCTGCCTGACGTGCAAAGTCTTCTTGGGGCCTGGGATTAGGGTGAGGGGGCAGGTGTAGCACTTCCTGCGGTTGCAGGGAAAAGTGCCGGGTGTGGTGGGGCTGGAGGGGAGTGTGGAGCGGACGAGGGAGTGGTCCCTCCGGAAGGCAGATAAGGGTGGGGAGGGAAAAATGTCTTTGGTGGTGGGGTCTGATTGCAGATGGCGGAAGTGTCGGAGGATGATGCGTTGGATCTGGAGGTTGGTGGGGTGGTATGTGAGGACGAGGGGGATTCTTTTTTGGTTATTATTGCGGGGACGGGGCGTGAGGGATGTGTTCCGGGAAATGCGGGAGACACGGTCGAGGGCGTTCTCGACCACTGTGGGGGGGAAGTTGCGGTCCTTGAAGAATGAGGACATTTGAGATGTACGGGAGTGGAATGTCTCATCCTGGGAGCAGATGCGGCGGAGGCGAAGGAATTGGGAATAGGGGATGGCATTACAGACAAAGGGGGTGGCCATGGGTACCCGCATGGGCCCAAGCTATGCCTGCCTCTTTGTAGGTTACGTGGAACAATCCCTCTTCCGTACCTACACTGGCCTAAACCCCACCTCTTCCTCCGTTACATTGATGACTGCATCGGCGCCGCCTCGTGCTCCCACGAGGAGCTCGAACAGTTCATCCACTTCACCAACACCTTCCACCCCAACCTGAAGTTCACCTGGACCATCTCCAACACTTCTCTCTCCTTCCTGGACCTCTCTGTCTCCATCTCGGGTAACCACCTAGAAAACGATGTCCATTTCAAGCCCACTGACTCCCACAGCTACCTGGAATACACCTCCTCCCACCCACCTTCCTGCAAAAATGCCATCCCCTATTCCCAATTCCTTCGCCTCCGCCGCATCTGCTCCCAGGATGAGACATTCCACTCCCGTACATCTCAAATGTCCTCATTCTTCAAGGACCGCAACTTCCCCCCAACAGTGGTCGAGAACGCCCTCAACCGTGTCTCCCGCATTTCCCGGAACACATCCCTCATGCCCCGTCCCCGCAATAATAACCAAAAAAGAATCCCCCTCGTCCTCACGTACCACCCCACCAACCTCCGGATCCAACGCATCATCCTCCGACACTTCCGCCATCTGCAATCAGACCCCACCACCAAAGACATCTTTCCCTCCCCACCCTTATCTGCCTTCCGGAGGGACCACTCCCTCCACGACTCCCTTGTCCGCTCCACACTCCCCTCCAGCCCCACCACACCCGGCACTTTTCCCTGCAACCGCAGGAAGTGCTACACCTGCCCCCCTCACCACCTCCCTCACCCCAATCCCAGGCCCCAAGAAGACTTTGCACATCAGGCAGATGTTCACCTGCACATCTGCCAATGTGGTATACTGCATCCGCTGTACCCGTTGTCGCTTCCTCTCCATCGGGGAAACCAAGCGGAGGCTGGGGGACCGCTTTGCAGAACACCTGCGCTCAGATGGAATGAGTGAATTGTCTTTGGATAAAATTTTGGATTGGCTGCATTTGTTTCCACTGGAGTTTAGAAGTGTGAGGCATGACTTGATTAAAGTGTAAAAGATCACGAATGGTCTTGACAATTGGAATGTGGAAAGGATGTTTCCTCTTGTGAGTCAGTCCAAAACTGTGCAGCACTGTTTTAAAACTGGGGGTCACGCTTTTAAGACAAAGATGGGGAGAATTCCTTTCTCTCAGATGGTTGTGCTTTGAAACTTCATACTTCCAAATGAAAGGGATAAAGGGTCATTACTCTTTTATTTCAGGCAATGACAGATAGATTTTTGTCATGCAAAGGAATCAAAAATTATCAGGGATAGATGTGAATGTGAAATTTGAAACAACAGAAAGAATCTTATTGAATGGCAAAGCAGACGTCAGCAGCCAAAGCTTCACTACTGTTCCTATTTTGTACATTCGTTTGACCCAGCAAATTGAGGGATTGGTGATACAGTTCTGAATTAAGGTAGTGTGTGCCTTGGAGGGGAACATGGAGTTGGTGGTGTTCCAATGCATCTGCTGCCCTTACGCGTGGTGGTTATGGGAGTGTATGTTGAAAGTGGTAGATGAATTGCCAATCAAGCAAGTTTTCAAACTTAGAATGTTGCTTGGTCTGCACCCATTTAAACAAGTGAAGAGTACTCCATCATATTGTTGACTTGTGCATTGTCGATGGTGGTCAGACTTTGGGGAGCCGAGAGGGTAAGTTACTTTCTGGAGAATTTCTCTCCACTGACCTGATTTTGTAACCACGTTATCATCAGTGCAAGTAACAACAATGAAATGTAAGGGGAGATGGTTCAAGTCTCTCTTGTATGGGATCGACACTTCCTGATAATTGTGTGGTACTTGCCTTTTATCATCCCAGGACTGGACGCTGTCCAGGTCTTGGAGCATACTGATATGAGGTGCTCCAGGAAATGTGAGGAGTTGCAAGTGGCAATCAGAAGAACTAACAAAGATTGTAGAATAGACTAAAATTGAAGATTGCTGGAGCTGAGAGAGGCTCACTGGAAAAACATTATTTTCTTTATTTTAAACGGTAGCCACGATGTGGAGGTGCTGGTATTGGACTGGGGTGACACCAGGCTATAGTCCAACAGGTTTATTTGAAATCACAACCTTTCAGAGTGCTGTTTCCTTGTCAGGTGAAGTGCAGAACTTCACCTTACGAAGGAGCAGCACTTCAAAAGCATGCAATTTCAAATAAACCTGTTGCCGTGTGACTTCTGACTTTATTTTAACATGCAGCCCCCATTCCTAACTGTCATTTTCACCAGGAGATATAGTTGAGCACAATCCGTGTTGTCAGCTGGTTGTAGCACCAGCTACAAAGAGACACTGGGGAAGTTTGGGACTGTCAATTTACAAAGGAAGCATCAAGAACGGATCAGAAGCACAAGGGGTATAATGTTAAGAGGTATAATGTTCTGAAGAAGGGTCTAGACCCGAAATGTCAGCTTTCCTGCTCCTCTGATGCTGCTTGGGCTGCTGTGTTCATCCAGCTCTACACCTTGTTATCTCAGATTCTCCAGCATCGGCAGTTCCTACTATCTCTGTAACAGGTATAATGTTTGATTGTTTAAGGATAAGGTTAATCCATTCAATTACAATACAGTTAACTGAGAGAGAAAATTAAAGGACATGGATTCAAATTATTAAAAGGTATTTCTAGAACTATTTTCAGGAAGATGTGCATCACTGAAGTTATTAACATTTGGAATGCACTTCCCGATACAGGAGCGGAGGCAGAAATCCTGGAATCATTTAAGAACCAATTAGATATGCATGATGATGGGGGTTGGGAATGTGAAGTCTTTCCGGAGAGATGAATTAAGATTAGCTGAATGGCATTCCTCATTCTGAAGTATTGTGAGATCACGGTGCCATGGGGTGTGATTGATGGAATTATTTTATCCCAATATTCAAAATTTGACCTCGGTTTCTGTACAAGATTCTGACAAATAATTTAATTCTTCTTCAGGAAATTGTATGTTTTTTTTCAGCAGGATGCAGGGAACATTATATCAAAAGATTCATAACTTTTGCACCATATTAAGATGATCCTATTACATTTAATCTGAAACATAATTCATAATAAAACTAACTCACTGTCATGAAGTTTAAGAAAAAGAAAGGTAAATGTATTGGATATTTTCCACATACGAAGAAGAACGTTCCAGAAAGTTTGCATGCCTCTTTCCAGAACATTCTTACTCAAGTGATATGCAGGGAACAACCACAATGCAAAAAAAAAAACACGGGAATTACAGTACAAATCAAAAATGACACTCCAAATATTTCTAATTTCTTGAATTTATCTTTTCAAATAAAAATTGGTATAGTAGAGTCACAATGCAATAACAAAAATCATATCCTAAATTGATGCAATTTGATGCCTATTTTGCCTTATGTTATGCAGTGCAATGAATCACAGACTAGAATATTATCATGTTCGATGTTAAGACTTGAACTTTGGTGTGTTAACAGTTTTACAGCAAGGGAGAACTAAAATAATGCACAGTGTTTTAGCTTTCCATAGAATAGCCCCTCAGTGATGTTAGACATGGAGGAATTCTAACTCTAATTGACAGACACATGGTAACATTCCCCTGAGGGAACAGACCCTGCAGAATGCTGACAAGGGAGGGGAGAGGAATGGTGTTGGCTGGAGGTGGCAAAAATAGCAGCTCATAATCGTTTGGAAGAGGATATCGGTGAGATGGAAAGTGAAGACCACTGGATCCTACTGATGTAGAGAAGAGAATGGGTGTGGGCAATAGGGACCATTCCCTTCAGGGCACCCTGATCCACTCCTTCTCCACCCCCAACACCGCTCCACACCTCCATGGTACCTTCCTGTGCAATCACAAAAGATGCAACACTTGCCCCATGAGCTCTTCCTTCCTTACTATCCAAGGCTCCAGACACGCCTTCCAGGTGAAGCAACAGTTTACCTGCACTTCACTCAATCCAGCCTACTGTATTCTCTGCTCACAATGTGGTCTCCTCTAAACTGACTGGACCACTTTGCAGAACACCTACATTCTGTCCGTAAAAGTGACCCTGAGCTTCTGGTTACCTGCCACTTCCACACACCACTGTATTCCCTAGCCAAAATCTCTGACTCGGGCATTTCAGCACTCGAGAAAGGCTCAGTGCAAGCTAAAAGAACAGTATCTTGTTTTCTGTTTGGGGACCCCGCAGCCTTCAGGGCTCAATAGAGTTTAATAACGTGAGGACCTTAATGACTCCTTCCGTGTCCTTCATCCACCTCCATCTTGGCCCTATCATGAAATGGGCTGCTTTCATCATGGCCAACCCATTTTCACTTACTAATGGCCCTTACTGGAAGCATGTTTTTCTCCTTGGCTCACCATTATCTATTCCTTTATCTGCCAACTGCTGTTCTCTTTCTCTAGGCTCTATCACCACCTACAGCATACCCCTTTCTCACCACCTCCCCCCACCCATTTACAGCATATATACCATCTTTTCCCAGCTACTATCAGTTCTAAAGAAGGATCACTAGAGCTTAAACATCAATTCTACTTTCGCTCCACAGATGCTACAGGGCCTGCTGAGTAACTCCAGGAATTTCTATTTTTGTTTCAGATTTCCAGCATCTGCAGCGCCATGATATTTAAATTGGGTTCTGAAACTTCTTCAGAATTCAAGGTGGATTCAGTATAACAGTTTTGTTTTGCTTCCAGGGAATTGCTAAGAAAATGTGGGAGTGTGCTAAATTTTTGAAGAAAGGATATTTAACACCAACCACCCAGAGGGTAATGTGTTGTGGCAGGTCTCAAAGTTATGCAGTATACCTCTACGATAGATGCTTATGACATCATTCTTGTATCATACCATGTGAAACAAGGGTGTATAAGACTCAGATTGCATCTTAAATGGGGCACCTTGAAGCGTGGCACACAGATGAAAACATGCTATTGTTTATAATGAACAGTTTGATATTTGACCTGACATGGAGGTACCTTTAACTGGAACATATGTATAACCCAGGAGATGTAATAAACATATACTGAATCTTTCAGAACCACATTACCCACAGCTAGCTGCTATGGGAGTTCACATAAGTTTTGCAACATTAAGAGTCAAAGCCCACACCAATGTGAGACTCCAGAATGTGCAATATTTTCTGAAGGCATCGACAATAGAAGGGAGGGTCAGGGAAACAGTGGTGGCAGCAGTACATTAGTCTGTCAAGTCAAGTCAAATCACACAAAGGAGTAAATAACCTGAATGAGCCCTAACAAAACTTGGGAGTAATAAAAAGAACTGGGATTTTACTTTAGTTGCTGGGTGATGACAGCTGACATTTTCATCCCTGCATTGCTACGCTTTACATTTCAATTGGCTGGATTTTTCTGCAGAGAAGCAGTGGCTGCTTTCTTTTGTCCTTTAGTTAAAATATTTTTCACTATAAATTGCTTAGCTTCAAGCTGATTACGGTGTGGCAAGGGCATTAGGTCATCTATAACTCACTCAGAGATAGTAAGAACTGCAGACGCTGGAGTCTGAGATAACACAGTGTGGACCTGGAGGAACACAGCAGGCCAGGCAGCATCAGAGGAGCAGGAAAGTTGACAATTCAGGCCTGGAAGGGTCCTGACCCGAAACGTCAACTTTCCTGCTCCTCTGATGCTGCCTGGCCTGCTGTGTTCCTCCAGGTCCACACTATGTTGTCCAGGTCATCTACAACATTGATTCTCGATCAGACAACAATACATCTCCTGAACCAATGAGATTTAGGCATTGAAAAGAAAACAAAACAAAAGAATGACTGAGGATGGTCAGCTAAAAAGGTGACTGAGAGCAAGCATGGAAAGAAAAGTAGGCGACGGGATAAACATAGATTAGATGAAGAGACGCGCATAAAAGAAAAAGAAAACTTTTTAGAAGTTAGAATTTCAAAATCTCTAAGAATAGTTTAATGCATGAGGCCTGAAACCAAATACAGAAAACTCTTCTCATTCTAAGCCACTGGGGTTGATGAGCGTCGCACAAACAATAATCATATTGTTCAATAAGGGGATTACATTCATTCTTACGAGATATTCTTTTAAGGTAAGTCTAATGGACAATTAATGTGCAAAGTTTTCAAGTTTAAAAGTAGCAGATCATCAAGGAAGAGATGTCATTTGTCTGAAGCAAATGGCAGAGCAGTGTAAGTTGACCAGCAATTTCTTGAGATTTGCAATTCATTTTGTTTAGCTTCTTTTCCTATACATGTTGGTTGATTTATACAATAATTACAGCATGCATTATTAATTAGTTTATAGATGTACCATGTAATGAAAGGCACATTCGATGTTCAATAGTTTAACACACAAAGCATAATTGCCCTTAAAGAGAACATTAGGATTTCCATGTTTCTCAACTTTAATCAGACTTCAGAGTTTTAGAGATCCAGACAAGAATTAAACCACTGCATGACCCTGTCAGATTAAACAAACTCTTTCAGCCTATTAAATTAAATGGTGCAAACTTTGTAAAAATCTGTCTTAAACTCTAAAGATAGAGAGGTACTTACCTTCCTATTGTTAATATTACTGCAAATCGTTCTGATTAATTCAAAAAGAGTTGTGATGAAAGGGCATTGAGGTCAGAATGCTGAAAACTGTATCAAGTAATTCATAGATTATTGATGGTCAGAGCTGCTGGGCATTGCTATCATATTTAGTTTGGATAATTTTCAATATATTTTTAGTTACTTTCAGAATAATCAAAATTCTTTTCATTTTAGATTTTAAAAACAATGTTGCAAGAGTGAAAATTGTGAATTTTAAAATTGGAAGAAGGTTGTTCCAAAAGGTTTAGTTGGTTCTGCACTTCTGAAATGAAGTGTCAGATAATGAAGAAATTATATGGCAACCACACTAAAGAGAAGAACAATTCACTTCTATTCATGAAATATCTTGCACTATATAATCAACTCATTAACCTGCTGCACCAAGTGTAGTATTGTTTGAATTGCTTATATTACTTGCACTAAGACAGGATTGCCTTTAATCAAAAAAAACTTAATAAACTGATTCAATCTGCAACATTGTTCCTTTGAATTTGTTCTGCTCTGATTATTTGTATATTCCATATATTATGAAAGGGGGAGTTCATCATCTTCTGCATTAATAATGTATTGGTTTTGTCAAAGAAGGATAAAAAGACTTTTGAAGCCGAGGGTGCTGTTCCTCTCCCTTACCTTCATGCTGCAGCGTTTCTTTTCCATGCTGGAGAGTCTTTGATGGACGTCCAACATCCACAGTGCATCAACGTTCCTTAAGCAGGTGGTGTGTCCTTTTGTCCAATAATTGGCCAATTTAGAGAAAAGCACTGTTCTGTGGCTGCTTCAGACACAGTGTTGTTTTGAGACCAGCATGTGACCCCAATTTTAGGGTCCAAATGCAATTTAGGCCCTTAAGTGACCAAGTAATCTTCTTTCTGACACTGATATGAAGTACTTTTCAGGTGACAAAGGAATGCAGTGTAAAAATGGTGACATGCCTTTGGGCTCCGTGGGTGGAGGTCCCTCCTGATTGGACACTCAGTGGCCCAAAGAGGCACCTCACCCCAAAAGGAGGGGCCAAGCCCGGGGGAAGAGAAAGAGGCATCACTGGTTTCATGGGACACCCCTTCCCCCGACCAACTCGTATTTGCCTCACTGACCGTGGCAATCCATAGTCCACATCTAAACTCACAGCATGTTCCAGGGAGGCTAGTGCTGCCTCTGCGTCAGGCTCAGCAGCAGCTAACAGTCCCAGTAGAGCAGTTGGAGTTCACAAACCGTCCGTCCTCAGACTCGCCAGTCAAACCCTTGGAGTGAGAGATTGATGCCTCAAAGGGGCGGAACGTATGACTTCAGGAAACCACTTCCCCTAACCATAGGAAACAGAGCTGTGATTTGCAAGACAGCAGAAGACAATCTTGCCACTACCTTTGCATCAAACCTTGTCCATGAAATTACTCATAAAAGCAGCTATGTGAAATATCTAAAACGTCAAATACTATCAAATTCTTCTTTGTCTAATTGACTGCAGCATATGATTGAAAGAACATTACATCTCCATTTATTTGAAATATATTGCTTAAACATAACTTGGATCCAATCTATACTGATTTCCTCGAAACAAGCCAGCACAAGTTCCTTACTGTTCAATTTCTATTTGCCAAAAAGTATAGTCCAACCATACCCTCACCCATACATTTGGTACCTTTGCCCAAGGAGCATCAATCACTTCCAAATCAATCATTACCCCAGGCAAAGCCCCCACCTTCATTCTCTCATTTAGATTTTATAATGGAAAATGTAGGGAAGGGGAGACCGGGTGGTGGACTGGATGAAAGATTTTAATCAGGCGGTTTAGGAATAAAATTAGCAAGCATTTTTTGATACAACACAGTGTAAAAATATTCATTTTTTTTTCCCTCCCAACAAGCTCAAGGTTCTGGGTCAACTGAAATGTTCTAAACCAAAGTGAAATTGCGTTACACAAGAGTATCAAGGATTACAGATCAAAGGAATTAATGATGTGAGAAAGAGAGATCGTAATGTAACTAAACGACAGGACAAATTCAAGGAGCTCAATGGTCTGTTTCTTCTTCCATTTGAGTGGACTGAGTAGTTAAAATACAATCCTTAATTATTTAAAAGAAACACATTGTAGGGTTTTTTATGGATGGCCAAACAACACTTTGGCTGACAGACTTTGTCCTTCCAACTTGTCTTGGTATTTTGTAAAATAGGACATTGATTTCAACATTTGGAACTGAAATGATGAGCACAGACTTGAATTCAAGCATAAGGAGAAGCAAAACTGTCAAAAATAATTTATACCAATTGGATGATTAAACTGCAGTTCAGTCACTAAAGAGCTTAGCAGGGATAAGAGGAGAAATGTTTCACCAACTTGCTAAGTGGAAGATTAAAAGTCATAAACATTATGCAGAGATGTGAAAATGTCCAAGTCTGATGGTGTGGGAACCAAATATGATGGACATAGCTCTCTGAAGATGAGAAGTTTCCAAGGTTTTTAAGGATACTGGAATGGAATTCTTCATTCAGACTCTGGAAAATACTGAAGATCAGAGGGACCTTCATGTATCTATCAACAGATTCCTAACGGTAGAAGGCAGTTAGATAAGGTGGGTAAAGAAGACATCTGGGTGACTTCCCTTTATTAGCCAATGCATAGAATAGATAAGCAGGGGAAAGTTATGCTGGAACTGTAAAAAATGCTGGTTAAACCATAAATGGAGTCCTGTGTGTTGGTCTGATCACCACATTATAGGACGGATGTAATGGTACTCGAGTGTGGACACGAGATTTTGCCTGGGTTGTTACCTGGGCTGGACAGTCTGAACGACAAGGAAAGATTGGATAGGTTGGGATTGTTTTCCTTGGAGCAGCAAAGGTTTACAGAGGACTTGATTGAGGTGTAAGGGTGTATGACAGAGTAGAAAGGGTGGATAAGAATGCACATTTTCCATAAGTGGAGCAGTTAATAATTAGGGTGTGAAGGAGGCATAGTTTTAAGGTAAGGGTGAGAAAGTCTGGAGGAAGGTTGAGGAGAAATGTTTTCACCCAGATGATGGTGGGAGTCTGGAACTCACTGTCCGAAATGAATGGGTTCAGAAATTCTCAACACATTTAAATATTATTTAGATATTAAATTATGTTGCCTTGGTCTATTTGGCTATGAGCCAAGAGTTCAACACAGGGTGAATAAACTCAAAACCTTGTTAAGCAGTGTGGACACACTGGACTGAGCGGTCTCCTTCCGCGCTGCAAATCTCGGTGCATTCACGAGACAGTTTATGGAACCAGTATCTATTTGCTTGAATACCTCTGAAAAACAGTTTGAGCATTAAACCCCACCAAAACCTACAATTAGCTGTAATATGCCTGTCTTAACTGTATGCAAAGCTGCTGACTCTTGAGGTTTTGTTTGTCCTGCAGTGTCGAAATTCTGCCGCTGTTTCCCCATGTAAGGGAGTAGGAGGTGGTAGAAGAATGTATAGCTCATAGGCTGCTCGCGAGAACAAGGTGGATGATGGGGCCAGCTTTTGGAATGATCTCGGAGAGTGGTGTTAGAAGGTGTGGCGGTGAGGAGGAGGATTCCACATTCAGAGTTGACTGGCTATATGTTTTACTGGCCTAGCAAGGCCATGTCTTAGTTCTGCAGCAAACAACAGCACATCATGAGAGAAGTAAAAATGCTGTTTGGCTTCCTTCTGCCCAGGGTTCTTTGTCCCACTGTCTTCATGGTGGCGGAAAAGCCACTCTTTTCATGTTATTGGCAACCAACATGCATATATCAAGATAAATCTGCTGATTTTGGATGGGTGACTTTGCTGTCTGCTCAGAGAAGCAGGTTTATCTTTGAAATGAAGCACTCCCTGGCAGCTTTCTTGTAACGTGGGTTATTTTGAATGCATAGCCATCTAGTTCCTGCTGAGTAGATAAAATTAAAATAGCCTTTACATTTTCACTCTTCAGATAATTAAACAATTCTCTTCTGAAATTCTTAATTGAATCTGCCTTCATCCCATTTTCAGATAGTGCTTTCTTTATTCAAAAGAGCCAATGGTAGAAGGGTGTCTCCCACATGTCTCTCATGCTTCTTTTACCACTAACTTTAAATCAGTGTCTTTTCTTTATGCTTGGGGGAACGAGTTCTCCCAATCGACTCCATTCAGACCCCTAACGATGTTGAACACCTCCATGAAGTCTGCTCTGAGTCTTTTATTTTCCAAGGAGAACAGCTCCAGCTTCTCCATCCTATCCACATGACTGAAAATCCTTATCACTGGATCTATTCTTGTCAATCTTTTCTGCACTAGTTCCGATACGCTCACATCCTTCTTGAAGTGTGATCCCCACACCTGGACACAATTCTGCATTTGAGTCATAAATTAGGAGAAAAAGTTGGAGTACTCTGGCTGAAAACTTTGAAATGTCGATAAATATATCTAATAGCAGCAAACCAGATAATTGATGTGAATCCTTAAAGTATGTAATTTCTTATTACTCATATTGGCTGAGAAATAATCATTTCAACAGTTTTGGAACATTATATGGAAAATCACAATACCTGGATAACAAATGGCATGCAGTCATGAAATTTTCAGTAACTGATGCAAGTACTTTTCCCATTTAATATAGAAAGATCAAAGGATGATCACAAAGATATTCAGAGCAGTCAGTTTGACATTGCTAGGAGTAAAACACTGGAAATCAGCACTAAGGGAATAATTCAGAATGAACTACAAACACTTGCATTTCCACATTGCCTTTAAAGTGGAAAAAAAATCCCAAGGAGCATCTGAGGCATGGGGAAAATAATAAAGTTGAAAATAATAAACTTGAACTCATATTTTTATAAAAGCAATACAATGTCAAAGAAATCTCATGGATTCTTTTGTGGATGATTGAATTAACGGATAAAAGAATGTCATTTCCATTTTTCTAAACTTTCAATAGATTTTCTTTGTAAAATTTGTCACCAGAGACATAAAATATGAAGGTAGTGGGAACAAGGGTGAAGTTGCAAATTGGATGGCGAATTTACCTGGCAATGGAAACAAAATGTTGATATATCGGATAATAGATTGAGCTGGGTAATGGTGAATTGTAGAGTCCCTGAGTGTCCAACGCTGGGACCCCTGTTACTCATGATATGTATTAAGGACCTTGACAAGTGTATTGCAAGCAAAATGTCTGTATTTGTTCATGACACTGAACTTCATTGGCTATGAAATACATTGAAATACATTATTTATACAAATTTATGACACCCATTTCACAGAAGATGAGTGCTAAATACAATTTAAAAAATTGACACCTTGTTGTATTTCTCATAAACAATTCAAAGCACTTCATATACAGCTGTCTGCACAGAACAAGTTCATGAGTGTCCATTTTCATCTTTTGGTTTTACTTTGGAAGCAACATTGATAAGAAAATGACAAGAACAGCATTCTTGAAACGGTCTTTTAGAATCTCTAACACCAACCTGAATCAGAACCAAGAACTTCACTTAAAAGGTACAGCTGATAACAGGACCTCTGATCATGTAGTATACCTACACTATTTGAACTTCTATTATCTACTGAAGCAGGGACTTCAAACTTAAACCTCTGACTCAGGTGACAGATTGCTAATAACAGAAATAGACGGACAGTTAAACTTACATCCAACATCAATAAACACAAAAGGAATGGATGCAACTGCTGGTGATTATTTATGTGGACAAGCAAGGAACAAACATCTGAATTAACTAATCTTTGAAACTGCTTCCATACAATGAAACAAAAATTTCTCAGTGCAGCACTAACGTTTAAAAACTCAAGACAAATACAGATTCAAGGAAGGGATGGAGTCTTTGTCAGTTAGATATGATTAAATAGTTCCTTAATTTACAACAAACAAGAAACAAATAGAAAGAAAGACTTTAAAAAATGAGTAAGTCAGCATTGCAAAAGAAAATTCGATGTAGAAGTAACATAATTTACAATATCCAGAACAATCTGTCACGCGACACAAAGATATCTGCTTGTTAGGGCAACAACAGAATAAAAGCTATGAGGAATAAATTTAAATACAGAAACTACTGTCATTCTGAAAGTTTATAATAGCTGCTTTACATTCCTTTACAGACGTAAACATTTCCCTCATTACTGATAACACAGCGTGGAGTTGGGGGAGCATAGCAGGTCAGGCAGCATCAGAGGAGCAGGAAAGTTGATGTTTTGATGAAAAGTCAACTTTCCTGCTCCTCTGATGCTGCCTGACCTGCTGTGTTCCTCCAACTCCGCACTGTGTTATCTCTGACTCCAGCATCGACAGTTCCTACTGTCTCTCATTACGGACACTTTTATTCTTCCTTTTATCAGTGTTTGGGCTGCACATGGTTCTTTGTTGACGAAATGGCTGCTCACTGTTTTCCATTCAGCTAAAAATGGGCGAAGAAGATTGTTAGCCGAACCGGTAATTTACCCAGTTCGAATGGTAGCCTTCCCACTCATCGCAGCCAGACAAAATAATAAAATGTCTCATAGAAATCACACAACACGATCTTATTATGAAGAAGCAAAAATATTGCTACTGCTCACAATGAGGCAGTTTCGATAAGGGAAGAACTGACTAAAGTCCTTCTTGCATGCTAATTTAAAGTCTGCTAATTAATGCGGGATACAAGGGGAAAAGCTTGACTCACATTAGTTAAGACCCTTTAGATGACGGTAATCACATATGTGTATACACATATACATATATGTATATAGGTATGTTTTAATGTAATCGACATCAAGGGATTTAACTAGATTTCTACAGGGTCAGCCACAGGCGTAGAAAGTGTATTGACAAGGAACACACTTGAAAAACCTTGATAGGGACCCCTTTCTTAAGCTGGTTCAAAGTTTGTTCTTTCATAAACTTTGGAAGCGAAAGCCTGACTGTATAATAATTTAGATCTTTGGGTAATTGCCATTACATATGATATACACCTACCTAAGTAGACTGAAACTCTAAATGCAAGGAACATGAAGGGATTTAACTGAATTGCTATGGACTGAATTGCCTTAGACAATAGGGAGAAGCTCCCAGCCTGCTATCTGGGGAGATTGAATAACAAATGCACAAGACAGCCATATTGGAATGTGGTCAAACGAGATATATTGTGGTAACCCAAAGATGGGTAATAAGGACGTCTGAGATCATGGGAAGACCTGAGTTGTCCATCGTTGACCACGCAGTCACATGATTACTCTGATCGTAATTGTTGACTGATTACATACAGATACAATCATCAAAGGTGGGCTGAAAACCAGTGTTGAAAAGTTTATATCTTTCCTTTGTTCAGTGAAGGAGCTTCCTAAAGGTTGCTTCCCATCAGTGTAATATCAATAAATGCTTTGATACTAGAAGTGGAGTCGAGGCATCAAGTCAATATTTGGTTATTCCACTCCAACACTGCTACACTAAATAGATTAAATCAATAACTTGACCATTTTAACTCAATACAAAAATATCCTTGAAAACAAGCGTGTTCTTCATTTTTAGAGATGGCATGATTCCTTTCCTATTGTCATTTTTCATACAACAAGCTACCTGTTTTATATTGCTCAGCTTCTCTTCAAAAAAAGTTCCTCAGAAAACATGGACAATCCATTTGGCAACCAGATAATTCTAGATGATGCTATAATCTATCATTATCATCATTTGAAAGACTGAAAACACACCCTGCAAATTATATTCTGACAAAAAATTGGCAAATGTCTTCAATTCTTTTCAATATCTTCAACTGAATCAAATCAGTGTTATGTCTTTGCAGAGGTTAAATGACTTGATAGCAAAATATTTGAATATATAAGACAGAGGATGGGGCATGCTGAGGAGACTTTGTAAGGAGGATAAGTGTGATGATGATTGATAAGATATAGTAGCTCAATGTTAATGTAGTGAGCAGTAGCTAGTGGAATGATTGTTCAAGTTGCATTCTGATGCAGCTGTTAAATATGCAGATATTTTTTCAGTCAACCCATTCAGACATACCATGACACATCGCTGGAGCAGGGGGACTTCAACCACACTACAAAGATATGGTTCTACAGGAAATGGTAAAAACAAAATTATAAATACTTCACTCCAAGGACTTGGGGGAATTGCTACTTTAAAGCCCCTTTATAAATGTAAGGACATTGACTGGAGACAATGAGGAACTTGTAGCTTCTTGCTGGAAAGGGAGGCTGTGATAAAAGATTACATAGTCCTCTTTAATGTTTACACATACGCTGGATGAATGTGCACAAATACTGATTACATTTCCAGTGCTGGAAAAGAAGAAGTGGGCAAGTGCCTGACCTTTTCTGTGAAATAAAGTTGATAACTAATAAAATTTAATCACTCTGGTCCTGGGGCAATTTAGATGGAAATAAGGATGAGTCATATAATAGGAAAGAAACTATAATAATTTGCTATGAACACAGTTTTAATAAGTTTAAATCAAGAACTTTGCAGTCAAATAAGCAAAATATGCACACAAACAAAAATAACTGGCAACATAAATTTAGCAATTAAAATGGAAAAACATTTAAAAACGCAATAGCTGTGAGTTTATCCAAATTAATACAGTAACCAGCAATCATGGACAATGACTTAAGCAGCCATTATGAGCAAAAGGCATCACTAGATCTGACATTTTAAAAAAAATTCATTTTCATCTAACCAGAAGCAGCAATTTGGAATGGAAGTCAAAATCTAATTAAGACACTTATTTCTCACACCAGGCTATTTTAATGCTTTAAGTGTTTTCTTCAGAATTGCAGGCACCCAGCTGATTCAGATAGAAATTTATAACTGTGGTAAAATAGAATATATAAACAGAATAGGTTAATTGTTTTGATAAAACCCCAAGTTTTATTCGAGACTGAAAGAAACCTTTGCCCCTACTCCACGTGAACTTGAAATATGATTTCAGTGAAAATATTCCATACGGTCTAAGTTACCTTGATTGGGTCACCACTTATATGTCTCCTATCCATGTTAAAACTATGAAGTACGACCAGCTTTTTCTTAAGATGCACGTAAAATGCATTCCATCACAGATCAATTTTGAGGTTTTAATCTGTTCCTTTTCCAGTTTGCTTCTTAGAAACCAGAACTGGAGACAGCAGTCAAGGTGTATTATGAACAGAGTGCTATGCAATTTCACTGATTTGTCTATTTCTGCTGTAGTTACAGTTGATTGTTGGTCTGTGCCCTTAGCTACTTCACCATAATTCACCACAATGTTTATTGTGACATGCAATGATGCAGATTTGTCTGCATTAAATTTCATCTGCTGCCCTGCTCATTTTATTCAAACCCAATCTGCAATTTCTTGTCTGGTGCTTCCATTTGTTTTAAATTATATAATACAATTTATTGACAAAATTAAAGAAAAAAAACAGTAGCTATTTCAACATTGAGCCCAGAGGCGCCCCACACAGTACATCCTCCAACAAGGAATGCCCTCCCACCCCACCGTAATGCTATACAAATCACCAATGTCAACCATGGCTCAATTTGTAGCACGCTTGCCTCTAAGTCAGCTGTGGGTCAAGTCCTACTCCAAAGACATGACTGCATATTCCAGGTAGACCATCCAGTGCTGTAACAAAGGAATGCCAAGCCGCTGGAAGAATTATTTTTCAAATGAGACACTCGGTCATGATTGGAACCAGGTCGACTTTGTTGACTACGAGATCCTTGATTGGTGTTGTCATCCTGGGCCAATCAGGAAGCCCTGGCTGACAGACATAAACAGGGGATTTCGAATCTCCTCAGTTCAGGGGACAGACTCCGAGCCGGCTGACCACAGCCAATGTATTGTGCACAAGTAAATAAAAGGCGAATTGGTGACAGGATACCGGCTTCTGTGCAAGTTATCTCACACGATGTACGCCCAAATAGGTGGATGCAAAATATCACATTGCACAATTTTGAAGGAGAACAGGAGGGTTGTTTAGGGAGCAGTTGCTACAAGTACTGGTTAGGTTTGTTCCACTGATGCAAGGAAAGGATAGTAAGGTGAAGGAACGTTAGATGACAAGACATGTGGAACACCTAGTCAAGAGGAAGAAGAAAGCTTCCTTAAGGTTGACGAAGCAAGCATCAGACAGGGCTCTAGAGGTCTACAAGGTAGCCAGGAAGGAACTGAAGAACGGACTTAGGACAGCTAGAAGGGGGTATGAGAATACCTTGGCAGATAGGATCAAGGAAAACCTCAAGGCGTTCTATGCTTATGTGAGGATCAAGAGGATGGCCAGAGTGAGGGGAGGGCCAGTCAGGGATAGTGGGGGGACCTTGTGCACAGAGTCAGAGGAGGTCCTTAATGAATACTTTGCTTCAGTATTCACCAGTGAAAGGGACCTTGACGTTTATGAGGACAGCATGAAACAGGCAGATATGCTTGAACAGGTTGATGTTAGGGAGGAGGATGTGCTAGAAATTTTGAAAAACATGAGGATAGATGAGTTCCCTGGGTAAGACGGGATATACCTAAGATTTCTACGGGAAGCGAGGGAAGAGATTGCTACACCTTTGGCGATGATCTTTGCATCCTCACTGTCCACTGGAGTAGTACCACATGATTGGAGAGTAGCAAATGTCATTCCCTTGTTCAAGAAAGGGAATAGGGATAATCCTGGGAATTACAGACTGGTCAGTTTTACTTCTGTGGTGGGCAAATTATTGGAGAGGATTCTGAGAGACAGTATTTATGATTATTTGGAAAAGCACAGTTTGATTAGAAATAGCCAGCATGGCTTTGTGAGAGGCAGGTCATGTCTCACAAGCCTCACTGAATTCTTAGAGGATGTGACAA
Source organism: Ginglymostoma cirratum (assembly GCA_024137785.1). NCBI lineage: Eukaryota > Metazoa > Chordata > Chondrichthyes > Orectolobiformes > Ginglymostomatidae > Ginglymostoma > Ginglymostoma cirratum. Next base: position 13,429,522 of record JAHRHZ010000069.1, on the reverse strand, counting down.
AACACATTGATGAAGGTGGAGCAGTGGATGTGGTGTATATGGATTTTAGCAAGGCATTTGATAAGGTTCCCCATGGTAGGCTCATTCAGAAAGTAAGGAGGCATGGGATTCAGGGAAATTTGGCTGTCTGGACACAGAACTGGCTGTCCATTAGAAGACAGAGAGTGGTAGTAGATGGAAAGTATTCCGCCTGGAGCTTGGTGACCAGTGGTGTTCTGCAGGGATCTGTTCTGGGACCTCTGCTCTTTATGATCTTTACAAATGACTTGTATGAGGAAGTGGAAGGGTGGGTTAGTAAGACGGCCGATGACATGACGGTTGATGGAGTTGTGGGCAGCGTGGAGGGCTGTTGGAGGTTGCAAGGGGACATTGACAGGATGCAGAGCTAGGCAAAGAAGTGGCAGATGGAATTCAACCCAGAAAAGTGTGAAATGATTCATTTTGGAAGGTTGAATTTGAATGCAGAATGCAGGGTTAATGGCAGGATTCTTGGCAGTGTGGAGGAACAGAGGGATCTTGGGGTCCACGTCCATAGATCCCTCAAAGTTGCTACCCAAGTTGATAGGGTTGGAAAGAAGGTGTATGGTGCATTGGCATTCATTTGCAGGGGAATCGAGTTCAAGAGCCGTGAGGTTACGCTGCAGCTCTACAAAACTCTGGTTAGACCACACTTGGAATATTGGGTTCAATTCTGGTCACCTCATTATACGAAGGATGTGGAAGCTTTAGAGAGGGTGCAGAGGAGATTTACCAGGATGCTGCCTGGACTGGAGGGCAGGTCTTATGAGGAAAGGTTGAGGGAGCCAGGACTTTTCTCATTGGAGCAAAGAAAGATGAGAGGTGACTTGATAGAGGTGTACAAGATGATGAGAGGCATAGATAGAGTGGTTAGCCGGAGACTTTTTCCCAGGGCGGAAATGACTATTACAAGGGGGCATAATTTTAAGGTGTTTAGAGGAAGGAACAGGGAAGATGTCAGAGGTAGGTCCTTCACACAGAGAGTGGTGGGCGTGTGGAATGTGCTGCCAGCAGTGGTAGTGGAGTCAGATACTTTACAGACTTTTAAGCGACTCTTGGATAGACACATGGATGATAGTAAAAGGTAGGGTATGCAGGGTAGTTTGATCCTAGAGTAGGATAATAGGTCGGCACAACATCATGGGCCGAAGGACCTGTACTGCGCTGTACTGTTCTATGTCCTATGTTCATGTTCTGACCAAAATCTCACTCAAGTGGTACCTAAAACAGATTATCCACCCATTTATTTGACTGCTTTCCCTGCACAATAACAGCAGCTACAGATCAGAAATACTTCATTAGCACTCAAACACTAAACTAAGTCCTGAGGTTGCGCAAGGTGCTGTACAAATGCAAACTTTTTTTTTATTCATTCACCACCAGTGTGACATTGATCTTCTAACTAGTACCAGATATTTGATACCCTATAGACAGTTTTGTCACTGTGCTCATTCTTGAGACCTCACCCATTGCTTTGGATGATTAAAGTCATCACTTTTCACCCATGGCACAACATCTGCTGGATAGTGATCTAATCTTCACAATTTACAACAGGGTTATGTGGAGGCTGGTTAGCCCACTTGCCTGGAAGGCTAGCTTATGTTGCAGAATAGTGCCAACAGTGTGGATTCAATTCCTGCACCGAGTGCAATTACCACAAAGGTCCCACTTTCTCAACCTCACCAGGTCCCACTTTCTCAACCTCACCCCTCACCTCACATTGAACTTACCATGACTAATATCTCTCTGAAGGGACAGCAGCCCTATGGTCCTCTTGGACGAGTGTGACTTTGCTTACTTAAAACATACTTAATTCCAAGTTTCAGCAGTTACATTCTCAAAAACTTATCTTTTAATTCAGATGACAAAGAACAAAAGTTGTAAATTGCTTTTTCCCTCAACATCATTTCCCACCATCTCAGGAAGTTAACAATGGTGAAGATTTTTAACTAACCTAAAATGCATGTACCTAGGAGGCAAAAAGAGAGTTAGAAAGCTCAAACCATCAATAAAATTTGTTCAGCCACTACACTATTTTCACTTTAGAACTTATAACTTCCTAAAAAACTCCTGTCATTTTCAATAAACAAAGGGAATTTGATCAGAGTGGGCCTGAGAAAGATGAATCTCATCAACTGCAGCCATTCAAATCAATTTGTTTCTATCCAGAGAGACAAGCACAATTAACTAGAGCTGAGAATCATCAAAAGCAACATATTCCATTTTCTTTTATCAAAAAGGATATTTAGTACTGAAATGCTCCAATGTCTCAGATACTCCATTTGAATTTCTAAGATAATTACAAGGCATGTGAGGGTTTATGTCAATAGGATGTTTCCCCTGAATGGTAAGCATATAATTCAGGGACACAGTCTCTGAATAAGTGTTAGGCCATTAAAGACTTAACAGCTGTGGTAACTCAAACATTGAGCAGGTTCAAAGACAGGAATTAAAGACATCATGGGACATGGAGATAATTTGGTAAAGTAGTAATCAGGAAGATGATTGGTCAAAATCTAACCCTGAATGGGCTTTCAGGCTGAATACCAAGTCCAGTTCCTATGTTACCTTGGTAAAGGGAGGAAACCAACGTTGAGACAGACATCAGGCCAAAAGATATGGTTAAATGCTGAGATTAATTTCATCTGCGTAGAAGTCTATAAACTCATCAAATGCCTCCACAAATTAAATAAATTTGAATTGGTGGAAGTATTAAAACATATGACTGACCTTTGGAGACAGTACCTTCACGTGAGAAGCAGCATGTTTTTGATGCTGGAGTAAAGTTATTTTCTTAACCTATGAGAAACCAATTCGGAAACAAATGCAAACAATTGGCTGCAATTCCTTTTTGTTTTGATTCAGTTCAGATGGAATGGATCTTGTGTGATTTGTTTTGAAAGTATTTTGGTAAAGAGCAAAGAAGCTGCAAGCAGCAACACTCAGTCAGATATGAAATAAATAAGGATATTTTATCCTGTCAAAAGCTTTCTCTATTCAAATGAAGCCACTGACATTGACAATACATTATGTCTGCAATCAAAAGTAAAACCTAAGGTTCCTGATTATGGAAGGACAATATAATTGCAGGTTTTTCAAAAGGGGAACTCATTTCTACCCAACCTATCTGAAATTCAGGTTTAGAATATGTGTTCAGTCAATACATGGATATTGCTTGAACTGTCGCATCTCATTTCTTCTCTGCTAAATCTTGTACGGAGTTATTTACATATCAGTGTTATGGTTGATTTTATATTAAATAGTGTCTTCTGTTCTGAGAAACCAAGCAGTCAGGTTCCATTGGTCGCAGTGCCACTGACTATTGTATTTTAAATTGAGTTTGAAAAAAACTAAGTGTTACATTAATTCTTGGAAATTAAAATAGGGGAGTAAAATTCACTGATACAAAATCTATCAATCAGTACTTTGAATGAAAAACTAACATTTATATAACTTATTACTATAATTCAACATGTCAGTGATACTCCAGCGACTTATGGAATAGAAGTCATTCAAAAATCAGATTCCATTACAAAAAGGTTCCATTTGATCCATTCACACAGGAATCATGGGTTGATTTAATTTGATTCTGCTCAGGAAGTTCAAACTCAACTGATGTAAAATGAACACAGATAAGACTGTGTGAACAGGAAGAATGTTTGTCAAATTAGTAAATGGCAGAGTCCTCAGACTCTGAAATAGAACAGTAAGAGTGTTGCTCAAGAAAAGTCAAGGAAGCAGAAGCAAGGGGGAAGTAAAGTAATGAAAAGGGCAATTAATGTCAAATCCACCATCCCAGACATGACCAGGCAATGCAAGGTACTTAATAATATCACTATATGAGGCAAAGAGAGAAGAACTAATTGTATCTTCCAATGCATTATACCAATTATAATTTTCCAATTGCAATCATCACGCTTTCATACAGTCCTCTCATGGTAAATTGTGAGGCATTGCGGTCAACCAAATGCCCCATTTGTTTCACATTTTACCACCATTCTTAATCTGCTACTTGGGTTGGCTATGTCACAGGCACAAGTTACTTTCATACTTTTAATTTATCTCTCAGAATAAAGCAGCAATAGTTCCTGAGAGAGCTACAGTATGCCGACTAACCTACTATCTGCTGCAACCTTCGATTACAAGCTCAGTAATGGATTTCGGTTTGCCTTTTTTCTCATCTTATTATGAACCTTCAGCAAACCATATCACAAGACCATTATGTCATTCACTCTCCTGAAGAGGGCCATGTCAATACATTCAACATCATATCTGTGCCTTTAAAAATCCCACCGTTCCAAATACGTAATGGCTCACTCTGTCGCTGCCAGTTAACCATTAGAGAACAACATGAAATTGTGTGAACTTGTAAACAATGCACCCATGCTTTGGATGAGCCATGTATGAATAATAATTAATTGTAATGTCACCGGCAACAGCCTAAATTTATTCTGTAGCACAGACAGGTAAGGGAGATTGAGGCCTTTAGAACTACTGGCAGAGGAGATGTCAAAAGGTATGTTGGAACGCAGATTTCAATTTGTAGCTTGGCTTAATTACTATTCCTCAAAACAAAATAGGATTCTTGCTCCTCTGTCCATATATTCCAGTTTAGAAAGGCAATCTCTGTGTGTTGAGCATGACAAATCTCACTGCCCAAGCAACCTGACATTTCTTCATTGATCCTCTCTACTGTAAAGTCAGGATCCAGGGAGATTTCCAGCAGGAAGCCCATTAAGTTCAGTATGGAAATTGATGGGGAGGAAATACGCTAAGCTTTCATGAGGTGCCACAAAAAGCTTTGCCGTAAAGAAATGTAAATGTTTCACAGGGCAGAAATAACCTGTAAACGGGGTATAAGTTAATAGTTCTGAGATGATGAATGCTGAAGACTTGAAGAAGCTCCCACAAGCTTGAAAATGTCATAAAGGTATGTTGGATAAAGGTTCAACAGCTCGAGATCTTGAAGGAGACAAACCTACTACCTATGTCTCAGCCTTTGTAACAAAGTATACCCAAATTAAATTGTGCCTGATTGCCATCATGCAATAAACTACACCTTGTTTCAGATACATGCCTCTTCTCATTAGACAATCTAGTAGGTTTTCCTTCCCCATATTAGATTAAAAAGGACCTGTAGACCCCAAAGTAAAAGGAGGATAGTATGGGACAGTTGCTGTTTAAGTAACAGTATGTTCCTCTGGCAAATAAATGCAGCAGATTGAGTTTCCTCCAAATAAGACAATGAACCAAATAATGGGTTAAGCAAGGGAATCCTCATCCGCAAATGACATCCAAGAAATAAAAGGTCCTCCAGTGGGGAGACAATTTACGTACCTCTTAGACCTCTAGAACATAATCAAAGTCAACATTCCTCCAGCAAAGCCTCTAGTAACATTCTGAGTCTCAAGGGAACCCAGCCTGGAAGCACTTTTTAACCTGTAGACCACCTGAATTTGTGAAGTCAGACGATTTGTTCGAGATGGGATACTGGTCACATTTTATATTATTATGAATGTGCTAACTTTAAGTTATAGAATTAAACTTAGAGGAGATGTTATAAAAGGTTATGGTTCTGAAAAGACAAATTTTGAAAACTCAACCCAATTTGATGACATCAGAAGGAATTGATGGGGAAAGACAAAGCACTCGACAAAGCCCTGTAGATCTCAATCTAAAAAGGACGATAGTGGCAGCAAAGCTAACCTCTGGTGACCAAGAGTCCAGAAGTTAATACAAAAATGGTGCCAGTAGTGAAAACTTAAATTTTGCCATACTATCACAACACAATGACAGTAATCGTAAGAGATAACAAGGTGTGGAGCTGGATGAACACAGCAGGCCAAGCAGCATCAGAGGAGCAGGAAAGCTTGACGTTTCGGGCCTAGACCCTTCATCAGAAAGGCCCGAAACGTCAAGCTTTCCTGCTCCTCTGATGCTGCTTGGCCTGCTGTGTTCATCCAGCTCCACACCTTGTTATCTCGATTCTCCAGCATCTGCAGTACCTTTTCCCTCTGACAGTAATCGTAAGATCTTTATATGCTCTTTTGACTTCTCTGGATCATTCAGGAACTCTGGTTGTACATTTTACAAGCAATTGCAAATGAGACAGTGAAAATGAAAAATTAGATGCTCGATGTAATTTTCATCTAATTTCCACAGCGCCACTCAATAATGGCATGTCACTTCACTTATCCATGGCCTAACAAAGGTCGATGGGCACAACAGATCTCTTCCCCGTTTCCCAAGATAAGCAGCTTACTCTGAAGTCATGGATGGAATAACACCAATTTTTTTAAAAAAAAACATGCTTTCTGAAACTGTTACATGCAAAAATATAAAACTGTAGTGGAAAAAATGAGAATATCAACTTGCAGGTTAAAATCCAAATTTGCATGGCTCATATTTTCAATAAATTTGTTGCTGATTTTCTTATTTGGAAGACCAGTAATTATCATTGTATTCCTTTTTGAGGCTTAAGATGCATCGTGAAAGATGAACACATGCTCTGTCAAATGAAGTAACCTTCATGCAAACAACTTTTTGATTGTGAACCATAATATTAAAATGTACAAAAAGAAATTGAACTAAATTTGGGCAATGAACAGAGAGAGCCTGTCTAACATCACCAAAGTAGCATCTGTAACAGGTAATCAACAGAGATAGGTATTACAATTATCAGCCATGAAAATTTTGTGTTGTCAATGCTCAGGAAATGAATGACATGAATCGAACTCTGGGTGACTGAATGCCATAAAAGTGGCTGCTGATCTCCTAACTGCAGGTTACTTAGAACCGTAATGAACATGTATGCCCCATCCAAATTTACAATTCATGCTGAATTAACTGATCTCAGCCAGGACAGAAGATGAACCACTGGAATTATGTTGCAGTGTCTCCTAAATCTGGGTTGGGAAAAGCCACCCAACACCATGACACGAATATCCAATTGACTGAGTTTATTTCTGATGCCTATCCAGCAAAGTTACCTGTTTGTACAAGACTGAGCACCAATTAGGAGAAGTACTGGATGCACTGATGGAACGATATACAAACAAATGTGCAAACACTTGGGCTTGGATTAGGACTGCTACGTCTTTTCTTGCAACCTAATCTCGCCTGTAATTAGCTCCAGCTTGAAAGTACTGTGAAAATTAGATTACGTTCCTCTCTTCCTAGCAATTTTACAATAGGGTTAATGGAGTTGAAAATAGTCTCTCGATCCCCACTGAAGTTTGCAAGAAAAAAATTTTTGATGCACTTAGAGGCAAATAATTGCAGTTGAGGAAACCAAGTGCATACTTATGAGTTTGGTGAGTGGGGGAATGCAGTTGGGGGTGGGTGCTGTGTGGCACTGGTGGCTGTATTGTTTTCCTTTGCTTCTTCTACCATTCCCATCCAATAGACTATTTTTCTCGCTGTAGCACAAGGAAAGGTTATAGCTGCTTCTTGAGTATTTAACAAGTAGTTTCCACCTATTCTATTGTTCAGGTCTAAAATTGGAGACAATTTGATGATAAAGTGAGTAAAATATTTTCAGAAAGCAATATAATGAGTAATATTCTGCAACAATAAATTACAACCATGTCAGAGCACATGGATAAAAATTGAGATGCAGGACAAACATATAAGCAGGAACTATTTGTGGCTTGTGAGTTCCAGCCCAGAGTCTTTGAGCTAGAGGCTAAGCTGCAGACGCTGTACCACATCAAGAAAGGAGAAAGTTACTTGAACGCTTTGTACCAGGAGGGAGGCACTCAACTTTGAATAGCGTCTTCTGATTTGATCAATGGTCAGGAATAGAAGGACATGATTGTGAGCGAGCAGATAAGAGGACCTGAAGGACAGGAGAGTAGGAATCTTTGTAATTATCCAATAGGTCTATGGTTATGTCAGCTTGTTTGGATAAGAACACTGCCCGTGATACAGTGCTATGGGAATCCATTCAACTGGAGGGAACAACAAGGAATATAGTGGTAATAAGAAAGAGTAATGTGAGAGGGATTGATACTGTTGTCTGCAGCAAAGACCCAAGTTCCAGGTGGCTGCATTATTTGTCCACTGGCATAAGAGTCACAGAGATGTACAGCACGGACACAGACCCTTCGGTCAACTTGTCCAAGCTGACCAGATATCCTAAACTAATCTAGTCCCATTTGCCAGCATTTGGCCCATACCCTCTCAATCCATCCTATTCATCTACGCATCCTGATGCCTTTTAAATGTTGTAATTGTCCCCACCTCCACCACTACCTCTCGTTCCGTGCACAAACCACTCTGCATAAAGAAATTGTGCCTCAGGTCCTTTTTAAACCTTTCCCTCTCACCTTAAACCTATGCTCTCTAGTTTCAGACTCTCCTACCCTGGGAAAAAGATCTTAGCTATTCATCCTTTCCATGTCCCTCATGATTTTAAAAACCTCTTAAGATCACCTCTCAGTCTCCAATGGTCCAGGGAAAATAGCTCCAGCCTATCAGCTTCTTCCTATAGCTCAAACCCTCCAACCCTAGCAACATCCTTGTAAATCTTTTCAGAACCTTTTCATGTATAATAACAGCTTTCCTTTTGCAGGGAGACCAGAATTGAATGCAATATTTTAAAAATGGCCGAACCGATGTCCTGTACAGCTGCAACATGACAACTTCTATATTCAATGCACTTACCAATGAAGGCAAGTGTGCCAAATGCATGCTTCACCATCCTGTCAACCTGCGACTCCACTTTTAAGGAACTATGTACCTGCATCTCTCTGTCCCTTTGTTTGGCAATACTCCCCAAGGCCCTAACATTAACTGTCTAATTCCTGCCCTGATTTGCCTTTCCAAGATGCAACAACTCACATTTGTCTAAATTAAACTCTACCCGTCACTCCTCAGCTCATTGGCCCATCAGATCAAGGTCCCGTTGTATCCTGAGATAACCTTCTTCACTGTCCACTACGCCTCCAATTTTGGTGTCATCTGCAAATTTACTAACCATTCCTCAGGTATTCACACCCAAATCATTTTTATAAATGATGAAAAGCAGTGGACCCAGCATTGATCCTTGCAGCACACCACTGGTCACAGTCCTCCAGTTTGAAAGCAACCCTCCACCACCATTCTGTCTCCTACCTTCAAGCCAATTTTGTAGTCAATTGGCTAGCTCCCCCTGGATTTCATGTGATCTCACCTTGCTAACCAGGTTACCGTGTGGAACCTTGTCAAACTCCTTGCTGAGTTCTATATAGACAACTTTTACTGGTCTGCCTTCAATCTTCTTTGTCACTTCTTCAAACAACTCAATGAAGTTGGTGAGAAATGATTTTCCACACACAAAGCCATTTTGACTCCCCCTAATCAGTCCTTGCCTTCCTAAATGCATGTAAATCCTGTCCCTCAGAATCCCTCCAACAGCTTACTCACCACTGACATCAGGCTCGCCGGACGATAGTTCCCTTACTTTTCCTTAACACATTTCTTAAATAACAGCACCATATCAGCCAACCTCCAGTCTCACGGTACCTCACCTGTGACTTTTGACGATACAAATATCTCATCAAGGGGCCCAGCAAACTCTTTCCTAGCTTCCTAGCTGTGCAAGGCATCTAAGGATCTACTTGCTGTGGTCAAGAGGGTATCAGTGACACGAGTAGAATTAGGAGAGGTTTTGCACAGAGTTTGAGTAGTTGGGTCCCAAACTAAAAAGGAGGATCTTAAAAGATGATATTCATCAGTATTTTTCATTGTTTGGAAGTTACACACTTGCTAATATCTTCAACAAAAATCTAAATAAGTTGTTCCTTCTGAAAACACATCTTAGTTTGATTGTCTGCATTACGGATTTTCCAACCAACCTGAGCAAGGAAGCTTACACAACTTACAATGTTTTTGTATTGTTGGAGATTTGGTGAAATTACATATCTCAGTAATCCTGTTCAGTTTGTCCTCCTAATGCTTGTCAAAAATCATAAATAGTCGTAGAGCAGTTTGTTCACTCTGTCCTGATGCGGATAATTTTGCTTACATTAAGGAAATGAGAAGCAATCATTCAGATGCACTTCAAGATTTTTTTTCATGTTTAAATGGCTCATTGCACAATATAATGTATTATATAGCACCAATTTCCTTTCTGGCAGACAGATATATTCTTGTTTGTCTGCAGAATTTCTCCTTTCCTTTAGAATGAAGAGGTCCAGCTAACTGATCTTATCTGGTTTAACAGCTATTACTTTGACGGAAAGACTGACAGAAATGGAACATTTGGACAATTTTATCATTAAATTCTTAACATTGTTTAGGAAAAACTGACAGTATTTTGTGAAACTGCAGTTGTTCACCCACAGTCAGAGGAACTTGAATGGCACCTGTATGTTGGTAAAATTAAGAAATCGCACGCATTGCACTCAATACATTTTAATGACATCTGTGGTTAACTGAATTGGAAGTATCCAGGGTGACATTTGCACAGAGAGGGTCAACTCGGACTGCCCTGACTAATGCAAACAGCCTGGATGCAACATAGACAAAAAGGGACGAAGTATCATTTAAAATACATCTGGCACTTCCATTCCAATCTGCCGTTCGGAAAAGACCCTACTGCAAAGTGTAAGAAGCACCTACTTATTTCAGGCAGTAGATGTTACAACCAGACCCCAGGCAATTATCCCCAAACTGTCTTACTCTCAGTTGTGATACCCTGAGCTGTTAAACTCCCAAGTGAGGAGATACTGGCTCCCCTTCTTTATTTACCACTCTGTTTGGTTGCTGTAAGACTTATTCAAAATAAATCCCTTCTGGATACACTTCTCCCAGACCCAATTAATTTTGTTTTAAAACAAATCAATTTAACCAGACCTCCTTGAACTAACAAAGAGTGAATTTATTAACTATGAAATGCAAGAGGAATGCTTAACACAACACGCACATTTAGGTTAGAAATAAAAGTTGAGGCCAAAAAGGTAAGTTAAAAAATGCTTATATGGATCAGTTTCTGAAACATTTGGGAAGAGTGGATAGTTGAGTGTTACAGTCGTTACAGTGGGGGTTACTAGTAACATTGGTGTTGATGGTTGTACAATTAGCCTCATGATTTTTAGCTTCACAGAATAGTTGAGGTTTTGTAGTTCTGATTCCTATTTCATTTTGTCTCGTTTGCAGCATTTGGTGTGAGAGAGGGTCTTCCTTCACCTGTAACACACTGACTAGAGAACTGTTCTTCAATTGGGACTTTCACAGCAAGCTAATTTTTAAATGCGGGCTAGTACACACAACTGTATTCAGTCCTGTTCTTGCAGTCCTGTAGAATTGAAACTGGCTATTTAATTCCTGTTCTTGTAGATTCCCGGAGGTTAAAACAGACATGTCCCCAAGAGGTAGCTTTTTGCCTTGTGGGGAGAAATCATCAGTTCCTTCAATATCTCTTCTTGTTAAATATCTCCCTGTTTGAATTTTCCCTGACAATTTCTATGTACTACTCTGGAGTAATTTGCCTTTTGTTCATGTAAACAAAATATTTTTTGGGTGCCACACTATCATGAATATTTTAGAAAAATGTGCGCTTTTGTTTTTAATAGGAATGAAAAGTGTTTGCGGTCATTGCCAAGAGGGTTTTGCCAGGTGATTCTCACAGCATAGATTCCCTGCCCACAAAATAAAGTATATCAATAGGGATAATCAATGAAATACTTTCAGCACATATGTTCAGCTGAGCAAGTAATGTACAGATCTCATCCGGAACTCTGCAACCCCTTTCCTTGGAGCATACTTTAAAGAGGCCTAGCGGCTTTCTTGTCCCACAGGATGTTAAGAACATGCTTGTGGGTGGTCAGAGATTATTCGCCGTTTAACTGGGTTATGAAATCATTGTGATTTAGGTGTTGTACAGACAAGTGTTTAAAGACGTGAACACATCAAAGTATCAGTGTTATCAACAGAAGCTGCCTCTAGATAAGCACATTTATTTAAAGTTCAGTATTATTGTATTACTTGGTTCACGAACCACATGGATCTTAGGAACTTATTGATGGAAAGAAGTTATGTCCCTAAACATTCCTCCAAGCTTTGATAGTCAGACAGATAGACAGAGAGACAGAGAGACAGACAGACAGAGAAACTGAGAGGGGAAGAGTGAGAGAGAGAGACAGAGACAGAAAAAGAGAGAGACATAGTGAGAGTGTGTGAGGGAGAGAGACTGAGAGTGTGTGAGGGAGAGAGACAGAGAAAGAAATAGAGGCAAATAGGTTGGCTGATTTTCACATTTCTCAGGCATCAACAGTACAAGAGGACCATTGACACACCCAGACCATACTGGTTTCATAGTTAAAAGCTGGAACACAATGTCTCACTGGCTACCTCTAGACTTTCTGTTTTGTGAATAAGGCCAGGGCCTTGACATTTTCATTGTCTCATTACTCCCATCCAATAGTGATAATTTGATCCTACTGTCTCACAAGACTGGGTTGTTGCCCAATGAGTTCATAACCCAGTTTAACAGAGAATAATCTCTGACCACCCACAAGCGTATTCTTAACACCCTGTGGGACAAGAAAGTTGCTATTCTTTAGAGTATGCTCCAAGGAAGGGGGTTGCAGAGTTCCAGATGGAATCCATATATTACCTGCTCAGCTGGACATACGTGCTGAAAGTATTACATCTACACGTGTTTTGGGCAAGGTGTACTTTACCTCAGTCACAGTAGTTGTTTACAATTTTCCAAAAAAATCTCTTATTTCAATGGCCAGTACTTCTAAAGTATGAACTTACACAGTTAGAAATTATCAGCAAAAGCTGATGGATACACTTATGCATACAATAGAAACCAGAGAAATTAAGGACTATTGCAAGATGTGGAGGCATATTTGACCCAGCACAGAGCAACATACCGATCCAACTGGAATCCGTAAGTATGTTTCTGTTGTGCACAAATTTTATGAATTACTTGTCGAACAGAATGATAAACTACTTTTGACCTAATGAGTAGTGAAACAGTAATTATGAAGTCCAATGTATGGGAACTGTTAATTCAAAGCTCGGAGAAATGTTTAGGGACATAACTTATTTGCATCAATAAATTCCTAAGATCTATGTAATTTGTGAGCCAAGTAATACAATAATAATGAAATTATTGACTAACTAGAGCAATCGTGCTTTATGAATAAGTGAGACCCAAACGCACATCCCAGAGTGAAGAAATTCTCTTAAATGTAGGATAATTTACCAAATTACTTCGATAATGTTTCAAATACCAACTGAAAGGGTTGTGACTGTACTACTGACTTATCAATTCAAATGTCTTGCAGGAAAAGAATGATTGAGTAAAGTATCATCCTCAATGTTGGTATTACATGTTTGAATAGCATCAGCAGGGTGGGACTTGTTATTGGTTTTAATTTTATCCAGGAGGATCATGAATATATCTTCACGTTGGAAAGTGCCTCACTTTTAATGCCCAGCTCTGTGACATCATCATAATTTTGAGACATGTAAAATTTTATACAAGATAAAAAAGGACATATAGAACAGACATAAGAAGAGTCTGTATAATTAGCAATTAATACTGAGGTGGTCGGTGTCTCACAAGGAAGGATGAAGCAAAGATGAAATGTCACAGAATAATAATAAAAAGCAGTCACAGATATTTTTACACTTGATCTATATGAGGATCATATTCAGTTTCAATCAGGATGTCCTTAACTGAACGCAACCTCTCAAGAGTTTCCAACAGCTGCCCAGAACCAGTTTGTATGCTGTGCACAGAGTATTAAATTACCAGCTCAACATAAGCATTTGCTTTAGTTCCTCGCAGAAAACAGCAGGAGATCTGCATCAGCCGTTTACACCATCCTGACATAAATCTGCTGCCTCGCAGATGAGGTCAACTCTCACATTTATAGCTGGGAATTTTGCATTAAACAATGGCTGAAGAAATTGCTGATCTGCTAATACTTCATCATTTATTTTGAGCGAGGTTATTTTCAGTGAGTACGGACTAGATAAAATAACGTACTGTGCAAATCATGTGAAGTACAAACAATCCATTTGAATGAACAAAAAAACTCGAAAAACAATTCAAAAATACAAAAAATAGAAAATACCAGGAATATTTATCTGCTCAGTCAGCATGTGTAACAAAGACAGGTTGAAACTGAAGAAGGATCTTACATATGCATTACATTAACCCGTCTTTTCAGTGCTCTGCAATGTACTTCCAATATTAATCTCATCAATTGTCTGACAAGTAATAAAATTGATCACTCCAGCTTTTATTTGAGTAGTTTTGCATTGTACAACGTTTCCTTTCTGGAGGTTGCCTATTGGTAGCAGTACTGAAGCAATGAAGAATTGGAAGTTATGTAATGTCGATGAACAACAGATGTGAAGAAATTTCTTCATTGAGTTTCGTCTTTGATGTAATTGAGGAACCACACAGGAACCAGAGACAGGCCATTGCCTATTCCCATAGAATCCACATAATATTCCTCACAGAGCAACCACTTGAACAATTTCTCCAGCAAAATTTCGAGGAATGTTTTTCCAACATGAACAATTTTGGGCCTTCAACAAACATTTGATAATGGAATACTCAATAAAGAGTATGGAGGAACTTGTAACATTAAGTGAGTGTGGACAGAATGAAATAAGGCACAAAAGATGACCAAATCAAACTAATACATTTGAATATGTAAAATAAAGTCGTGCAGTGAAAATAATATCTTGACTAGTCAGCAAAACCTAAAAGATAAATTTGGAACTCTGAAATGTAAACAGAAAATATTGAGAGTATGCAGTGTGGTTTCCAGGTCTGAAAATCAGACTTGGCAAAGTTAGAGCCACTGTTTGTTTTTCAGGGAAACTGAGGTGACAGAAAATGTAGACTTGAATCGCTGACATCAATTTTAATCCTAACAATTCAGCAGAAAGTAATGAGGATATCTAACATGCTTGAAATCTGATTTTTTTCCTCCCCACAACTTGGGTTAAACCCAAGATGTTTCACAGCAGAAAAGGTGACCTACCCTACCTGCACCCCAATCAAAGCAGGGGCGAGTCACATCAACTTATGCAAATAAGGACATCATTACATTAATCAGATGTCCGGTGTATTTTATCTGTGGCGTGAATGAAGAGCTTGGCATGATAATCTCACGGACGTACATTGAAATGGGTCTGCAGACTTTTATAAGCTGAATGCAAAGCTGTGTTTTTTAATACCTGGGCCCCACATAAAAATCCTTGGCCCCTTCCCACCTCAGGGACTTCTCTTGGGGTTTCTGCAAAACCCAGTCTAATTGGTTACCTGCTTTCCAAAGGTGGGTGTTTTCTTTGGCCTCTGTGGACTCTCTGCTTGTTTCAAGCTGATGTTGTGTGTGCAGCTAAAAAGTCTGCACCTCTCCATCTGGTAGGTTTTCTGCCAGCATTGTCAGTGCAGGGATCGACAGGGCTTGCTTGGTCTCAAGTGGTTGAGAAAGCCCACCTATTTGTCTAACAATACGAGCCTTTTGAGTTGAACCAGAAGTAGTTAATTGCGTGTAACAGTGATATGACTGACTTTGTTGAGAAACTGCAGAGAGGTCCTGGGCTAATGAGATAATTGATGTATTGTTGTAGCTTTTGAAAACACCCTAGGACAGTCCCATTAGATTCAAAGATGATGAACGTAACTTATTGCTTTCAAAAAGGAAGACAGAAAATAGAAACCTGCAGGCCCATTAGCTGGACATCTATCACAGGGAAATGTCACAAGTTATCATTAAGCAAGTTACAGTAGGGCCTTGGACAAGATAATCAGACAAAGTTTTGTGAAAAGGAAATCATGTTTAAACATCTGCTGGAGTTCTTAGGGGAGGTAACACAGACTATGGACAAAGGGGAACTGGCTCAACGTATCGCACTTAGATTACCAGAAAGCATTTGATCAGGTTCCACTGAAAATGTTATTTTGGAAAACAAAAGCTCATCGTGTAATCTGAGTATATTGAAATAGACGGGAGATTGGCTGGCTGACAAGAAGCAGACAGTCGGCACAATTATATTGCTTTTTCAGGTAGGTATCGTGCAATGAGTCGTGTACCACAATGAACAATGCTGGGATATATATGAATGGCTTGACTGAAGTAAAGAAGACATGTTTGCCAAATTTGTTGATGAACCAAAGTCAAGGAGGAAATTAAGTTCTGTCAGGATACAAAGGGGCAACAAAAAATTGATTAATTAATTAAGTAAGCGAGCAAACGTGGCAAATGAGGTATAATGTGTGAAGATGCAAAATTGTCCATTTTTGCTGGAAGACTAAACCAGAAGCATATTATCGAAATGGGGAGAGATCGCAGAGCTCAGAAATGTAAAACAATCTGGGTGCTCTTGAGCATGAAATGCAAAAGATTAGTAAGGTACAGCAAGTAATTAGGAAAGTTGATAGAATATTATCATTTCTCATGATGAAAATTGAATGCAAAAGGAGGGAAATAGTACTTCAGTTATACAGGGCACCAGTGAGACCTCATCTGGAGTACCGTGTGCAGTTTCATTTATGCGTTTTTAAGGAAGGACATAAACACCGTTGACACAGTTCAGAGAAGGGTTACTCGATTAATACCTTGAATGAGCATGTTGTCTTCTGAGGAAATGTTGGACAGGCTACACCTGTATCAACTGGAATTAAGTCGTCGAAGAGTTGACTTCATTGAAATATACAAGATCCTGAGCAATCTTGACAACATGAACGTGGAGAGAATGTTTCCGATCAGTCGTGTCGGCACTCAGCAGATCTCCACTGTTTCCACTTATGAAACGGACAATCTAGTATTACATGTCACTGTTTGAAAATCAGGGGTCATCCACTTAAAATAGAGACGAGGGGATTTTGTTTCTCAGCGTTGGGGGACATGGTAACGTGTCTTTGAAACTTTCTTCCTTAAAAAGTGGTGGAAGCAGAGATCTTGAATAATTTAAAGCAGAGGTGGATAGATATTTAAGAAGCAAGAGAGTGGTAAGTAATCAGGTGTAGGAGTGCAGTTTGAGGTTATAATGGAATCAAGAGCAATCTTACTGAAAGGCAGAGAAGGTACAAGAGGCTGAATGCCGACTCCTGTTCCGAATTTGCATGCTTGCATGAACTGGGTGTGAGGTCATATTCCTCTCAGATGTGAAGCTATTCTACCAATTAGTCCATACAGCATCATTATAATTGGATGGTGCTCTAGACGCAATTCAGTATTTATCCTTTCAGACTCTTACACGCTCATAAAACAGCCGGCAGTACATGAATGAATCCCCATGAATGCAAAATGCTGATAGATATGGTTCTAATTATTTAGTATTGTATCAAAAGACAGCAATAGTAAGTTGGAAATTGTAATGGCATTAACCATTTGTTGCTTTGAGTTTAATTGCTCATAAGGGTTTGCTACATCAATACCAAGTACATTTTAATCGAGCATTAAACAAACCTGGAGTGACACAAGAACAACAAGGAAATAATACACCATAGTATGCATAGAAGAGATTTTGTACTTCTGTTTGTTTATTTTCTGATACTTTTACTTTGCAAATCAATTCAGGGTTCTAATTGGTTTCAGAATCCTATTTATGGAACATGTACTAAAAATGAATGGGGAAAAATGCGTTCTTAACACGGGAATAAACAAGTCGGAGAAGGCCACACATTGCAACATAGACAGGTTCAGGACAATCTCTCAAAACTGTGATTCCAATTTTGCATAGTGAAGAAACAGTAGAGATTCAAGAGATAACAAGCATGGGGCTGGATGAACACAGCAGGTCAAGCAGCATCATAGGAGCAGGAAAACTTGACGTTTCGGCAAAGGCCCGAAACGTCAAG
>JAHRHZ010000069.1:13380414-13411283 GCA_024137785.1 Ginglymostoma cirratum | reverse complement strand
CAAGTTTTCCTGCTCCTATGATGCTGCTTGACCTGCTGTGTTCATCCAGCCCCATGCTTGTTATCTCGGATTCTCCAGCATCTGCAGTACCTTTTATATCAGAGATTCAAGAGACTTTACTTAAGAACCTGCACACCAGCACCATTTAATGTTTCAGCAAAATTGAACATTGTCCAAATAGCTAATCAGAGGCAACTGCAACCAACAAATGAAATCCTGAAGAATGCGCACCAACTTGACAAAGATAACGTCCTGTGCACACCATTGGGACAACATTGTTCCAGAAGTTATCAACCCCTTTGTCTGAAAATTAGGTGTTGCTGCTGAACAGTCTCCAAGGAAAGCGCAGGAACTCAAAACGATACAGTTATTTAACTCGAGGGCGAATTGGAATGTTAGCTCCCTCTTCCATGACTAAGGCTAGCATTGCACTAAAGGCAAAGCAATATGTGTGATTATTCTGGTTTTAATATTATGGCATTATATTGTACTGTAGTTTTTAAATATAAATAATGTGTTCCCTTTATTCACCCAAATGTCTGTTTGTTTCTCCACATTAGTTTTATATTTGAATATGTCTCACAGAGCTGCTTATTGTCTTTGAAGTCCAAAGCTCTTTGGACAAAAATGCATGTAAAGGGATGAACAAAACCTTCATTAAGGAGGTGGCTTGTAAAGACCGTCGACAAATAAGAAGTAAAAGGGAATGTAGGACAGAATGCCAAAATGAAGTGGCCAAATGGTTACCAATGGTGGACAAACGTTGACGCAATACTCAAGAAGTTTATTGCAGAGATGCAGATTTCTGGGTGAGTTCTATATCCAGGGAAGGTTAAAAGTTAGAAAAGCAATGGAGAGGTTTTAACGGAATTAACAAGAGTGGTTGAAATGACAAGGGAAACACCTCTTGGAGCACAGATGAGGAAAACAGAAAAAAGGCACGCAAAGCAGCATACAGGCGATTCTTATTAATTCTGTTGTTTACAAGTCTATCAAATTGTTGAAGTTATTGCAGAATTTCATTTGTATTTTGAATATACTCTTGATGTTTATCTATATTGTGAAGTGAGTCACTAGATGGTACTAAGAACAGCGTTAAGGATTAAGGGACAACCACTTCTCAGTGCTGGTAACTACAAGAAAAATATTCTGTTTATTATATTTGTGTTCTTCCTGCCAATGCATTCACCTTACAAAATATAGGGGGTGGCACGTTTCCAGATGCCAAAATGTTATGGATCTAGCGTGCCAGAAGGGTGATTTAAGATTTTGAAAAATGGGCCCTCAATGGCAACATTTCCAGGCCCTAGATTTTGAAAAGGCCCATGTAGAATAGCCAAGATCTTGACAACTAAGTTATGAATGCAATAGTAGAAGTAAAATTGATCGTTTTATGAGAACTGTCAGCAATTCACATTTCAAGTTCTGAAAGAAATTCTTATTTTTGAGCATCTTTTTAATTTTTTCAGAATCGAATTGTTGTTTTTCCAAAGATCTTTTGGACCTACAGTTTAGCAATTAAGTAACCCATGCAAAAATAGCAAGTGAAGTAATATTTATGCAAGCTTGCCAGCTTTACCCACTTCTGTAGCCTCCTTTCCCTGTTTACCATCCTTGAGGCTGGAACATGAGACAGGCAGGATAGAGGAACTTTTTTGCAACTATCACCAACAATGATATTACATGTGAAGCAAATATCTTTACCAGGAAACACAGTGAGGGAAAAGAAAAACAATATCTTTAGCTCCACGAGGTGGAGTCTAAACTCTTCCACTTGGGACAGGGACATAAAGAGTGTGTCTTAAATACTGTACAACTGGGATTATTTTAAATTATGTAGGAACTATATTTTTCAAAGATACATAATTACCATTGACACTTTCTGAGCACTTGCTGGCAAATAATTACTCAAATAAATCATACATTTTAATAGTGCACAGGTGACAGATTGCTGAGATTTCATATTTTTGTTTAAAAATAGATGCTACTTTAAAGGAAACAACAGAAACATAAGTTAGAATTGTCTGTTTTGAGGTTAAGTTTCATGCCAGGGTCAATAAGTGGCAGGTTTCTGTTCAGGGATGGGGTCAGGCATTCTCATACAATTCTGTATTTGTCAACTCATTAACAGTTATGCATTGGTAAAACACAAACAAGAAGGGCTGAAGCACATGAGGACCTACTGAAGTTCAACATTTGAGGGCCATATTTAAATGGCACCCAGACATACTCTCTGCAACCCAGGAGGGTCATCAACCTCTGTTCCTCACCTTCAACCAACTCAGAGATGGACAAGAACATAATTGAGGTCTCCCTAAACAGTCTCTTTCAGTCTCTTCTGGACAGAAAGAAGTTCTTTTCCCTGTGGAAGGCAAAACAAGACCTTCCCAACTGACAAAGGCAGCCTGGACAGAGGAGGCGAGGGAGGTCAGCTCCCAGGGGTGACTCAGAAGAACCTGAATCCATTGCAGCAAGAACTCACTTAGACAGGCTTACTGGCCTGGTCAGGCTTTACTCCTAACACTGCAAGTATGTTTAGCAACATGCCAAACTGCACGTCTGAGATGTCTCTTGAGCAAATCAACATCAAGAGATTTCAACTGTTTGCACAAACAAGGCTTGTTTATGAAGGAGGCAAGTGTACCCAACCAAGCTTGGAGGAAGAAATCTACTCTAGCAGATCGATGCTTCAAATATATTGTATATTATCAAGTTTGTTTCTCATTCTTGGTGAACAAAAGAGCATGCATGAACATAATGTGAGCTGGGTGTTAATGGGTATTGATGACATGCTAACAAATGCAAAACGGGCTCCCAACCATGGGCAAGTTTAAGTATTGCTTTTTATTTGCCTGTGATCAACATATTTTATCTGAATGTGTCTATTACTCTGAGTGACTGGCTCAATTTTAATAACACAACTGCAAGCTACAGTGCACTTAAAATATTAGAAATGAAGATTATTCGGTTTCTCACTCATTTTCTGTGAAGATTAACAAAATGTGACATCACCTTCACTTGACTCAGCCACATTATCTTTCACACAAAGATAAGTACATTTGAAGATAAAACAGTCATTCTAAAAATGGAATTTAACTCTGTCTTGACTTCTTTCAGACCAATGTTTGTTGAGATGATTCTTTGATTGGATTGCCAGGCTTGAAAATACAAAGACTTTGAGTGGTTGTGAAGGTTTGTTTTTTGTCAGTGATCTGCCTGGAAGTGGATTTCTGAGGTAGATTTGAAGGGGAACATTTCTCTTTCTCCCTGAACTTTTTGTAATTAGAAACTTGTTAATACTTTGCTCACTGTAGTGGTCTAAAGGCTTTTCTTCACGACGTATTCGCTGATGGAATTCTTTTGAAAGCTGGTTAAAATTCTGCCACGTCCATTAACAGGGATCAAAGATGGCTGCGATATCATGTGACATCATATTCTGAGTCATGGTCAAAACAAGAAATTGTGGTCACTCAACTATCAGGCTGGATTCTTCTCCCACTTGTGGTTTCAGTTGATCAAAACCTTTTTATCTTAAAAGGCAAATCTGTACTTTTACAATGACAGTGTCAAGGGGCTTCACCTTTTCCTAGACCTATCCACAGCAAGGAACTTTCAATGGTATCATTACTATCTTGAGAAATAAGACAATTGCATCCATAAAAATGTCTTGTCTTCTTTGGAAATCATTATTGATTTGAACTATCCTAAAAATGTTGCTTTTCAAAATATAGTTCTTAACAATCTTGTCATCTCAATACTATCATGGTGAGTCCGAACACTGGGGAGTGGTAGACATTGGTGGGATAGAACCCAGCTGGGAGAAGCAGCATGGACATCACATGTAGAAAAAAGATATGCAGTGCCATGATCAGCAGGGACAGTCAGGCATGCCCTGGTGAGGAGTGTGTCAGATGCTAAAAGCAGAGGTATATCCCCACAGAGGTAGAGAACACCTGAATATTACAGGGTGACCAACCAGGACCGACTTCCAGAACTGGCTGGGAGGCCACCAGAGTTCACGAGGGAATATTGCTCCACAGTGGAGACCCCAACACTGATGCATAAAACGTCAACCACATAAGTAAGAGGTCCTCCGGCTAAGAGGGAAATCTTTCACCCTACCTGCCACACAGTGCCATTTTCACAGGAAGACAATTGTCACTCCAATGCACTGTATCATGATATTTATGGCTCCGAACCTGTCAGCCAGCGACTAGAAGCACAACAAAATGCGGCCTGCGTTTGTGAATGGCGCAATAAACAATACTGCCATTCGGAACAAATCATGCAGTTGGATTTGAAAATAAATACTCCACAGCTCTTGTTTTTAAGTCTCATTTTGTGGCTGTCTTATTTTGAATTTCATGATGAATTATAGTCTTTCAAATGTCAGATTTCACTGTTTCTCTTTGTGTCATGAACACATGTGAACTTGTCTTAGAAAAAGAAAATTCAATTATTTCACGATATTTTGATCACTACAGCCTATATGTTGCTGTTTGGAAGAATAATGGATGATCACTTATTCTTCTATTTGAGTGGAGGCATAAAAACATTGACAATAAAGCAGGTTAATGTGGTGGATCAAAAACATACACAGGAATATCATATGAATGCATTAAGTGTCATCCATTAATATCATGCGTACTTTATATGACTTGCAAAATTGTTCTTCGACACAAACAGTCTGAAAGACATTTTTTTCAGCACTTTACAAAACTTTGGAACTATTTGACATAGCATCCAACATTCTTATTTTACTGTCAAAACCGAAATGTTTAATAAGGTTCTGATTAGATGTCCTCATTGTTTAATAAGCTCTCATTAGACACCATCAGCACAACTTCTAAAGATTTTTTTGTTTGAGACTTTGATTACTCCCGAATTCTCTGGAATACTTTAGGCATCTTTGATCTCCAGAAAATAACTGAGACATAAACTAGGGAAATGTAGATAACTTACTGCAAAATAATGCTATCCATTTTCATCCGATTTGTCTTGTTGCCAGAAAAGGAAGTCAGACAGCTTCAGTCCCTACAAAAATCTATTGATTTATTTCAGCAGAAAAGTAAATTAGTGGATGAGTGTTACACTGTTAATGTACTTGGATTGTTGCAGAGAATAGTATCAAGCAGAATATCTGATAAAGTAGCCAGCTTGATTGAAAATAACCTTTCAACAGAAGGCATAAAGAGGTGGCACAAGGAAGAGGGTTTTTTTCAGAAGCAACTAATGGAGCTCTACAGGGACTTGTTTCTGTCCTTTGGATGTTTCAACGACTTAAAAGAAATGATGCAGATGAAAATACATCCAGTATTATCAAGTTTGCTGATGAAAAAACACTGCTATTGCCTAAATATCCGGGGCAGGGGTTATTGATACTCTTCAAAAGGGATCTGGGTAAATGGGTTAACATGTCAAAAAACACAAAAAGGTAGTAAATAATGTTACTGAAAAAAATGCTGATATAATGAGTGAATGCCATTTAGCAAAAATAGACATGGAAAAGTCTTGATGATGATTATTAGTCATACTCATAACTTATCCAGTTAATGTGAGATTGCTGTCATTAAGGCTAATTATATGCTGAGATGTGTGCCAAGAATAAGATGAAAGATATTATCGTAATCCAGTGCAGCTCATTGTTAAGACGACATTTGGCGATGTCAGTAGTGACTGGCAAGGACACAGTGACTGAAAACTTATTTTTAAATGGACATTGATGCTTTGGGTAATTTCTGCAAGAATGCACTCAACATTCAAAACAGTTAGCTATTTAGTTATGTCCAACAAACAAACATTGACCAGACATGGTCCTGTATGGAAAATAGATTTTTTAAATGGTTATAATTATTTACCAAATGAGATGAGCTAGCACAAAATTGGCATAGATTAATATTATTAAGTTCTGGTTCAGCCACAGTTTAACAGACATCTGAAGGGAGTAAATGATACACTGATTAGATGCTTGAAAAAAAAATCCCAAAGGAACAAAGGCTACAGAAATACGTGCAAGAATATACCTTCAACATTCTAACAAATATCAGAACTGTTCTGCTAAGATTACATGAAAAGTCACTCGTAGGAAACAACTAGTAGAAAAAAAATTGACACAAGTTTTATTTTGGCCGGCTGGAAAGTTTGTGGGACAATTCATGACTGCCCCTTATCAAATGTTACTTTAGAACTTGCTTCACTCACATGTCATGAATATCACAACAAGATCAACTAGAGTCAACTCTGTTTTACGAATGCTGACTTGTGTTTGACAAATTATTTTGAGGGCGTACCACGTATCGTGGAAAAGGAGGAATCAATGTAAACAGCAATGTTTGATCTTCAAAAGCAAATTAAGAGAAAGGGTGATGGGATTGCAGATAATTTGTTGCTTTCAATGAGGATTGGTTGACCAACAATAAACAGAGTTCAAGAAAAAAAGCAGGCCATTTTCAGTTTGCAGAGTGAGCAAGTGAAGTAACTGGAGCATCAGTGCTTGCTCTTTCATTATTTAGATTTTATATGATTGAGTTAGCTGAGGGAAGTGAATGTAAAATAGATGAATTTTTCAAATTCTTTCACGGGATGTGATATCACTGGTAAGGTCAGCATTTGTGTCCTATCCCTGACGAGCCTTGCAAAGATGGTGATGACGCACATTCTTCAAATACTAGGATCCATCTGGTACACCCACAGAAATGTTGGGAAGGAGGTTCATGGATAATGATCTCATGATTATGACGCAATGACGATGACATGTAGGTTTTAGATAAACCTGTGGATGGCAATGTTCCCGTGTGTCTGTACTGTCATTTGAGGTGCTGGAGGTCAGTGGTTTGGAAAGTACAGTGAAAAAAACTTAGTCAATTGCTGCAGTACGTACGGCACATACTGTTAGAGGGAGTGAGTATTGAAAATGGTGGACATGGCACTAATTAAGTGCATTGGTTTGTCCTCCATGCTATCAAGCTCCTTGGATGTTTTGAAGTCACATTCATTGAGACAATTGGAAAATATTCTGTCACATTCTTGATTTCTGCCTTATTAACCAAAAGGTGACTAACTCCATCAGAATGCCCAGCCTCTGACCTGGTCTGGAAACCGTAGTATTTATTTGGCTGGACCTGTTCAATTTCTGGTCAATAGTGCCCCCCAGTATGCTCACAGTAGGGAATTCAGCAATGTAATGCCGTTGAAAGTTAAGGGTCAAAGGCTAGATTTCCACCGGTTGGATGTGCATTGTCTGGCACTTCTATGGGTTGACCTTTATTGCCACCTATCAAAACTACTCAGATGTAGTCCAGGTCTTGCTCTATATTCGCTCAGACTGTTTTAGTAGGTGAGAAT
Organism: Ginglymostoma cirratum; assembly: GCA_024137785.1. Classification (NCBI taxonomy): domain Eukaryota; kingdom Metazoa; phylum Chordata; class Chondrichthyes; order Orectolobiformes; family Ginglymostomatidae; genus Ginglymostoma; species Ginglymostoma cirratum. The sequence continues at coordinate 13,403,939 of JAHRHZ010000069.1, read as the reverse complement.
GGGAGTGAGAATTTTGTGGAGGGTTGCATTCTCTGACCTTAACAGGGAGGTAAGGGAATTCACAAAATAGCTTAAAATGGCTACCCTGAAGAAAATCCTGCAGTGATACCTTGAAATTGTGATGATTAGCCTCACATCAGCTTGTACGTACGGTCACTCAAATAAAATCACATGTACACAGAGAAAAAGCAGCAGGTATAGGTCATGTAATCTCTGAATCAATTGCTTTCCTCATTGATGCCCATTCCCCTCAAATTCATCTGAGTTGAAAAATCTATTGAACACCGTGTCTACCATATGATGACTGAGTCCTCTGAGTAAAATAATTCAAAAGATTCACTGGCTCTGAGCAAAGGAATTTCACCACCTTGGTGATTGTCCATTCTGTCTTTTTGCAGGCTCTAACCAGTTGAGAATTGTCCGTAATCTCCAGTCCAAATAGAGTTGTCAAATGCTGCCTTGATATCACGGTTAGTCAATCTCACCACACTTTTGAAGTTCAGCCCTTTTATCCATGTTTGGATCCAGAGTATAATGAGATCAGGAACTCTGTGGTTCTGTAGAACCTACTGTGAATTTCAGTGAGCCGGTTATTTCAGAGTGAGAGTCATATTGCAGTACTGTCAGCAGTACCTTCCATCTCTTTCCTGATGATCAAGCAAGGGTTAAATGGACAACAATTGGCTGAGTTAGGATGGTTCCACTTTTTTGCAAATAACATAAAGCTGAGCAATTTTCCACAGTGAGCAGATTCCAATATCATATTGTTGGACGGCAACAATTCGACTCAGAGTGTAGAAGTTCTGGAGCACAAGTTTGCTCATGATCCCAACCACTAGGTTAGAATGTAGGGCGCGAGGAGGATACAAAGAGACTTCAAAGGGATATATTCCAGTCAAGTGATTTGGTAAGGTGATAGACATAATAAGGAAGAATAGAGGTGCCAGACTTTGATTTACAAGTTTAGAATTTGGTAAATGTTCACGTTCAGAGAGGTTTGGGACTCATGTGGAGAAATCACAGATTTTGGCATGTAATTACAACACACAGCACACACACTGAACCGACAAATGGTATATCAGCCTTTATTGCAGAGGGGATTACAGTATCAGAAGAAGGATGAATAAGGATACTGCAAATACAGTATCTGCACTGAGACCACATCTAGGTTACAGTGCAGTTTTCGTCATCTTACTTCATGAAAAATATACCTGCCTTAAAGGGGCACTATTAAAGCTTACTAGTAAGAGGGACCTTTGAGGGGAAATTTTGTACAAGGGTTTATGCTCACTGAATTTTTGAAGAATTAAAGATATTTCTTTAATTGAGAAAATTGGTCAAACGTTTGATGGAATAGATGCTGAAAGGCTGTTGCCCCAGATTGGTGAGTCTAGAATCAATCTCAGTTTCAGAATGAAAAGTCACTCAATTATAACCAAGATGGTGAGAAATTCCTTTCCTCAGAGCCAGTGAATCTTTGGAATTATCAAACTCAGAGAACTGTGAATACTCAGCCATTGCATGCTCAAGATGAATTTCAATAGATTTTTAGACATTAAGGGGATCAAGGGAAATGGGCATAGGATGAGAAAACTGATTGATGTCGAGATCGAATTTCCTATACCGACTTCTATTTCCAATGAGGACATATGCATGAGTTGGGCCTTTAAATGTATACGTAACATGGCATCTTAAGCTCTTTAATAGTTGGTGCAAATTAATAAACATGTTGCTTATAAAGTTCTATTGTCCAGAGCACAGCTGACATTTATAAGCATTAATGTGGTTCTGGCTGTCTTTTATTTGGACAGCATCCATAAGCCGTAAATATAACTTTGAAACCAACCCTAAATGGGAAATCATCTGTAGAAACATACATATTTAATTGTGTAATTACATCTGGTTGGAAATTATCTGTGCCTGTGCTTCTTATTGCATTTACGCATTTCAGTAATTTCTTTACTCTCCGATCCAATAATCAGTCACAGACATTATTGTTGACTCATTATGATGGTTGGAGCTAAAAAGCAATGCAGTTGTACACGACAGTGATCAACAAACTTTTACAGCCCAGCTTAAATTGGAAATGAAATGAAGAATACCATATTAATTGCAAAAAAATAGTTTTTTTACCTAGGATTACATTATTATTTCATGTAATGCAACAGTCAAGTTAATCTGTAGACGTTCTGTTCTATGTGGGCTCTGCCAATCCCATTTTAGGCTAACATCCGTTCTTACTGTTTTATCTGAGCTGTTACTCAAAATCAGAGTCTAACATTCTTATAAAGCATCAAGGAAGTAGCCAAGGAGAAATTGAAATGGTACAGTCATCTGATGTGCAGAGAAGGATAGCAAATGTGGTGAACAAACAAATGGAGATGGGACCACCAGGAAAGGGAAAAAAAGAGCAATTCCTGACTGTAGACGGCAAGAGATTTAAATGCAATTGGATTGGAAGAGGGATGTATGACTGACATAGAGATGAGAAAAGGGAATCAACCAGCACTGTGAAAATCCCAAAGAAGTGAGAACAACGGAAAGTTTCAACGCAAAGCTTTCTACAATGGGAATATCACTGAAAAAATAAACCTGCCGCTAAAGGCTAGAAAGACCTAGCTCCTGACAAGTTTCAAAGTAAAAGCATCATCACATGTTGACCACGATTCAGTCAAGCCAATGCCAGTCTCACCTACCAGCCAAAGATCTCAAGAGAACCCCTGCCTGTGCTGTGAGAGAGGCTCAACAGCATCAAGTATTGTTCAGGCATGTAAGCAGTCACAGGCAGGTCTTCTCTGCAATTGTTACCCTTGGTGGTACAAGTTCTGCCCACCAGTAGCTGCCAGACAGAGGCCAGTGCTGCTTCACCTAAACCCTGGGTTTAGGCCCGAAACGTCAAGTTTTCCTGCTCCTATGATGCTGCTTGACCTGCTGTGTTCATCCAGCCCCATGCTTGTTATCTCGGATTCTCCAGCATCTGCAGTACCTTTTATCTCAGATTATTTCAGGTAGTTCACTGCCAAGAACCTGTCTTTGTCTACATTGTTTCCAAGGCCTGTGTCTGACAATTAGTGGTTGATCATAGACCATTGGTGGGACTTAATAGAAGAGATACTTCCCGATAACAATAGACGCAACTTAATAAAATTGCTAATGGCCAGAAGAACTGTACAAAATACATTTGATGCCTAAGGCGGCTATGGTAGAAATTTCTGTCCCCGCTCAAAGACTGTTTGACATAAGATTGGGCGGAGTCACTGCAACTTCAACAGTAATTATTTCAGAGCAAACATCTGCAGCTCTTCATTGCAACTAGCACGACCAGTGACAACTGATGACCAAGTATCTACCAGAGGCCCAAATGAGGGTGGTGAGTGTATAGAATGAGCTGCTGCAGGACATGGTGAAGCCTGGCACAATTACAACATTTAAAAGGCATCTAAATGGTACACGAATAGGAAGGGTTCACAAGGACATGGGCCAAACGCTGGCAAATGAGATTAGATCAGTTTAGGATATCCGGTCGGCATGGACGAATTGGACAAAGGGTCTGTTTCTGTGCTATACCTCTCTATGATTCTATGACTCTATGATCATGAGACTCCAGATCCATGGGGAGTGAAGGCAGGATGGGGATCACCAGGTAGGGGAGGAAGTGAGGAACACTGAGCAATTGGACATGGGAGGTTGTGGTGGCTTGATACAAGTACCAATGGCTGCTCGGGATGGAATATAGTTGGTTTATCTGTGGGTCAAGCTGGAAGGGGAGCTGCCTATTTTCTTTTGGCAGAAACAAAATAGGTCCGAAGCTGGGAGTGTAAATTGCAACAGAAAATACTGGCAATAGTCAGCAGGTCAGGCACCACCCATGGAGAAAAAGTGATGTAACATTTTGGGCTATGATTGACCTTCAACTGATCTGATGAAGGATTACCATTGACCCAAAACGCTCACTCCTTTTCTCTCCACGGAAGCTGCCTGACCCACTGAGTATTTCAAGCATTTTCTGTTTCCCTTTCTGCAGTCTGTTAACATGGAATTGGCTGGAACACTTCTGTTACTCCCAGCTCCACATTCTAAGAGACTATCCTGTTGATGAACATCACATTGTGGTGAACTACTCAAAAATCAAAATCCAGTCCGACAAGTCATCTTGATGCCCAGTCGGAACAAACAACTCTGGCCAGCGTACATTTCTAATACGTCTTCCTGCAGCCTGTGCACCTACAGTATACAATTTGACAAATGGCTTATTTTCAGCTGAAGATGTGCTCACGCTGCCCATGATATTGTGATCAGAGGGGGCCAGTTAGAAACTATTTGCATCTTGTGTACCATGCCAAGATTTGGTAAATACCTGTCCATTGCAAAGACCAAGGTACTAATTCAAATCACTTCATTCTGAACAGTGTGAAATCCATGGTACTGACTTTATTTCTGTCTCTGAGGGAAGATATTAAACAGACTTACCTAAAAAAATTGAATAATAGAAATTCAACGAGTGATTAATTTTGTATTAATTAAATCTTTTACCCTCAATGAATGCTGAATTGAAATCAGATGCACACCTAAATTATTTATTGAACGGTAAATATATTCTGTGATTTTTGCATTTCCTGCTGATGAAAAAACTGGATGACTAATGTAAGCCAATCAAAAATTTATATGTTTACCAGCAAGCTGATATATATATCCATATTAAATTTGATTTTTAAATAATTGAACATTTTTCACAACTTTATCAAGATGATAGTGAGAAGATAAGGAGAAACTGCATTACAATGAGAATAATTGCTAGTCATCTTTCTTTAAATACATATTTTTATATCATTTATTAAATATAACCCTAGCTGTACAGCTGTGACATTTCCCCCGTTAAAGATCTTTTTAGTTTACACCTTTTGAGCTTCATCCCAACATCAGCTGATGTGAATATAATAAACAGCAGCCAAGTGCACTTCCTCCAGATAGAAAAGTAGAGCTTCAGGGTTATAACGGTAGCAATGGCTGAAAACTTTCAAATTAGAAACAGAAGAACAGGGAAAGCATCAAGTGCACAACAATAAATATACGTTACAGTGGTTAATTATTTACAATAAAGGTGTCTCATATCGTCTTGAGCAATTGATGAAAAAAGAACAAGCTTGACGGATTCCTCTTTAAAGCCTTTTAACAGTCTCTGTACTGAATAAAATGGAAAGTGGGCATGCTTCAATTATATTAGCCAAGAGTCCTCAGAAGACTTTTATGTTTGAGAGTTCAGTTTGTCAACATTTTCTCATGTTGACTGCAAGCTGCCCTTTGGTGACATAGTTGTACTTTTTTTAAAAAAAAGCCTGACTTCCTGATTTTATTAAATCTTATTCATTGCAAATAGTCCTGCAATCCGTCGACAATAGAACGCAAGTACTATGTTGCAAGTCTGAAAAATTCCTCATTTCAGCACATATCATACACTTACTCTGGGCTTTTAATATGCTCATGTCAGATTTCTAAACAATAACATGTTACTATTTTATTCAGAACCACAAACAATAAACTACCGTTTGCTTATTTACCTGAAATGAATGCAGTTTGTGAATTTTTTTTTTTACATCTTCCTCCACCCACCTCACACACTGACGAAGAATTTTAAACTTACACCTGGGCAATGTTCAAAATTGGAGTAAAAAAATCAGGGCTAAACAATAAAAATAAGGCTGGTATTTTAAACTTAAGATGCATTGTGTGGAACCGTCTTCTCAGTGACTGATTTTGAAAACTGAACAAAATACCTAGGAGATTGGTGAAGCCTCGAGAACGTTGATGTTTTAAGGAGGGCAATACAGGAACAGAAGGATACAAAATACAAGTAACTCCAGTAACCTATTGAATCAAATGTTGACAGTAATTTATTCAAGTATCAAGCCATGCAAGTTAAATAAACTAACACTGCTGTAAAATTCATGGCTCTGAACACTTCTGTAATTCAAGAAAATAAGTCAATCGTTTATGAATGGTTCCAGCACAGCAGGAGATCATTCGGTCCAGTGTGTCCATGCCACCTCTCTGTAAAACCAATTTAGTTTGTACCACACACATGGTATTTCCCCACAGGTCTGCAATTTTATTTTCACTTTAGATGATTATCCAATTCCCTTTTGAAAACTACGATTGAGTCGACCTCCACCTCACTTTCAGGCAGTGTATTCCTGATCCCAACTATTCACTGCATAAAATAAAAAACATTTCCTACCCTAATGCCTCTGATTCTTCAGCCATTCAACTTAAATTGGAACCCTCTGGTCACTGACCCCTTCACTACCCACCCTGTCCAAAACTTATAATTTCTTGCACCTCCACTTTCTCTCAGAGGAACAACCCCAGTTTTGCCCATCGATCCACTGAACTCAAGTCTCTCATCTCAGGAGCCATTTTTGTTGATTGTTTTCTCCACTCAATTCAATGCTTTCACATTGTTCCTAAAGTGTGATGTCCAGAACTAGACAAAATACTCTTGAAGCCAAATCAGTATTTAACAGAATGTCACCACATCAGAGCCGGTCAGATAGGCTGATGAGTGGCAAAAGAAATTCAATCCATATCAGTGCAAAGTGCTGTCCTTGGGCAGGAGAAACAAGGCAGGGAGATACATGATGAGCTGTCAGACCCTGGGAAGCACTGACAATCAGAACGACCTTAGTGCGCATGTCCATTGATCTCTTCAGGGATCAGGACAAGTAGCTAAAGTGCTCAAGAAGGCATAAGGGATATTTGCCTTTATTAGCTGAGATATCAAGCTGAAGATCAAGGTGGTTATGCTGGCACTATATAAAAGGCACAGCTGTAGTGTTGTGTGCAGTTCTAAAGTCCACATTCTCGGAAGGATGTGATTGCACTGGAGAGGGTGTAGAGGAGATTTCCCAGAATGTTACCTGGGCTGGAGTGTCTTTGTTATGAAGAAAAATTGGATACACTGGGGTTATTTTCCATGGAGCAGAGGATACTAGGACGGGTCCACGATTGAGATGGATAAAATTATGAGAGGCATAGACTGGAAGAAACTTTCCCTTGGGTGGAGGGATTCAATGAGCCATGGACAGATCCAAGTTAAGGGGCAGAAGGTTAAATAAGGGCAAGATTTATACAATTAATGGCAGGGCCCTAAGTAGTGTGATGGAACGGACAGACCCAAGGGCTCAGATACACAATTCTTTAAAATTTGTGTCATGGGTAGACAGGTTGGTTAAGAAGGTGTTTAGCTTTCAATGCTCAGACCTTTGTGATAAGAGTTGGGACGTCATGTTGAGGTTGCACAGGATATTGATGAGGCCTCTTCTGGAATACTTGTGAAGTTCTGGTCGCCCTATTATAGGATAGATATTATTAAATTAGAGAGGGTTCTGAAAGGATTTACTGGAATGTTGCAGGAAATGGAGGGTTTGAGTTATAAAAATAGACTGGATATGTTGGGTCTTTCTTCACTGGAGCATAGGAGGTTGAAGGGTGACCTTATTGACATTTATTTTAAAAAAAGAGGGGCAAGATAAGATAAATAGCAATGATCTTTTCCCTAGGATGGGAGAGTTCAAGACTAGGGGGAATATTTTTAAGGTGAGACGAGAAATTTTTAAAAAGACATGAGGTGCAATTTTTTTAAACAAAGAGTGGTTCACGTGTGGAATGAACTGCTAGAGAAAATGGTGGATGCAGGTACAGACAACATTTAAAGACATTTACATAAGTACATAAATAGGAAAGGTTTGGAGGGATATGGGCCAAACGCAGGCAAGTGGGACTAGTTTAGCTTGGGAACATGGTCGGTACTAGTTGGACTGAAGGGTCTGTTTCCATTCTGTATGACACTATGAACGTGGGGAAAAGAAATTTCATCCTGAAGCTGGTATGAATCTGGAACTTAATGCCTACAAGGGCAGTTGTGGCAGAAACATCCGAACATTGTAGCAGTGTTTAGTGGTACACATGCGATGACAAGGCTACAGGCCAAGTGCTGGAAGATGGGATTAGAATAGTTAGGTGGTTATTTTTAATCCATGCAGACTTGATTGGCCAAAGGGCCCTTTTTTTCCTGTACCGTCACCCTCTGTGATTCTATCCAGCTTTAACAATTTGTTCACATATATCCCCATTGGTTCTTATTTCTGCTCGCATAATTAATTACTTAACACGTATCTCAACAAAATTTTATCTGCCGAGTCTACCAATTCCATCAGCCTCCGTATGTCCTCTTGAAGTATATGATCAATCTTCTTAACAGTTTGCAATACTTCAAGGTTTTGTATCATTTATAAAACTTGAAAATGTACTATCTGCACCCCAAGACCGAGTCAATAATACTGATCAAGAAAAACTGTCACCCTAATATCAACTCAAGGAAAAAAAAAATTAAAAACGTCACCATTACTCTCTGTTCCCTGTCATTCAGTCAAATTTGTTTCCATGCTGCTGCTGTCCATTTTATTCCACGGATTTTGACTTCACTAACAAACCAGTACTATGGCATTTGATCAAAAACCTTTGTACATCACATCAACACTGTTACCTCTTCATAAGATCAATCACATGAGTTAAACTCACAGTGAACTGATAGTTGCCCAAATGATTGTCAGGTTTGATCAAAACTAAATTAAAAGTTTGAGGTTTGGAATCCTGTGGCAGAGGTACTGTCACCAACTCCGGGTCATAAAGTTTGGGTTCAAGTCCCACCTTCTCCAGAGTTGTGTCATAACACATCGGAACAGATATTAATCAACATCTCAAAGTTTACCCACCACTGAAGTTAACTTTGACAAGGGAGCCTCTGAAATGTCCACCTTCTTCCTCAATCGAGGATTCCCCAGCTCCGTTATCGACAGGGCCCTCAACCAGGTCTAAGCCATCTCCCGCACTTCCGTCCTCACCCCTTCTCTTCCCTCCTACAAAAGCGATAGGGTTCCCTTTATCCTTACCCACCATCCCACCAGCGTCCACATCCAGAAGATCATCAGGAGCCATTTCCGCCACCTCCAGCGAGATGCCACCACCAGACACATATTTCCCTCCCTTCCCGTGTCCACCATCCACAGGGACCGTTCCCTCTGGGACACCCTGGTCCACACTTCCTTCACCCCCAAAATTACCCCACAGCCCTACAAAATCTTCTCCTGTAACCGACGAAGGCGCAACACCTACCCATTTACCTCCTCCCTCCCCAGTATCCAAGGGCCCAAACACACCTTCCAGATGAAGCAACACTTCACCTGCGCTTCCCAGAATCTAGTCTACTGCGTTTGCTGCTCACAATGTGGTCTCCTCAACACTGGGGAAACGAAGCTTACACTGGGTGACCGCTTTGCAGAACATCTACTTTCTGCTCACAAAAAAGATCCTGAATTACCCAATGCCTGCCACTTTAATGCACCACCCTGTTCCCTGGCTAACATCTCTGTCTCTGGCTTGCTGCAGTGTTCTCGTGAAGCTCAATGCAAGCTGGAAGAACAACACCTCATTTTCTGCTTGGGGGCGCTACAGCCCTCTGGACTCAATATCGAGTTCAATAATTTTAGGGCCTAAACTCTCCCATGTCCCAGCACCCCCAGCCCACACACCAAGCATTGTTACCACAGAGCCTGCCATTACACACCCGCTGTTAGTCACAAACAGTCCCCATTAACATCTATTCACCCTCCCAGCCTGATCGTTATCAACTCCTTTGTCTGTCCAACTGCTCTTCTCTCTCTTTAGGCTCTATCCTATCATTTACTCCCTACCCAATCCCCCTCCCCTATTTTCTGCATATAAACTGATGCTTTCCCAGCCACCATCAGGTCTGAGGAAGGGTCATCGGACCCGAAACGTCAACTCTGCTTTTGCCTTCACAGATGCTGCCAGACCAGCTGACCTTTTCCAGCAACTTCTGTTTTTGTTCCTGGTGTACAGCGTCCACAGTTCTTTCGGTTTTTACTGAAGTTAAATTGATCAGCCTCGAGTGGATGGATTCATCCTTTCCCCCTTTTTGAACAAAGCTCTGTTAACATCTCTAAACGGATGGATAACTTTTAAAAAGAAAAGAATCTCAACAGGACCAGCTGAAATAGTTGAAGGAGGAAGTCTCAAATTTGTAAAAAGACACATTTACTTTTTGCCACACTACAGGTCTATATCCAGTGCTAAAGGGACAGGTCAAAGTAACCCTGTGTCTCCAGCAGAGGTTCACCAGCTTGAAATGTTTGACAATTATTCTACTCTGCTTGAGGTTTCCAGATTGGATGATCACCGCTAACTGACAGTCTTGATGATCTAGAATTACAGAAATTCCTGGCTACAACTCCTTTCACTAATTTAGCTAGGTTTGGTCAAACTGCTTTTTTTCATAAAACATTTTTCACTTCCTCCCCATCATTTCCCTCAGAAGAATTAAGGACTGTTGTTTAGACAGCTCGAATTTCCTTCTCCCTTCTTCATTGGATCAGAAACACACACAGGTTTAAAATTCTTCTCAACACATTTTAGTAATTCCCCTTCCAGTATTATCATCACAGGTTATACCAGGATAGTACGAGCACAAAAGCCCAATTGCAAATATGTGATTCAAATCTTTCAATCTACTTCAGAAACACTATGGCCGTTAAACCACAAATAAGATAAAAAGTATTCATACTGCTCTGCTTTTGCCTCTGAGCATCTTTTAGAAAGTCTTTCTAAATTCCCCAATGGCAGGAAAACTCGGCAGGAGCAGAGTCTTTGAAAAAGCTACACACCCTTTTTATCTTTCTGCCATCTTCTGTAGAGTTTAAATGTTCCAAGGTTTCTTTGAAAAACTGCACAGAGAAGCAAAGTGGGTAAGCAGATAAGATGGGTGAATGAAGTAGGTAAAGTGTGAAGTTGGTTTGGCGGCAAGTGGAGAAAATGGTCAGGGGGCAGGTGGATGAGGTAGATAGGGTGGAAAGTAGATGAAATACAACATACCTATATCCTTTGATTCAATCTAATCTATGGACATACAGCCTATTGTGAAACAATGCCTTTTTAATTCCAAGACTGATAAAATGAATACTCATCAATATAAAAGAAAACATTTGTTGACATAATATTCAAATAATCCCTCAGAAATGAATTCAAGCAAACTTGCCATTTAGACGATCACTTTTATGGCGATTTTCTTCATATGAACTAGGAATCTGACACAATTGCCCTTCATTCAAAACAATAACTGGAAAAATTAGGTCATCTCATGTTACCATGTCATTGCTGTAAAGAGTAAAACCTGTCATTTTCCTGTAATTTTGATTGTGGACTCAAATGGGGAAAGGGCTGTCTTTTTTTAAAAAAAAACAGAGTGTGGAAAGTATTACTTCACTTATTGAAAACAAATTATCAGCACTTATTCCGAGTGTTGTTTACACTGCTCTTTGTTCAACCAGTTAGGGGACGGTTATGTGCAGAGGAACTGGCACCAGGGTGTGTAAACACAACCAGCTGATCTGTGGAGAGGCAACCAGTTATCGATGATAAAATCGCCTAAAGCCTGAATGAAGCAAGTTTATTTTCCCTCATCAGCTTCTGCAAGTTATGGCTTTTAGCCAAAATGTCAGAGATCTTATAATTTGTGAACCAGACACGCTGTGCTTTTCGCAAGGATGTGATGGCACCGAGAGAGGATAGATAGAGGACCAGCGAGTTCTAGCAAGACAAAAAGGATTATCACAGTGAACTTGAGATCAGGACTCATTGAAGTGCCTTCCTAGTTTTTCCTTCTACTCACAAGACCTTTTTTTTTGTCTTTCAGTGCCTGTTTGAATGCATGTATGGAAAAGTTCTAAGGGGGTTAGCATTTTAACCTGTAGAGTTTTTTGTGCTAACAGTTCTAATTGTTCACCAGTAGCTAAAACCTATCTATTTCTAATAGTGATTTTTTGTTCAGTACAGAAACATGGCTGTTACGAGGCAGAAAAAAAAAATCAGGTAATTTGGAGAATTTTGTATACTTTGGTAAGAGTTTTCATTTTTGTAATGATTCAGAAAAAAACTAGGCATGATTTCCATTGTGCTACGCCTGTGAGGTGTGACAACATGAATGAAGGAATTTATTACTGCTAGCTGTCGAATAATCAGACATGAATAGAATGTGGACTAATGACGTATAACAGTGTAATGATGGTACACATATCATATGATTATGTAGAGAACTAGAACAAAGTAAAGTTCTAAGAACATGACAGAAGTGTGTATATATTGTAGATAGTAGATTCCTGAAAAAATTATGAACAGAACAAGCAGTAATTTAGGATACGAAAAACAGTTGACCCCATACACACTACAAAATATTTTATACGTGATAATCTTCCAAGCTTTTAAAGACCTCTATTAGATACCTCTCGAGTCATCATAATTCTTGCTGTGAAAAGGTGCGAACCTCAAAGCTAACCTCTCCAATAACTGTAATCCATGCTCCTTTGTAATACTCACACATGCATAAAAAGACAGAAAAGCAGCATTGGTTAAGTAGCCCATTTGGCCCATCAAGCCTTTTCCGCCATTCAATGTGATCATGGCTGATCATCCAACTCAGTGCCCTGTCCCTACTTTCTCTCCATATCCCTTCAATCCATTTAGTCCTAAGGATATACTCAATTCCTTCTTGAAAATATTCAATCCTTTTAGCCTGAAACCAATTTCCGTGGCAGAGATTTCCACAGGCTCACCACTCCCAGAGTGAAACAATTTCTCCCACCTTAGTCCTAAATGGCCTGCTCCATATCTTTAGATTGTGACACTGGTTCTGGACTCCCGGGTCATCTGGAACATCCTTCCTGCATTTACCCTGCCTAGTCCTGTTGGAACTTTATAGATTTCTAGAAGATCTCTCTTCATTCTTCTGAACTCCAGCAAATATGTTCCTAATTGATCCAGTCTCTCTTCATACACCTTTCCTGCCATCTCAGGAATCAGTCTGGTGAACCTTTGTTGCACTTCGTTCGTCACAAAACTGTGCACAAGACTCCAGCTGTCATCTCACCAAGGTCCTTCGGAACTGGAGCAAAAGAGATTCCAGCTGCTGTACTTGATTCCTCTCGCTATGCAGGCCAGCATACCATTTGCATTCTTCAGCACCTGCTGCACCTGCATGCTCACTTTCACTGACTGGTATACAAAGACATCCACATCTCACTACACCTCCTGCTTTCTCACTTATCACCATCCACAAAAGAATCTGTCTTCTTGTTTTTGGTGGTGAAGTAGCTAACCTCACATTTATCCATATTATACATCATTTGCTATGCATTTTTCCACTCAGTCATCTTGTCCAAATCAGTCTAAAGTATCCCTGCATCCTCCTCACAGGTCACCCTCCAACCCAGATTTGTATCGAATGCAAACTTGGAGATAGTGCATTTAGTTCCATTATCTAAATCATTGTACATACAGTGAATGGCTGAGATCAAAGCAGTGATCCCTGCAGTAATTGCCTGGTCATTACCTGCCACTTGGAAAAAAGACCAATTTATTCCAACTCTTTCTGGTTCCTGTCTGTGAACCAGTTCTCCATCCATGTCAGTATACTTCCCTCAATTCCACTTATCTCTGATGTGAGACATTTTCACAAGCTTTCTCAAAGTCCAAGTAAACTACATCGACTGGCTCTCCCTTATCAACTCTACCGGTTACTTCCTCAGAAAATTCCAGTAGATTTGCAAAATATGACTCTTGTTTCACAGATCCATGCTGACTTTGTCCAACTGTGTCACTGTTTACCAAGTGTGTTGCAATTATATCTTATGTAATGGATTGCAGCAACTTCCCTGGGTCAGGTTAGCTCGTCTATAATTCCCTATTTAGCTACTTCTCTTTTAAATTGTATGGTTACATTACCTATTCTTCAATCCACAGGAACTGTTACAGAGACAAAAGATTCTTGAAAGATATCACTATTCAGCAACTGCTACTTCTCAGGCTCCTTCCTTATGTACTCTGGAATGTACATTATCAAACCCTGGGGATGTGTGGATCATTAATCTCATCAATTTTCCCAACACCATTTCTCTATGGATAATGATCTCCTTCAATTCCTCCAACTTACTCACCCCGATGTTCCCCAACATCATTGTAAATCAGTAGGTATATTCCTGTTCTTCAAATGTAGAACAGTAGTGGTATATAAAATCTGAACAACTTGCTTTGCATCATTATCATACCTGTCAACATTAACACACAATGATTTATGCTTGTGGACAACTGAAACGCAATTTTGCTCGTGAAGTGCTTTCTCTGTTGTGTGAAAAAGTATTAATATTTCACTAAAATCAAGAAAAAGACCAAATCTTCACAAATACATTAACAATGGTTAGTCCTCACAGTGGAGAGAATTTTTTTTTTACTCCTCTGGGCCTGATGTAGGGCATTTGCTGCAAAGTAATGCTCCTGTTAAGGAAGCCAAACAAAAAAGGGAATGTGGGTCGGAGATACAGCTTTGATCCTTCACTCTTTGCAACTTGTGATTATGCCTTCCTCCTCCCCCCCTTCCCTGAGATTGCAGAATTGCATAATTAGCTAAGTATGTAACATTCACACTTTAAAAGGTATTCAGTCGTGTCAGTAATTAGACTAGGTCAGAAATCACAAAACACCAGGATACAGTCCAACAGGTTTATCTTAAAACACAAGCTTTCGGAGCGTAGCCCTTTTTGACCCTGTTCACTCCCAGTCCAACACCAGCAGCTCTACGTCATAGCAACAGACTGCTATTGTAAAGCAAAACCTAAAATTTCCACAAATGCGATCATCCTTTCGTCACTACAAGTTCAGCTCAGAAATTGCAATGCCCGAGTATGTGATGATAATGATCCAGCCATAGGTAGAGGGTAGGGCCTCGACTTTCTAGCCTGGTTTTGTCATATTTTAAATAGATGATAGTTGTCAGAGTAGGAATAGTCATTAGAAGAAGGAGCTGTCTTGCTTACTCTTGTTACTCATAAAATAATCCTTTCAAATAAGATTGAACACAACAAATAGAAGGAGTAGGCTCCTCGAGCCTGCCTCACCATTCTACACGATCATGGCTGATCCGCCTCAGGCATCAATTCCTTTTTCTTGTCAGCTCCTCATGGCTTTCCACTCCTCAATATTCCAAAAATCTAACTACCTTCTCTTTATATACTTCCAGTAATCTAGCCTCCGCGGTGCTTTTATGTCCTTCCTCCTTGTAAGAAAGGCCAAAATACCCTTTGCCATCTTAATCACTGCACCTGTGCGCTAATGCTTGGTATCGCATGGACATGAACACCTAAAATCCTCTGAGCTGCACTTAGTTTCACAAGTCTCTCTCTCTCTCCATTTAAATAACAGTCTGCCTTTTGATTGTCCTGACAAAAGTGCATCACTTCACACTTTGCAACATCAAATTCCATCTGCCATGTTTTTTGTGCACTCAATCTTTCAACATTCCCGCGTAACCTCAGCCCTCATCACAACCTGGCCTCCCACATATTTTTGTGTCATCAGCAAGTTTGGATAAATCTGCCCGCTCCTCCGAGTCATTATGAAAGATGAGGCCCTTGTGTCACTCTGCTAGCCACAAATTTCGAACGCGAAAAGACTTAATATTACTGACTCTCAGCCTTGTGTGTATTAACCAATCCACAGTCTATTCTAATATAGGGACCCCAATACAGTGAGCTTCTATCTTCTGTGGCACCTTATTGACTATTTTCTGGAAATCTAGACTGACTACAAGCTCCCCTTTATCACCTTTGCATGTAATATCACCAAGGAACAGTCATAAATTTGTCAAAAATGATTCACATTCTTAAAACAATTTTGGCTGTGTTTGATTACATTGAGATTTTCTAAATGTTCTTGCCATGCTCAGCAGTCACAAAGCTGATTAGGTTCAGAGGTGTCCCCACAGCAATCTCGCAAGGTACCAACTAGATTTTCAAATCTCGGAACACAGGGGTCATTAAGTGGGAGGAACTGAAGGAAAATCAGCATTAGTTGGGAAATGGTGCCGGAGAAATTGATGGGATTAATGATCCATATATCCCCAGGGCCCAATAATCTACATCCCAGTGTACAAAACAAATGCTGCCTAATATGCATTGGTTGGTCGAAAATCTCAGAAACGTACAAAGCAGCATCAGTGCTAAGATATGTGGGATACAGGAGGAGAAGACACACCAAATTGTTAAAAAGACAATAGTTCATCAGATCACCACTTGGGATGTGTAGAACTGATCCCCTTCCTGAAACACCTTTTTGAAGGAATGCCTATATATCACCCACACACAAAGGCACCTGAGCACTCACAACTCAATGTATTTGAGGAAATTGTATATCTTAAGCGGCTTAATCTGATTTAAAATGAGGGCACACATGATCCTTTCTGATCAGATTATTTTCCACTATCTTCAAATCAAGGCATCTTGTCAGAAAAGCTCACCATAATACTGGGTTTCTCACAACTTACACCCAGAGGAAGTAATTTAGTTTTAATCAAATTGAGACCACTAAAGTCAGAGAAAGAGATTGTAATTAAAATGTATCGCTGTCGTTGATGAAATCTGTTGTTCTATAATGCAGATTAAATGACCAACATATCGGTTATCACAGGTATGGCATCATATTGGACTATGATACAGACCATTTTTAATGAGAGACCTGTTTGTGATATTAAAATCAAGCATCTGTTTTGAACTCTCAATTACAGATGAAAGCTGTACAAAGCCATAGTGCATCTTGTACATGCCTAACTAAGTAAAGGTCTGAACTAATTTTCAGGTGAGCAGGAGTTTGATTGGGTCATTTAGAATTCTTTTCAGCTGAATGTCTTGAAAAATTACTGCACATCAAAAATATTGCACAATTAGCCGATTTCCACTGAGTACTGACAAAAACAATTATAGTTTTCCATCTGTTACTGGAGGATATCTCCAGCAAGTATTAAACAGAGACAGGAAATGAAATGAAACATAAACCCTGGGTCAGCACTCATGGAACACCTGCTCCTCTGTTGATTCCATAAATAACGTGTACCTTTCTAAAATGGGAAAGAAGGCTCACAAAAGTGCTTCCCCATATAGAGGGCACCTGACCATCCTGTTGACATTATTGATGAAGAACATCCAACAGCGGTTCCACAGAACCTCACCACAACAGGGAAATTGGCATATTTACTAAAAGTTCAAAAAACATGGTCTAAGTCTATCATTTTCATAAATAAAAAGGGGAGCAAAAATATATTCTCCTCAAACTTGTCTTCCATCTGAACATATCTAATCATATACACTATTTTTTGGTCTTGTTTACCTATCATTAAAGACATGACAAAGAACCCTTAGACTTCCTCATCACTTCAATTGAGACAATCCAATCAGCTGCCTCTGCTGAATTTTATGCTTCCACTAGTCCACATGATTAAACCTCCTGTAATATTCTGGATCACAGCTCTCCAGTTTCTGTCCTGTCTGCCTTCATCTTGTCTATGATTGCCACCTGTGTTCCCTTGAACCTATTCCTATTAAAATACTGATACCCAATTTTCCTTCTTGGACTCCATGTTAGTGACTATTGTAAACTGTTCTCTCTCCACAGGAGAGGTAATTCTCATGTTTTAAAATGCTGTAATCCCCTATTCTAAAAAAAAAATCCTTCACCTTCAAGTGCTTGCAGATATTGCCCCATTTCCAACCTCCCTTTCTCCTGCCAGATCCTGCGGCATGGTCCATTTGCCTACCCCATCACCTACCAAAGTTGTACGCTAGCTTTTGAGAATTTATGCACAAGGACTCCCAAATCCTTCCGTGTTGAAGCTTTCTGCAGTTTTTCGCCATTTAAATAATATTCAACTCCTCTATTCTTCTTGCCACTGTGCATAACCTTATATTTTCCCACCATATATTCCAAAATGGATTGACAAAATATGGCTCTAAGAAACCATCCTGAATTCATTCTATGAATCCTTCCCACGGTAGCATCTGCCAATCTGACGATGCAAATTTACAAGATTGAATTTAACCAGGATTCGTCTGTTTTATATGCTTTCATTATTTCCCAATGTACTATCTGATTTACTGCGTAACGACAGGGAACCTAAAGCCGATTCCCACAAGTAGCTTCTTCCCCTTCATTTTTCTTACCTCCACCTGTATGGATACATCATGTGATTCATGATCAAGTTGCATTCTTGCCTAACTAAGCATGGTCAGAGAACCACTTGCAATGTCTTCACTTCCTGCTCCTGCACTGTTGCCACTGGCATACCCTTTGGATTTTGGCCTTCTCCTAGTTCTCAAGTATATGCTATCCTTCGGGAACGTCGACCAAAGTCAAGACATCTGTTTTTACATGCAAACGAGAACATCCATCACGACCTTCCCTGACTCACTGCTGGTGTTAAATTACCAGTCTGCTTCTACTACAAAGGCAGTTAATGTGCAGAAATAGCCTCCAACTAAATTGTGGGAAGACTGATGCCATTATTTTCAGTCCTAACTCCAAACTTAATTCCCTTGTTTATCCAGGACAAGAAGAGGATATTGATAATTTAGATCACGGTTGCCATGTAGGCGAAGCTATATCTTCACTTTGTTAATCTGAGCCAGCTGATTAACTTCATACAAAGTTTTTTAATGTCTTATGCTCTTTAATTGAGAAAAGGGTTTGAAGCTGGCCAGGCTGAGGTACATTCTCCATGGCAACACCATGACTAGAGCTCTGAACTGAATAAGATAGCTGAAATTAGCAGTTCACAGAGCCAGCTGCAACTTCATGCCAAACATGGTCCAACCAATCGACATTGTCTTCTTATGCTGGTTAAATTGGTGCTTGATGGGAAAGTTTGGTTTCTTCTATCAGAATCCTTATGATTTCAAAGAAGAGTATCAAATTGAACGAAAAAGCTTTCCATTCCCGAAATATCAACTCCAACCCTTTCCCTGACAATTCAAAGAGTAAGCCAGTCTATCCACAATCTTGCTGTCACATTTGACCTGCAGGTGAGTTGTCAACTTTATTCTCGCGTCATCACTCAGACCATCTACTTCTATCCTCATGACATGATCCCTGTTTCAGCTCATCTACGACTTAAGCCCCTCAGCCATGCTTTAGTTAACTCAAAACTCGGCTATTCCAATGCACTGCTGCTTGCTTCACACATTCTAATCTCTGCAAACATGAAAGCATCTAAAATTTTGCAACCGCATCTTGACTAGGTAAAGTCTCATTCTACTAATTCCAGTGTTAACCAACCTTCAACTTCTCCAAATCACCCAGAATCTTGATTTTAAAATTCTCATATTTGCATTTAAATCCTTCCATGACTTTAACCTCCTATACCTCAGTAATTGCCTCCAACCATGCAAATCATCCATGCTCCTCTTTTTCTGATTATTAGCATCGTACTTTGTTCGGTAAAATTCCTGTGGAGCGTGTCTTGGGATGCTTCATTATGTTAAAAGCTCCATCTAAATACAAGTTATTATTGCTGTTACAGGTAATACACCAAAAAAAATTATGCACAACGTAAGCAAATGCTACTTGCAAAAGGAAAGCTTCACGCATCTTTTTATCTGTGCAACATCCATTCTTCCACCAATCCTTTCAATCTAATTAATCAATCCTGACTAAGTACAGAGATAGCAAGAACTGCAGATGCTGGAGTCGGAGTCAATATCGTGTGGAGCTGGAGAAATATAGCAGGTCAGGCAGCATCAGAGGAGCAGGAGTGTCGACGGTTCAGGTTTACGAGGGTCCCGACCCGAAGCGCTGACTTTCTTGCTCCTCTGATGCTGCTTGACCTGCTGTGTTCCTCCAGCTCCACACGGTATTGACACTGCCTAAGTACAGATAGTGCTTTAAGCAATAACATCGTTGTTGGGCAATAATATAGCTGGCGACTGAAAACCTACAGCATTTCACATAGAGCTCACTAATTTTGCAGACAGTCAAGCACACCATTTTCCTCCAGAGTTACTTCTTTGTGATCAGCCCACATCACCACCGTGCCACACATTTCTGTTTCAAGACACTGATTTCTCCTCCTGCCTGAAGTTAGTATATTTGATCTTCCTTCTTCTGTTCATCCACTTGGTTTTCAATGAGAATTTGAACCAGTGTAAAATTAGCAAAAGTTGTTTCAATGCTCCCATAAATGATTCCTCACCCATTATTTTGTTTTTTTGTACTTTTACTTGCATAGGATGTGAACATTGTGTATTGACCAATGCTTGTTGTCCATTCCCAATGTTCATGTACTTGACTTTTTTGGCTACTTCAGAGGTACTTAAGAGTCAACTACATTGCTGTAGGTCGGCAGTCACATGTAGGCCAGACTAGGTAAGGCTAGTAAATTTCCTTTCCGAAAGGGCATTCGAGAACCAGTTGGGTATTTATGACAATGAATATTAGATTTATGGTCTCCATTACTGTGACTAATGATATATTCCAGATTTATTAACCAAATTTAAATTCCACCACTGGAAGTGGACATCCTTCAGTTCAATGTTGCAAAGGCCAAAGCCAATCTGTTCGAGTAAAACAACACTACATCTTAGTCCTGACTGCATCGCTTCATGATGTCCACTTCATCTAAGTTGTGCAGCTGTGGGATATCGATTCAATGTGGGTCAAGCAAGCATCGCATTTCTTTCCCCCACCCATCCATCCCACCCTTCCAACGGACCAACCCCACTACCCCCTTAACTGCATCCATCAATAGCCATCCCACCTACCTGCCTCCAGCTCCACCCCGTTCCCTCTATTTATTTCCCAGCTCCCTCCCCCCTCCCCAGTCTTGAAGAAGGGTCCCAACCCAAAGCATCAACTTTCCTGCTGCCTGACCTGCTGGGTTCCTCCAAATCCACACAGCACTGACACCAGAAATTCTCGTCACCATTGAGGCCATCTACTTCGACCTCTGAGGAATGGTACTTCCACCCGAACTCACACTTACTGCGAAGGTTATCAACACTTTTTCATCTCTAGACTCATTCATTCCAACATTCTCATTCTCAACGTGTCCTTATATGGACCCTTTAACACAATCTAGTGAGTTTCACTTTTCACAAATTGTGACTTGTCCATATCTCCAATTGCTGCATGCAAAAGAGTAGAAGAGAAATAAAATGCAGAATTGGTTGCCTTTAGTTTCTAGTCGAATTGCCTCAAAAAACTCAGGCCCTTCCTTAATTGTATCACTTTTTGGAACTTCCTATAGTTGCAAAACTTCCAGTGTTTAATACTCTATGACCTGGTCTGAGGCTTGTGCCAAAAGTTTTTAAAAGCAGCCGAGTTTTGCAAAGTGTTCTTTCAAAAGGCAGCTGGCCCACATTTTGATGTGTAACATACCAAACACTTGTCAAAACACACTCCCTGAAGGCATCTTATTCTGCTTTTTATCAACTGGGGAGGTTGTGCACCTCCAGCATCCTTCTAAACAGCTTCTGTTGCACGCCTCAAAATGCATTCCTGTTTTATTGAGTTTCTCAGCCCTGGTATACATTTGTATAGAACAGGGAGGTATTACAGTTGGGCTTCGATGTGAAGGTACTGGTGTTGGACTGGGGTGGACAAGGTCAGAAATCACACGACACCAGGTCATCGTCCAACAGGTTTGCTTGAAAACACAAGCTTTCAGAGCCTCAGTCCTTCTTCAGGTGTTAGACTATACTGAAGAACGACTGAGGCTCCAAAAGCTTGTGTTTTCAAATAAACCTGTTGGACTATAACCTGGTGTCGTGTGATTTTTGATGTTGGGCCTCTAATCAATTTCAGAAACAAGTGTAAAGCTGAAATAGCTTCAGGAAAAATTTAGTTATCTCCCAGCTGCTTCACACTAAGGTTGGAGAGACAAACTAACTGCCAGCAGAGCTTTTAATTAGCCAATCACTTTCTTGCAAAGACTGAGACAATCATTTCTGATTAAAAATCCTTGTCTCAGAGGGCCGTTAAAGCAACTGGAAGATAGAGGGAGAAAGATTCTGCTGCCACATTGTTGTGGCCCTTTTATTTTAAATTCCCAGCTCCCTTCATAAAAGTCATTCCTGAGATTAAAACACTGTGGGGAGTACTTTCCTCTATTTGTTAATGCTAACAAACACAGTTGTAACTGTATGGTGTGATTTTATCCATGTGTAACATTAGCTAATGCATGATAAAAAAAATACCACTGTTGTCTTAGTACATATTACACCATCAGTTGCAATTAGGCTGAAGGAATGTGGCGAAGAGGGTGGTTGTTCAAGCTGCATCTCACTTGGAAGATTGGTTCTATTTTATTCGAACAAATTTATTGTGGCTATTTTTGGTACATCACGCACTGCCAGCAATTCCTATGCATTGTCGACACTCCAGAATGCTTAAGGGTGGTGATGTATAAAGAGTTGCTATGGTTACAGCTGGTGTTCATCGAAAGCGAGAGTGAATGCACAGATCCTGAATTTATTCTAAAACTGCCAATAGCTCACGGTAAATTAGTGGTTTGAGTTATTGCCTTTGTGTAGAACAAAGCTGTATTGTAGAACCATGAGATAAAAAGCTGTCTTAGAGCATTTATATTTTGCAAACTCAGCTCCTTGTGTTTCTCAAAAGAAAACATGTTTTGAGAGAATCTTGCTTCACCAGATTGAAAGTCCTGAAGTATCTTTCTACAAGTCATTCTTGTGATGATAGTCCTAGATATTAAAGATTAGGCTGTACAGAGTTGCTACAAAATGTTGCTCGTTTTACCAGTCACTGGCTTCATGACATCAAAGATGGAAACATACTCTTCTTTGCTCGTTAGCCTGTTCAAGGACATCAGGCTGCGTCGTCTGTGAATGCATTAACCATGCATTCAAACTAAAAGATGTTATTGCTATTAAGCAATGACTTTAGGGGGAGACAGTGATGTAGTGGTAATGTCAATGGATTCATTGAGGCCCAAGTTAATGTTGCGAGGACATGAGTTCAATCCCCACTGTTGCTGCTGATAGGATTTGAATTCACTCCATAAATCTGCAAGTTTCTGCCTCTGCTCAGGCAATGAGTTTCTGACCCATCACAGCCTTCTGCGTTGTTTATTCAAAGCTGGTATAGTGGAGGTGATCATTGTCAGCAGTCATCAATTGCCATAAAAGACCGAATCTGTTCCTTTAAGGGCGGAAATCTGCTAGAATTACCAGATCCACAGCAATGTGTTTCACACTTATCTATCATCTGAAATTGTCCAGCAAGCCATTCCATTCAAGGGCAATTAGGAAGAAGCAACAAATATTAGCCACAGAAGCAGTCTCTGCATCCCATGAAAGATTAAATAAAAAGCCTTAGAAGGTTGGTCCTAATATTTTAAGATAATTAAAAATTGCCTGCCGTAAATGCTTTATCGATTGTTATAAGCTAAATAATGAACGAATAAACTAAGATAACAAGGTGTAGAGCTGGATGAACACAGCAGGCCAAGCAGCATCAGAGGAGCAGGAAAGCTGACGTTTCGGGCCTCAACTCTTCGTCAGAAATTTTTTTTTTTCTGAGGAAGGGTCTAGACCCGAAACGTCAGCTTTCCTGCTCCTCTG
>JAHRHZ010000069.1:13364431-13375414 GCA_024137785.1 Ginglymostoma cirratum | reverse complement strand
TCTACTAACATCATCCCGCCCCCTTGACCTGTCCGTCCTCCCTGGCCTGACCTATCTCCTCCCTACCCCCCTACCTATACTCACCTTTACTGGCTCCATCCCCGCCTCTTCGACTTGTCGGCCTCCTCTCCACCTATCCTCTCCTCTATCTATCCTCTATCCGCCTCCCCCTCTCTCCCTATTTATTTCAGAACCCTCTTCCCCTCCCCCATTTCTGATGAAGGGTTTAGGCCCGAAACGTCAAGTTTTCCTGCTCCTATGATGCTGCTTGACCTGCTGTGTTCATTCAGCCCCACGCTTGTTATCTCTAATATAAACATCATGATTGGCTGCAAGTGTAAGGTGCGAACAATGTTATTTTCCTTTAAAAAAGAGCAGGATTAAACAGCAACATCATTATTAATGTACTGGAGCAAGAGGCCTGAGAAAGAGCTGCTGTTAACTTTGAAGCATTCAACATACTGTGCAAAAAGGCAAATTAACGCTTGAATGTATTGCAGCAGATTTTATTTGGACAAAGTGAATGGGATGAAAAAAAAACAGGTATAGGGGATGAGAACAAATTCAGCTAATCAGAAGCATTTCATGCTCAAGGAAGATGACAGAAACTCATGGGGATTGGAGCTGTAAAAGTATTGAGCATAGATGACGGGAAGGTTACTGAGTCCAGTAAATGCTAAGAGCGTCAGAACAGAGATTGGATTAGACAGGGATAAGCTGGGTAATCAGACAGAGATTTGAAGAAGAACTGATGATGAATATTTGGGGGAAAATCAGCAAGAAATAACTGAATCTGACAAAAGAGAACACAGCAATTCAGGGTATCGGAACAACAGATTAGAGAAAGTGTATGCTGTTATAAAACAAACTTTTTGAAAAAATTAACATTAATGCACTCACTTTGCATTTTTAGAATTCTGATTTTCAGATATCTAGTACATGCATTTTCAAAATTTTGTTTATATGAATTAGATTTCCTTCGATATCAACAGTTCAGATACTGCCAATATTAAAAAAAAAGTGCTCTTCAGATGAAATTTATGTAGCAAAGGGTTGCAAATATGGAATGCACTGCCCAAAAGTAGGTGGAAATTGATTTAATTCAAAGCATTCAAGAGGGAATTGAAATATCTGAAATGTATAACTATTCTGGGTAAGGGGGTAAACGGGGGAAGAGGCACTGGGTTAATTGCTCTAACAGAGAACTGCCTTGGACACCAAACAGCCTCCTCCTTTGCTGTCATAATTCCCTGGGTGTGCAATATCTGCTCCTTCTCAAACTGTGTGTCAGACTTTCCATGGAGCGTCTACTCCATCCCTTCTTGTTTTTAAAATTAAAGAAGGGAGTTTAATAACTCTGAAAGGAGATTCCTGCCATTCAATCAATTTCCTAAACATTTTGGTAATTTGATCTCATTTCCATTTACATCCACCTTAGCTAACAATCTCTCCTGTGGGACTTTATCAAAAGCCTCTTGCAAGTCCATTTTATTTTATTAATTTGTGGGGCATGAGCATCACTGGCTGGCCATCATGTATCGCCCATCTCTGTTTGCTCTTGAGAAGGTGCTTGTGAGCTGCCATCTTGAACTGCTGTGGTCCACATGCTGTAGATTGGCGCACAATGCCCTTACGCAGGGAACTCAACATCTTTTGACTTCCCTCTGTCCATCACCGTTGTCACTTCTCCCAAAAACTCTGAGGTTTGTCAGGCATGACCTATCCCTCATGAATCCATGCTGAACCCACAAACCCCCTGCACCGCTAACCTCCCATGATTCACTGAAAAATTTCCAGGTTATCAATTAGCTTATCCTGATTGCAGACTCCAACAATTTCCCCACCACAGATGTCAGGTTAATCCGTCAGCCGAACAGAGGACAGCCAGGGAATTCTTGGTATTCAACTGTGGACACCATCAACAAACACATTGAATTAGACCCGATATACCGACCAAGACAATGCATAGCCAGAATCGACGCCTACCGGAAGCAGCAAAAAACCGGACCATATCAATTCGAATCGGCACAAGACAACAGCGCTGCACAGGAGTCTCCACAACACTGAGGAGGTCATCTAGTAAGGAGATGAAATGTCTGCTATCAAAATTCCCAGCTCGGCGAGCACACCAACATCTATAACTGGTCTGTAATTCTCTGTTTCCCATCCGTTACCTTTCTTAAAGAGGAGAGTGACAGGAGCAAACTTCCAATCCAGAGGTACAACTCCTGAATCCAGGCAACTCTGAAAGGTTATGGTTCGGGCATTGGCAATGTGCTGTCTTAACACCGTTAACGCCAGTGAATCAGGACCAGCAGCTCCTTGGGATTTCCTCATTATTGATGATTTACTTCAATTAATTTTATTTGGACTCTGTCTGTGATCCTCTGGGACATTTTATTTTAGGACGTGCACCAAGCGAGCCTCCTTCTTCTGCTGTGAATACTGAAGCAAAATAATTATTCAGTGTGTCTGCCATTTCCCTATGGTCATTGGCAATATCCCCACTCTTCGCCTTCTGTGGGCTAATTGTATTATTTAAGCTGTCATTTTCCTTCACAAAATCTCTTCTGTGCCTTGCAAGTTTCCTTACATAATGATTTTTAGCTGCTCTTACAAGCCACAGTGTAGCCCATTTTTGATCTTTGTATTTACCCCATTCTGTGGGATCGGTACTGTTCTTTACAAATTTAAAAGCCCTTTCTTTTAATTTTATATTGTCCCTTACCTCCTTACATGCTTATGGCTGTTTTTCTTTGAGTGGTGGAACTTTTCCCTCTGATGAGTACAAACTGTTTCTGAAGAGTATTAAACGTTTCTTGTAATAAGTATATTGTCAGTTGAACAGTCATGCAGGAGTCAGGGTATGAATGTAACAATCTAACCCTTCATCACAATCCTCCAAATGTCCTGATTTCTAAAAAG
This sequence comes from Ginglymostoma cirratum, assembly GCA_024137785.1. Taxonomy (NCBI): domain Eukaryota; kingdom Metazoa; phylum Chordata; class Chondrichthyes; order Orectolobiformes; family Ginglymostomatidae; genus Ginglymostoma; species Ginglymostoma cirratum. Next base: position 13,372,489 of record JAHRHZ010000069.1, on the reverse strand, counting down.
ACTTTTGGAGATTCTCAGGTGGAGAGGACATGATCACTGGAATCTTCAATTTCCCAGGCAACTCTTTCTGAGTCTGCTATGTCTAAGTACAGCTCCCATTTACACTGGAATAAAGTCTGGCCAATGGAATATCCAGGCCATCATTTATCAAGTTATCAACGACTGATATTACAACCACGTCAAGATGCAAAAAGTATGCACTGCTCTCATCTATGTATGGATGAAACACATGGGGCACAAATGCAAGCGGATATGATGCTTGCAAGCTGATTCAAATATATATGTATATAGATATCTACATCAACAGAAATATTCATCCTTAACAGTTACGATCTGCCACCAATGATAAGATCTTTCCTCAGGAGAAAAGAATATATTTGGGAACGGATAAGTGAAACCTTGCACTAAATTGAAGTTATAAGTGGTGACTTAATAACAAGGCACATGGGGATCAGGTGTGTCGATAAAATATAACAATAGAGTAAGACAATTCAAAATATAAAACAGAATAACAGAATAAAGTGGGGAATCCCATGGACTCCTAGTTGAATCTCGTTGAATGAAAGTCTATTCAAACTTATTTCTTCAGTCAGTAAATATCATTTTTCTGCAAAAAAAAAAATTGAGGATTATTTGGACCAGAACAAATTTCAGCTGCTGCGCTTTCAACTGATGATGTAACTCAGCAAAATTGTTTGACTTCCTTGGTAAACCAACTCCGTTGTTCACAAAACATCGGGAACACATCATACAGTTAATCTGAAGATACCAACGTTTTAGACCATTACCGTTTTCAACTCTGGTACAATCATCATCAACATGACGATTTGAAATATTGCCAGACCAAATTAAGAAAAATTTTATCTGGTTACCCAGAATTCTTCAATTTACATAATATTATTTTTTTGCAGCTGCAGGGAAGCATTTTAGGACTATAGAAAATGGCAGACGTTCAACAAATGGGAGAATGGGACGACAGAAACAACAAGTATCAAGAAGAAAATAGTTCCAAATGTGAAGTTCAAGAAAAAGCCTTTTTGAAGAATTTTGAAAGCAGCTCGTAAGTGCAGTTATTTAGATATAGTTTCAGGGGATAGTACCATTTAAGCAGCAAGGGCAATAAAATTGTGGATATGAAACAAGAAGTAAACTGGCATCAGATGAGGAGTGTGTGGAAAGATTGCTGGATGAGAGGTCATGAAGAGATTTGAAAATTATATTTGGAAGATGCAGACCACTTATGTCACTGCATATGAAGAAGATCATATGCTCTCTTAAGTCCAGCTAACATGCGAGAATCTTAGAATGTTCAACTGTACAGCAAATAAGGGCTGGATGAACCAAACTAACAATTTCATATCAAAGTATTAACTTCAAATGAAATGTACAACAGATGACAACTGAAGGTCCATACGGCATCATGTGGCAATCTACGACATTTTCTATTACTTGGAAAAATAAGTTTAATGAGATAGTGCTTAGAAAAAAGAAAAAACAGCAAATTTACAAGTTCATGCACAAAATGTGAATAGCTGCTGTATATTTTCTTTGTTTCCTTTTGGAAGATGGGAGTACTATTGGTAAGACCAGCATTTACTGTCCATCCCTATTTGCCTTGGGAAGGTATTTATTAGGACTATCCATGACTGCGCAACACAAAATGGCCAATGGCTGCCCATGGCTAAGGCAGGAGAGCATGGCTGACAGTAGTTAGAGACCTTGGGAAAATATTGCTTAATGTAGTCTTCGCAAGAAGAACAACAGTAGCTCTGTAGACTCAAGGATACTGGCTGAGATAGAATGCACAGCTGCAGTTAGTTACACATAAGACACAGATAAGAACATTTCACACAAATTTCTCTTGAATTATTTAATCCAGCAATCTGTTTTAATATTAAGAGTAGGTTTTCGTAAAGATCCATCATATGATCATAGGTATAGATTCCGAAGTAGATCCACCCATTATATAACGATCACTAATAGCATTGGAGGAAAAGATTCAAACTAGTTTCAGACAGTGAAGGCTGCCCCCACCCCCTTATCACTACAGGGAGAAATGAATCATATGTACAGAAATTAGCAAACATTGGAATGTGGATTGAATGAGCACACGACGACAAAGCTTGTTAGCTAAAGAATTCTAACCATAACTTTGTTGGAACTGATCAAAAATCAATTCTCTTTTGTATTTCCTGTAATGAGGAGGTTAAAAGGTCCTGAAGTGATAGGCAAGTATCCAATTAATTGGCAGGTAGCGCAATGCAGTCGGCAAATGTCACTTGAATACAGTATCCAGTGTGAAGAGCCTCAAGAAAGAAGATAAGAAAGTCTGGGAAACGGCATGAAGGACCACGATGGTCCATCTCTTTGCCATCCAGTGATATGATTCGTCCAACTGGAAATACATTGAAGTTGCTAACGCAAGCTTGAACTCTATGATGCTGTACCAGACAGCTAATTACAAAGCAATGACTCAGCACTGCTGACCAATAGTAATCAAAGGTGGCGGGGGGGTAACCACGTGCGCACTTAAAGTTTAAACTTTATAAGGTAAGACATTCTGAAGCTTTTTGTGTGCCTTGTGAATTGTGAATTGTGATTTTGTCAATCACAATAAGGGTTACCTGACACCACCCTGCAACTTGGACTTTCATTAGTAACTATGAGATCTGACGGTAGTTGTGGGTTATCTTACGTGAGTGAGAGTTGCCACTTTGAACCATCACATTTCACGTGGTGTAGGTATACTCGCAGTGCTGTTAAGGAGAGGGTTCCGAAACGTTCACTCAACAGCAGTGAGGAAATAGCAACATATTTCCCAGTCACAATGATGTGGCATGTGATGTGTAGGGAGGAGCTTGGTGGTAGCAGTGTTCCCATGTGCCTTGTTCTTTTAGGCAGTAGAGGTCATAGGTTTGGAATGTGCTGTTGAAAATGTCTTGTTGAGTCAATGCCGCGCATCTTGCAGCTTTTAAACATGTTCAGCCATGGTGCAGTTGTGATAGCCTAATGGTATTATAGCTGGACTGTTAATCCAGAAACCCAGATAATATTCTGGGGACCTGGGTTCGAATCCTGCCATGGTAGATGGTGGAATTTGAATTCAATAAATATCTGGAATTAACAATCTAATAATGACCATGAATCAATTGTCAGGAAAAACCCATCTGGTTCACTAATGTCCTAATGGGAACGAAACTGCCATCCTTACCTGGTCTGGCCTACATGTGACTCCAGACCCACAGCAATGTGGTTGACTCTTAACTGCCCTCTGGTCAATTAGGGATGGGCAATAAATGCTGCCAAGCCAGCAAAGCCCTCATCCCGTGAATGATTAAAGAAAAAAAAATATAAAAATAATAACGACTGAATGTTTAAGTATGGATGGGACACCACCCATTAGTAGCTTTTTCCTGGTGTTGAGCATTCTGAATGTTGTTGAAGCTGCATTTTTCTAAGCGAGAAAAAAAATACTCTTAAAACTCCTGATTTGTGCCTTGTAGATGGTGGAAAAGCTTTGGTGGGTCAGGGCAGGAGTCACAAGCTGCAGAATATATCGTCTCTGACCTGTCCCTGCAGCCACAGTATTTATGCAGCTATTCCAGCTAGGCTTCTGGTCAACAGCAACATCCAGCTATGATGGCTGTGGGATTCATTGATAGAAATGTTGTTGAACATGAAGAAGGAAAGATTCAATTTTTATTCAAAGAAAAGAGATGTTGCTTTGTACTTGTGTGGCATGAATACTGTCTGCTAATTACGATTTAAAACATTTACATCGTTCAGGCTCTGCTGCAGATGAGAATGGACTGCTATGTCAACTGTAGAGTTAAAACAATTGGAGAGTTTTCCCGATGATTCCCACTGACTTAAATTTCACAGAAGCTCATTAATACTTGATATCATTTTATTAGAGCCAGTTCAGAGAAGGTTCACTGGGACATTCCCTGGTATGGAGGGATCATTGTCCAAACAAAGGCTGAACAGGCTAGAACTCTGCTTACTGGAGTTTGGCGAAATGAGAGGTGATCTCATGGGAAAAAAAGAGTAGGATTCTTAAAGAGCTTGACAGGGTAAATGTTGAAGGGACATTTCCCCTCAAGGGAGATTTTAGGATCAGATGGCATAGTCTCAGAGTAAAGAGGCACCAATTTAAGTCTGAGATGAGGAGGAAATCGCAGAAGGTTGTGATTATTTCGAACTCCTTACCACAGAGAGCTATGGGAGCCGAGTCCTTGTGTATACATCAGGCTGAGATAGATTCTTGATCAGTCAGGGAATCAATGGTTATGGGGAAAGGGCAGAAAAGTGGATGTGAGCAATGTCTGATTAACCATGATCCTGTTGAATGATACAGTAGGTTTGAGGGCCATATGGCCTCTCACTGTTCCTAAATGCTGCCTTGATGTGTGACTTTAGTGGTGAAATTGGATATAGTTCATTATTCTCCATCAGTGTAGAGAGACATACAATGTTGAATTTGTGAATTCAAGTTCCATGCACAACACTTATCAATGGGCTTTATGAGTTACTTTGGTTCTACTTCTTGTGATGACAAAGGCAGTGACTCTCACATCATCTCTGGAATTCAACTCCTTTTATTTTTGTAACACTGCAATTCTAATGAGTCCGGAGCTGAGCAGTCCTGCTCGAACCAAGACTGAACATCAATGAGCAGAAACTAACTGCAATTTGATCATTCTGTTGATGTCACTTTCCATCATTTTTTGACCATTAAGAGTAGACTGATGCTGTAATAATACCATTATTACATTTGTCCTGCTTTCTGTGAGCAGGACATAATCAGGACACTTTTTTCCTTTGTTGGGAACTGCCATTATTATGAACATATTGAACAGGCTGGCTAGGAGTGCAGCTAGCTGTGGAGCACAAATCTTCAGTCTGACAGCAGGGATGTTGCTACAGCAGAGGTGCCGTCAAAACTCTCTGATTTTGTTTTATCTGGCACTTGCAGCCATTTCTTGGTTTAATCTGGAGTGAATGAAATATTCAAAAAAAACTTGTGATATTCTGAGCCTCTGACCTGTTCTTATAGCCACTGTAGTTATGTGGTGAGTCCAGCTGAGTTGCTAGGGATTTCAGTGATGGCAATGCCATTGAAATGTCAAGGGGCGATGGTTAGATTGATCATGTCCGACATGAGACATGGCCTGGTGTTTCTGTGATGTGAATGTTACTTGCCACTTGTCAGCCTCGGCCTGGATATTGTCCAGATCTTGTTGCATTTTGTATCAGAGGAGTTAGTAAATAGTGCTGAACATTGTGAAATCATTGGTGAACTTCCCCACTTCTGACCTTTCGATGGAGGGCATGTCATTGATGAAGCAGCTTGAAGAAGATCGGGCTTCAGACACTACCCTGAGGAACTCCAGCATAGGTGTCCTGGAGCTGAGATGACTGACCTCCAACAACCACAACCATCTTCCTTTGTGCTGGGCATGACTCAAGCAGAGAGTTGACCCCTGATATCTACAGATTCCAGTTTTGCTGGTTGATACCACATTTGCATGAGTGTGGCCTTGCTTTCAAGGGCTGTCTCTGTTACCTCACTGCAGAGCTCTAATATATCTTTACTCTATCTGTAGCTTCTGAAGTTTGGCATGTATCCTGTGCTGTGTTGTGACTACACCAGATTAGTCCCACAGCTTGCTGGTATTGACAGAGTGAAGGTTAAAGGTTGTGGCTGAATATAGTTCTACAACTACTGTGCCTCTTGGATGCCCAGTTTTGGGCTGAAACATCTGTTCTGAAACCACTCCAGTCAGAACAGTTATAGTGCTACTGAACAAGAGATAACATCCATAGTCTGAACAGGGGTCTTTACCACCGGAGGGAACACACCATAATCTTTCTTTACCGATATTGTCGTGGAGTAGCATTGTAAAACCAGACAGTGCTGTCAGGGGACAACACAAAAAAAACATCAAAGACAGGTCTGTGCAAATTATGCCTTGACGGTATTCAGCAGAAATTTTCAGCTAGTCACTTGTCTTTGATCTGTTCAACCATTTAACAGTTAAATTTTCCTTTCAGTAAACTCCATCATATCTGAAAATCACGAAGTACAGTTGGGCAGTTTCATGTAGTTTTATTGAAAAGTTTTAAAAAAAGTGACCCATTATTATTTATCATGATCTACAAAGTACGGGAAAAAAAAATCAAGAATTGCTGTAAATACTCAATAGATCAGGCAGCAGTTCTGAAGAGTAACAGAACAAATGTTTCAGGTTAATTATTTGTCAGTGTAATAGCTTGTTTGGACTATTTAAGCGAGCTTGACTCATCATCAATAAATCCTTAGTAGTGCAGTGGTAGTGTCACTGTCTCTGGGTGGGTTCAAATTCCACCTGCTCCAGAGGTGTGCAATCACATCACAGAGTAGTTTGTTTGGAAAAGTAAAGGAAACCCTTAAATTCTGTTTGCAACAATTGCTGAAGTAGTTTAACTGTGAAGTGTAGACCAAGGAAATATACTACTTTGAAAAATATCACCATGTCTGAGTGTATGTCTTTGTGAGAATAGACTAAAAGAGGATTGCATTGTTAGGTAAACTTATGTCTGTATATGACACTATTTGCGCAATCTGCATGTTTTTTGTTAATGTGCCTTTGAGTCTTCAAGATAGATGTGCATGAGCCATATTACCTTTTTTGCATTGTATGGCAGGTCTGACTTAAAAAAACCTAACATTTAATTCAGATATTTGAGTGTGCTGTCACTCTTTCTCGTAATTCTCATGTTCAAACCACAAAGTAGCTTGTCAAAGGTAAGAAGGTTACATTGTACAAGATACGGCTGTAACCAAACATTTTAAAGAAACAAGGTCAAGTAAACTTTTCCCTTGTCTTGTTTATCTTACCAATTGCAAGAAGTCCAATGTAAAAACTATGTCCTTGAACACTTGGAAAGTTCTGGTGGCATTATTCTTATTTGAATGATTTGTACTTCTGAATATCTTGCTACGCCATTTCAGAAGGCAGTGAAAATTCAACCACGGAATATTAGAAAGAAAACCAAAAATAACTGCATCTGACCACAAAAAGTTTTCCATTGTAGACCTCAGCTTTCCATACATAGCAGAAGTTACCAATGGAAATGTTCCTTTTTAAATAAGGCAGAGGTCCCACTACACAGAAACAATACATTACAGGCCAAGATTCTTCAATCTCCTATTAGATATTCAGTTACCCTCACCAATAAAATGCCAATTAGATTATAAGCATCACATTCCATAATATGTTTTTAGGGTCATGAGTTATGCATTTCTTCCCCTCATGGAAAGAAGGTGACTGATAGCAAGATTGAGGAATCAGATTTTAGATTTTTTTTTTCTGAAGGACAAAAAGGAATAATAGTTTATATTAATTTAAGTAGAATGTGCAAAAATGTAGGATCACAAGGCAGCAATTTCTGCAGCTAAATGTAAAGAGAAGAAAACAGGTGTAAAGGAGTTGAGCACTGGACAAAAGGAAAGCAGAGACAGAAAATATGCTGAATATGATAACACAGACACAGGAGCGCGAAGTCACTAACGAATCTACAGATGAAATTGTGTGTTTTGAGAATTATGTGCAGGCAATTAGGGAGACACGAAAGGTTTTAACAAGGGACAAGGCTTAACTTGAACAATTTGCAAAATCTTGGGAGGCCAGCAAGAACAGGATTGAAGTAATTGAGACAGAAAGTGACGAATGTGTGCAGGAATGTTTCAGAGAAAGGACTGCATTTTAAATTCCTCCTTGGAAGATGCTGAGAGTTGGAGTTAGATGTTGAAATGGGATGGAAAGTATATGGTGGGGTGCCTGTTACCTTTATGACTATCCCCCATTAAGTCAGGGACAAAGTGGAAATCAGGCAGCCTTCAAACCTCAAAGCCAAATGAGAACCAAAGTAGCAAATTAACCAGAGATAGCAGGAACTGCAGATGCTGGAGAATCTGAGATAACAAGGTGTAGAGCTGGATGAACAGAGCAAGCCAAGCAGCATCAGAGGAGCAGGAAGGCTGACGTTTCGGGCCTAGACCCTTCTTCAGAAATT
>JAHRHZ010000069.1:13211353-13364031 GCA_024137785.1 Ginglymostoma cirratum | reverse complement strand
AAATTTCTGAAGAAGGGTCTAGGCCCGAAACGTCAGCCTTCCTGCTCCTCTGATGCTGCTTGGCTTGCTCTGTTCATCCAGCTCTACACCTTATTATAGCAAATTAACCAAGCTCCTGACTGACGAATGTGTGGTGGGAAGAAAATATATCCCTGATTCACTGACATCATTCGGAAATGCAGTTGTCAAAACCATGACAGGATAGTGTACAAAAATGCACAAGACAGAGGAGAGAAGCTGGAGAAGGATGGAATGGTCAAGTGCAAAATAGGTCAAAGATGGTAGGAACAGAAAATGCTGGAATAGTTCAGCCAATCTAACAGTATCTCTGGAGAGAAGAAAGGTTCACATTTTGAGTTTAATAACTCCTGTTTGGAACTTCTTCAGAAAATAAGAGCAGACTATCGTTAAGAGCACACAAGAAAACCGGAAAGTGACCATTTATATGTGAACAGGATGAAAACTGTATTCAAGGAATTCAAAGGAGGAATTCTTTTTCCATGCTGATCCATGTAGATCAGTTATCTTTAACCATTTTTAAGCACAAGGTCACTTATTGAATTTAAGTGTAACCCAGGATTTACCCCAAATACTGTATCAAATAAACAGTTTAATAATTTAAAAGTTGGATGATCTTATGTCATGATTAACTGATTGTGCCCACTAATTAAATCCTCCTTCTCTAAATTCACATATATTAAACCAGACACATCCATCATTTTAAAAGCTTTGAAGAAAGACGTTTCACCTCTTTTTTTTTCCAAAAAGGCCCAAGAAGTATTTCTGACTCTTAGTTAAGTTTTTCTTTACTCTTTATCAAAAAAAGTAGGCCGGCAATACTGACAATTGGATTGTTGCAACTAACCAACAAATATCTTGCTACAATTAAACATAAGTGAAGAAAGTAGATGAGGAAACATTTAAAGATAGGGTAAGCAGATGAACAAGAGGCATGATAAACTCAAGAGATGTCCACGATAAACAAAAAATGTTCTACAGCATATGGAACAACAGAACAGGGCTGCGAAGCTTGAAGGTTGCGTATGTAATGAGAGAGCAGCTATATTTAGTATAGTGGAGAAGCCTGAGGATAGACAAGGGCTTCATTCACCACTGTATAAATTATTTAAAGATGAAAGAGAAAATAAATAGATGGGAGTGTTAACACTGTAAGCAAGGGAGAACTTGGTACTGATCAGATTTAATAGCTTCCGTTGACACAAGGTCCAAGTCAATTTGGGTGGAACCTGCAGCACCAAGGAAAGGCAATTAATTACACAAACAAACCAACTAAGTAAGAAGAAAATTACGAGAGCTTGTTGAGCAAATAAAAGGCTCATCAATAAAAGCTCAGTGGTCAGACACTTTTTTGAGCCAACCACAAATTGTGACAGCATCTACCAAAGCAGAGAGTTGAACTCAATAATAGCATGGGGAGAGAGATCTTGAACTTTGAATGGAAACAAGAAACAAGGGCTGTACATTTGAGACTGGGTCTACTTAAACAAGGCTCAGGCCAGTATCCCAGCAAATGAAATATCTCAGGCTGCAAAGAGGGCTTTAATATCAAAGCAGGAGGGAGAGTTCAGGTGAATAATTGACAGATTTCTGTAATTGTGACCATGAAATATGACATGCTTTTACACCAATGCTGTTCGGGTAGAAAATCTGCTGTCCTTCGCCAGCCTCACCTGTTTGTGACTACAGACTCAGGGGAATGTAAGAATCTTCATTTTTCTTGTGAAATGACCAGCAAGTCTCTCATTTTCATCAAGATCACTTCATAATCATCAAATGAGAAAAAAAAACAAACAGATCATTCCACAACAACCTAGGCACTGCAAGTGACAAAGGCACCAGTCAACCCGAGAGATGGTCTTCATTGCAGCTCTGTCACTAGATCTAAAATTTAGATTTTCATTTAACTCTAACAACACTATGGGTGTACTTGTACCTCGTGGACTGCAGAGGTTCAAGGAGACAGTTTAGCATCACCTTCTCAAATGCGATTAAGGAAGACTGGCTTTTCCAAAATTCCTCACATCATTGAAATAAATTTTTTTTAAAAAATAATGAATAACAAATTAGCTGAGGTAAACTGTGAAATCAGGTTAAAAAGTCTCAAATTAAAGAAGCAATGGCGAATACTGTAAAGAAGTGTTTCACATTTCTCAATACTGTACACTTATGAAGTCCAGGAGAAAAGAGGTACCCAAAGTGTGACTAAAGACGTTGGAGTAGTATTAAAATAAGTAAAATAATAGGTCTGAGAACCAAGAAATGAAAACCAAAGAATGACCAAAGAAAATAGACAAGACTGAGCTAACAATATAAGAAACAGATTACACAAATCAGTAAAAAAAAATTACATTAACCCAGCCCTCTCGGGCCATTATTTTGTAAAACAATCTTTTGGATATCTTATTGTAAATCCAAACCTACCGGCTACTCTCTTACTACCCAGCTAGAACCCACAAAAAAGTCCAATAGATTTAGCAAAAATAACTTCCATTTCTTTAAACACCACTAGTCAAGAAATTAAGAATTGGCAATTCGGGGAACTAATGTCAGTCATTTGGAAAATGATGGCATTTTTATGAAGGCAGAGGTAACAGGGCGTTACAAACTATGAGTCAACATTACGTGAAGGAAGGGAAACTGTGTTTTACAAATTTACTATATCTTTTGTGGACATATTGGTAAAGTCTTCAGCACCTATATAAAAAGGAACAGAAAGGAGCTAATTTAAGTTCGGTGCCCTAGAAATTGAAACATGATAGATTATAATAGGGAATACAAAATGGCAGACACAATAAACAAATATTTTGCATCTTCCTTCACATTAAAAAAAACGCAAAATACAGTCGCAAAAATTATGGGGAAGCAAGTATCTAATTAAAATGAGAAACCTAAACTAATCAATATTCGTTAAAGAAAGGTACTAAAGAAAAAAATTCAATAAGTCCCTTGGACCTGATGGGCTATATCCTTGAGTTCTAAATGAGGTGCCTGCAGATAAAATGAATGGTAATCATCTTCCAAAATTCACTAAATTGGAATTGATTTGACAAATCTGATACAATTCTTGAGGATGTAATGGATTGTGCCAAAAAAAAAGGATCCACTTCATATTAAACATTTGGATTTTTAAATGAATTCAATAAGCTGCCTCAGAGTACTTGGATAATGGTTCCTAGAGTTGAGAATAATATGTTAATGAGAATAATATGGACAGAGAGCTAGCCAAAGAACAGTTAGTGAAAATAAATGGATCACTTCAGGTTGACAGATTGTTACTGCTTAACTGTTGAAGGGATCAATACCTGAGCCATGGTTATTTGCAATTTATGTTAATGATTTAGCAAAGCAATATAGACAGTTTCAGGGAGTGGGAAAGAAGATTGAAAATGTGTTATAATGTGCGTTTATTCACTTTGGTAGGAAGAAAGGAAAATCACAATATATTTCAATAGTTAGAAACTAACAAATGTTGGTTTTCAGAAAGACTCCAGTTCCCTTGCTCATAAAATAAGAAAAGTTAAACTGGAGACACAGCAAGCATTTAAATAGGAAATTGGTACATTAGCCTGTACTGCAAGAGATTTGGAAAATAAGCTCAAGAATATTTTTCTATAAATTAACAGGGTTTTTTTTTACATCATATCTGAAATACTATACATAGTTCTCATTTCCATACCTGATGAAGGATAAAATTGCCCTGGATTAGATGCAACAAAGGTTCACTAAAAAAAAAAAACCCTGGAAGCAGAAGCTTGTCCTCATGCTAAATGTTGAGTAGATTGGATCTAACCTCTCTGGTATTTTGAATAATGAGAGGTAATTTCCTTGAAAAGCTTAAAATTCTGAGCTTAAGATAGCTGAAGACTTGTTAATTCCCCTGGATGAAGAATTGAAAATAAAGTGCTGAGTCTCAGGATAAGGGGTCAGCCCTTTCAGACTGAGATGAAAATGTCTTCACTTGGTGTGCTGTGAATACTTTGAATGGACTACCCTAGAGGGCTACAGGTGTTCAGTTACTGAGTACATTTCTGGTTGAAATTAATCGACTTTTGAACTTAAACGGAATCAATTGTTTTGGGAACAGATGAGAAACTGGAGATGAAACCAAAGATCATTCATACTTCTACCGAACGAAGCAAGGAGCTTTACAGCTGACTCTTGTTTCTTATGTTATATCTAAATACATTTATGATGATTAATTTTAATTGCCTTGAACTCAAAAGGAATGAATATCATGATCAGAAGTTTGGAACAGTTTATTATGTGAGTCATGATGAATTATCCAACACAGATCTACCCTAAATCAAAGCATTTCAGCATGTCAACCACATTATAACAATTTGACTGGCTGATTATGGTGAAAGAGAACTTCAAAACAATTAGTCATTTTTGTACAAACTCAAGACTGGATTTCCCTACTATGACACAGCCTACAAACAATATCCAAAATCCATTCTGCTGATGTCAAACCATTCTCAACTCTACTGTCATTTTCAGTTCCACATGCCCAAATATAAAAATGGGTCAAAGTCAGCACAAATAATGTGGCCCAAGCAAGTATACATAGCAGGCATTTCTTCTGTAAGAATGAATATTAAAGTTTCAACTCATTAAACCATAATTTAAATGCAGTCACTACATTATGATGGGGAATATTTTCATTTTGTACTGAACTTGTGCTTTAAAAATACATTTGAAGTAAAGAAAACACAGTAAAACTTGCATGTGATGATTCTTAAAATTGCAACAACACACCAGGAAACTTATATTTTTCTTGTACACCCAAAAATCTGATTGTAATTTGAAGCCAGTGCGCGAACAAGTGTGATTGCAGAAATCTTTTTATAAGACCGTGCAACTTGGCATGGGTCCATCTTTATGGATGGTAATGCATTTGTTGAGGGATAAATTGGCAATCATTACAGACAGGAAATCTGGCTGTATTGTCCATATATGTGAAATAGATGCAATTTTTTAGACTATGATTCTGTACATTATTGATGCCCATAAAAAATGCATGAGATTCCAGGTTACAGGTTTAATATCTTTAAATCAGAATAATGCTATCAGCTCATGGAACTCGAAACGACAACTTAAATATTAAATAGTGAGCAGGAAATGCAACTTCATTTTCTGTTTAATGGCTTAACGGATTTAAAAATTGCAATGTTTTCCTACTTCCACTCTTGATGGACCATAATCTATCAGAGTACTTGACTGGCAATTACGCATAGGTTCATTGCTCCATACCTGAGGGCTATAAAACTAATTAGTAAACACCTGGTAAGATCTTCACATAATTTTCTTATCAATACAATAACCTCACTCTTTCCAAACAGGCTTAGAATAACTGAACTGCAGCTTAAATCTGTCAGCAGCAACATTCAATTTAAAGAGATGGATTAAGCGTGAATGAAATAAATGTAAATTACACTTGAGCAAAATCTTGATGAAATATTGGGGAGGAAATACACATCAAAGTGTAAATAAATTGCAGTGAAAGGAGCAACCAGAAACAATTTTATTCATCATTTACATATTTACAACCTCGTGGTGAGGCAACTGGTAAAATAAAGCTGCTACGTGGTGACATAATGTGCTTTTTGAATATGAAGTGCACAGGATGGAACTCTAATTAATTTAGTAGTGGGTTGCAATAAGAATAAATACATTATAAAATAATAAATCTCTCCCATTCGACCGGCACTGTTTTTGTCAAGATTTAAACCTGATGTGTGATATTTACTGTCTATCTAGTTCACAAATTGACCTTTTCTTCCACCTGAAAAGCACTTGTACGTCTCAAAACTTCTGTCAGGTAGTTTTCTGCATGTAAATTCACTTCCAGCATAGATATGTCACTATTGTCATGCAGCAGGAGCAGCAGATGAGATTTCAACTGACTTTTATGAATAGCTTCACTGCTTTCGCAAGCCACACATGTTGTAATACTTAGTTTAGCAATTGGTATTGATGTACCAAATCCTTGTTATCCACGCAAGGCACAGATTTCCCACAGATTAAAAAAAACACAGATGCTGCTCCTATGGAACTTTCCTATGTGCCACGAATGACCATGAGATCAGACCAGATGAGTCGATGAGACAAAAAAATAGGGTCTGGAGCTGACGTCATGAGCACACAGATCCACAGATAGTCAATCAGCAGACAACAAGGAGTGACTCAAAGATTTTTTTTTCAAAGTGGCTTGTTTCTACCTATTTTCAGTTCACTTCAACTGGTTGCTGTGCACCTAAACTTCATTAAAACAAATTGCAGCATGCTGTGACATGTAGGCAGATAATCATAGCATATAATTTGATGCTTCTGGGCAAGCGTATTGGAAAAGTTCCAATGCTACTAGGATGTCTGCCTATTGTGCATTATAATACCATCATTTTTACATGAGATTAAACATATTTTCACAAATAACAGTGTTGCAATCAGATCAGGTAGCGATCTGTTTTTTGTACAACTGATCCATGCAAAAACTTCAGAGTCACACAAATGTTGAATATTGTATGTGTCACTGTTTAGTTCATTCTGACTAACCAGAAACACTGAATTTCAACCGGAAGCTCTGTATCATTTGAAAAGCCAAATTGTGGTCTGAAAACTGAGTGCACTGACCAGACTGGCAAAAGGCTGAACTGCCTCAATGGGATCTCTTGGCTGACTTACCTCAAGCACTTCAGGAATTGAGAAAATATCCAGGCAAATGTGGTAATTTCAAAAACCACTGGCAGGATCAATGCATGGTGTCACAAATATTTCAACAGTGTATGGAATATTATTTGAAGTATGAAAATCGATTCTAATTTTTGACCATTCACATTTAAGTTGAATGCAAAATGATTCCTGATTCCTAAATGATCAAATGAAGTGATTTTGTTATAAAAAGATCAAACATTTTGAAGCTGGACTTAAGAAATGTGGTGCTTGATCCATATATAGGGACCACTTACGTTATTTCACATAAATTAGAATTTTAACAAATCTACATGTGACTTCACTGAGCCAGGGGTGAAAATAGATGATGTTCTGAGGAGCAAGGTGTGTGCTAGGCATGACTTTAACCAGTGGAGGGCTAAGCTACAAACACTTAAATTGCTTCATTGTCACTGGGTCAAAATCCTGAAACTTCTTCTCTGATGGCACTGTGTGCCTGGTCCAAACAGATTCCAACAAACCAAGAAAGCAGCTCACCCTCTACTTATCTGAAGGGCTCCTCTGAAATGGTTAGAAAGGACTGATTAGGGATTATCAACATGGTTTGGTGTGTGAGAAATTGTGTCTTACGAACTTGATTGAGCTTTTTGAAGAAGTAACAAAGAGGACTGATGAGGGCAGAGCGGTGGATGTGATCTATATGAACTTCTGCCAGGCGTTCGACAAGGTTCCTCATGGTATACTAGTTAGCAAGGTTAGATCACATGGAATAGAGGGAGAACCAGCTGTTTGGATACAGAACTGGCTCAAAGGTAGAAGACAGAGGGTGGTGGGGGAGGGTTGCTTTTCAGTTTGGAGGCTGTGACAAGTGGTGTTCCACAAGGATCGGGGCTGGGTCCATTGCTTTTTGTTATTTATATAAATGACTTGGATGTGTACATAGGAGGTATGGTTAGGAAGTCTGCAGATGACACCAAAATTGGAGGTGTAGTGGACAGCAAAGAAGGTTACCTTAAGGTACATTGGGATCTTGATCAGATAGACCAATGGGCCGAAGAATGGCAGATAGAGTTTAATTTAGATAAGTGTGAGGTGTTGCATTTTGGAAAGGCAAATCAGGGCAGGACCTGTACACTTAATGGCAAAGTGCTGGGAGTATCGCTGGACAAACAGATCTCAGAGTGCAGAT
Organism: Ginglymostoma cirratum; assembly: GCA_024137785.1. Taxonomy (NCBI): domain Eukaryota; kingdom Metazoa; phylum Chordata; class Chondrichthyes; order Orectolobiformes; family Ginglymostomatidae; genus Ginglymostoma; species Ginglymostoma cirratum. The sequence goes on along the minus strand of JAHRHZ010000069.1, from coordinate 13,356,152 downwards.
TCATCGTTCCTGGAAAGTGAAGTCACAGGTAATCAAGAAAGTGGAGAGGGCATTTGGTATCCTTGTCTTTATTGGTCAGTGCATTGAGCAACAGAGTTGAGAGGTTGTGCAGGACATTGGTTAGGCCACTTTTGGAATATTGTATGCAATTCTAGTCTCCCTTCTCTTGTAGGGTTGTTGTGAAACTTAAAAGGGTTCAGAAAAGATTTACGATGATGTTGCCAAGGTTGGAGGGTTTGAGCTACAGGGAGAGGCTGGGGCTATTTTCCCTCGAGTGTCGGAGTTTGAGGAGTGACCTTATAGTGGTTTATAAAATCATGAGGAGCGTGGATAGGGAACTAGCCGAGGTCTTTTCCCTGGAGTGAGGGAGTCCAAAACTAGAGGGCATAGGGTTTAAGATGAGAGTGGAAAGATTTAAAAGGGATCTAAGGAGAAACTTTTCTATGCAGAGGGTGGTGCCTGTATGGAATGAACAGCCAGAGGAAGTGGTTGAGGCTGATACATTGACAACATTTAAAAGACATCTGGATGGGTACATAAATAGGAAGGTTGAGAGAGATATGGGCCAAATGCTGGCAAATGGGACTAGATTTGTTTAAGATATCCGGTCGCCATGGACAAGTTAGACTGAAATGTCTGATTCCGTGCTGTATCTCTCTATGACTCTAAATAAAGACTCCTGGTCAACAGGTAATTCACCATGATCTGTTTGTCTGTATCAATGTTTGGAGCTGTGGAGAAAAATCTGGATGTATGAAAGGAAAAAACCCAAAGTTTAGACATTAAAAAAAAATTGTGCAATATATTGGCATGTGAATTGTGATGAAAAGCAACAGATGACAGGACCTCTGTTGTTTGTCCAGAGCAGGAGTTTTAAAGTTCAAGGGTTATTTCACTGTTTCTGAAAGGTTGCCTGTCAACTGACTTCTCTATGGAGCTAGCTGATGGGTCACATAGCACCTCATGAGGTTAAACACTTGGCCTATTCATCGAAAATGGTTCAGCATTTGCTGGAGGAGTGAAGACTGACAACATCAGAATTATTGCACAACAACAACTTAGCCACTTCAGTCGGTTAATAAAAAATGGGCTTTGTAAAAATATATATTTGATTGACAGCTCCAATTGACTTCACGAGAAACCTGCCTAAATTTCCTCTATGCCGTGCAAATATTGTAATAATTTTGCAGCTGATCTTATTCCAGTTGAAAAACTAGTCTAAATTGGCCAGGAAGAGAGAGAGAGAGAGAGAGAGAGAGAGAGAGAGAGGAAGTTACGATGGATTAACCTGTGAAAAATCAAGAACAAACTGCTCCAAAAAGGTAAACATTCAGAAGGCCTGCAACCAATGCAGTTTGTGTTGCAATTTGGCACCACAGGCCTGATTGTTTGTTCTTTTCTATCTCCAGAGATGGGATTATAACTGTGGGTTTGTAGTACATCACTGAATTTGTTCAATTATCCATTTACTATTTAATAAATCCTTTTGGCAGTTTTAGCTTATGCCATTGCCTAGTAAAGTCAAGAGGATTACATGAAGATGCATAACATAATGAGCAGTCCAAAGATTTTGTCGATGAACCTTGGGTTAATTGTCTGACTTAATCACTGAACAGTTTAATCAGCGTTCCTTTTGGAGTGCTGTGTAGACTAAGGAAGTGATCTATGACATCGATCTTCAAAAAGATATTTATGTAACAGATCCAGAAACGAAACATTGGCAACCAAAGAAAAATAGCAAAAGTATTTAATGGCGACCTCAATAAAGGCTTAAGAAGGAATTTCAACACATGTCTTTGTGGGACTAAAGAAAGGGAGGGGTAAGGAGGCCAAAATTAAACTTAATACCACAGCACAGGTTTGCAGGCAATTGTAGAGTACTGCTGATCCTGTTTTAATAACTAATGAAGTAAAACTAAATCATACAGCATGAAATAGTTGGCCACTGTAATATCAAGTTGTCAGTAATAGCAGTACCAAAAAACAACAAACATGCTGAGCCATGGGAGAGATTGAAGTGGTGGCAGAGGACATAAGATTCATGAAACATTTCAATCAAAGTGAACCAGCTATCGATAAGGGTCATCAAGTATCAGGATGGCTTCAAGTTCAAATAAATTAGTCTAGTGTTATAAAGCTCCTTGTGGAGACAGATTCGTAAAGGTGGGGGTTCATAATTTTGAGCAGATATTGATATGGTGAGGCAGGTATAGAGAACACCAATACGGTGGGTTTGTTTTGACTTGCAACTCTAAGATGGAATTTTCTACCCTCTCATGTAGCATACTTTGAAATGGGAAAGACATTGTATTGGGAGGGATGGAGATAACCTTAAAACCTTCCCGATTCTGCAAGATCAAGTCAGAATGGAAAGATTTGTCATTGGATTTCCTACCCTGTCACTGATTGTGGCCCTTTATTTGTCAATGAATGACCATTTAATGATGTCATCCCACCACCATGAGTATTAAAACAGCTTTCGACAGGCATAAAGTTGAGTACATAACAGGTTAAAACTGTGTCCAGTTTCTCATCACTGAGGGAAGGCTCACTCAATGAAACACACCCAGTTATTGACTCGGAGACTTGACATTCAGAAGGGAGGGCCCCCCGATAGCCAGTCTCTGGCTTTTCTGCTGATCCCAGTAAACCCCTCTGTCCCTGACCAGCATCCCGTAGTGACATCTGGTACTTGTTGTTCCAGTAGATGCCTCTAGTGGTGCTTTCCCCAAATGAGCACTGGCCTTGGATTGGAATCTCCATTCCAAAGGTCCTGATTCCAGTTGAAGGCTCACTGCTAGCCTTGCCACTGCCAGAATGGCTCGATGGCAGGCCTGACTGAATTGAGTCCAGAAGCAAACGAGACCCTCAAAATGTCAACAATATTCAAGCCTTAGACTCTAACAGATGGAATTTCCGAGGAATGGCATTCACACACTGATTATCACTCCATTCCTTTTTGATGTAACAAAGGAGCTCGCCATTTCTTGTGGAAGATTCGATAAGGGGTCCTTCAGAAATGCAAAACAGTAGTTTCATTTTGACAAGTCTCTCGTCAGGCAGAATAATCAGGGGAAGGCAAACTGTGTCCCATTTTTCACAGCACTCCATTGCTATATTGTGTGATTGGAAGGTCCTGCATAACAGACAGCCACTTTGACAACTCCTGTGAAAGGATAATTATGGAAAGTATGTTTGATGGTTAGGTGCCAGCTGCATAGAATGCCAGGTGGTTAAGGGTAGGGTGTCAATTGGAAAGGGGTAGGATTCCAGGGAAGTTGGGTGCCTAGTAGGTAGGGCACTGAGTGATTTGCTTGTCAATGGGGACGGGACCATGAGGGAAGGGTACCATGGCAAAAAGTGGCAAAGGGGTCAGGTAAGCACTACAATATTTAAGGTAGGCCAGGGTGGGTGGAAGATATAAGGTCTGGCAGGAGAGATGGTGAAATAACTCCACAGGAGCCAGTATACCATCATCAAATCACTCTTTACTTACACATGGAGCGTCCTTGGCACTGATCCAGCTCCCAGAGCGAACAGGGTGTCTGACACTCCAGTTCTTATCTGTCAGCCAGGGGTCCCTGATTGGGGCGGTTAATCTGGTCAAATCGGGGAACTGATGTTCGGAGGTCCATCTGGCTGGCCTCATTACAATCAGGGCAAATGGGAAGGGGGCTGTCAGGGTCCAAGGGTAGCGGGACGGTGATGTTTCTCAAAGGGGCTGGGGGTATGCGGGGTGTAGTGTCAGGTCTAGCAGAGAGGGTGTCAAGTCCAGCAACAGGGGAAAGGGTCTCTGATCCTTGAGAGGGTGATGGTGATGCGTAGGGAGAGGTATCAGGTCCCAGGTTGATGATAAGTGTCCAAGACTTGAGAGGGTGTCTTTCAGGTCCACTGTTGTGGTGTTGTGTGTCAGGAGAACAGGAATGGATCCCAGTCAGGTTCTGGGGTAGTAAGAGGCTGGGGGAGGTGTAGTTAGGACCTGTGCTAAGTTGGGGTGTCAGTCTAATAGTTACTCAGGAGTTAGACAGTGTTTTTAAACGGTCTACTTTTCTTCCTTAGCAACCAAATACTTAACTGCAGCAGAACCCTTGGAATTAAGTGGAGAGTTCTAGGGGGTTCCAGGCGTTGAGGAATTGCCCAGCACAATCTTCAATTTCTCAGGCAATTCTTTCACAGTCTGTTGGGGATTCCAACGGATCCCCGTGCACAAATTCCATCTCCGCCGCAGAAAGGTTTTCCTGGTCATTGGAAAATCCAGGCCTCAGTAATGATAGAAAAGTCACGCACCCCAGTTTAGTTGCACTATAGTGAGGTTGAGTAATGAAGAAACATGATCCAAATCTTTATCGCTGGTTGAAGAATAATTAATGTAGAACTAAGATGTCTACTTACCTTGGACTGTGACCACTGAATTTGTCATGAGTATCAAATCAGCTAGCCTCAGGCAAGAGATGAGAAGAAATCAGAGTCTTTAAACATCATGTTGTTTACACTAAGTACAGATTGTGAGAAAAAGTAGTCCACATAGTGCGGATTACCTTATTCAAAAAGATTCAGATGGATATCTGGTCACGGATTTGATTGAGAGATACGAAGATTAGTATCAGCAGAGATAATTAAATCTTTCTTGAAACTCAAAGTCCTTTGTACCAAGAAACTTAATCTGCAGTAAGTGATCTGCTAGGATTGAATAACGGACAAACATGGATCAATAGATATTCTGCAGTTATGCTTACTTACTGTTTGAGGGTAAAGAAACAATTTTGAGCAGGTTGACCTGAGCTTAAATAGAATAGAGTCGATGACTGAGCAAAAACAGAAGGTGCTAGAGAAATGCAGCAGATAATTTTCTTTCTCAAGAGATGCTGGTACACCTGCTGTGTTTCTCCTGTACTTTATTTTTATTTCAGATTTCCAGCATCTGCAGTATTGTGCTTTTCTATGATTTGACAGGTTGTACATTGTTCCAAGAAGTTACGGTCTCAGTTGGTCATATGTATCTTTCCAGGTTTTCCATTTACTGTGTTTTTTAATTTCCTCCCCAACTTTGGGAAACATTATTAAATTGAGTGTAGTAAAAGAAACGTTGCAAGTACTACGACCCAATAAAGTAGCAGAGAGTGGGCTTGCAATATGATTAATCCAAATGATGATGTTCAACAAAATGCAAGTTTGCAGAGTGTGTTAGAATCTCACTTAGTCTTCACTCTCTTTGACTTTTCAACAAATGTTTAGGATAAGATCATGCGGTTTTAATCAAGTGATAATTGTCGATAACTAAAAGTTGCTTCAATATCAAATTCCTTCATGATGCATGCAGATTGTCGAAAGGTAGTGACCCAGCCTGGTGTACTACTTCCCTTCCGAAGACATAACTTCACCATGTTCCAGTAAACTCATTTTGATTCAAGAAATCACGTGCAAGACCCACATTTTGAGAGGTGTTGATTTTAATATGTGCCTCAATTCAATGTAAAAATAGATTTTTTATTGGTCACTACTCAAAGATATTGTGATCTATTCAGACACTCAGGTACAGTTGTGGTCCATTATCATCTCTCTCAATGTTTTGCTTAAATGGCTCAGAAACAGGACATGCTTTCATCCAGCACTCACGATGTTACCAGTGGTCAGTATCTCACCAGTGATCTAAAAGGTGCAACACATCCCTGTTTTCAAGTGCAATTTTACCAGTGGTGACCAGTCTCTTTACCACATGGTGAGTCATGGCAGCTTCCTTCTGAACTTGGAGGCGGGTCATGTGGGCATCTCATCTGACACTCTGTTGGACCATAAAGGACCATACTCACTAACTCTCTTACTGTGGCATACCTGAATGACCCCAGTGAATGTCAACCACAGTCACTATATGCTGAATGGAGCATTACCATTGAGTCCTTACAGCTGGATGTAGCAATTAACTGCTTAATAGGTATGCCAAAAACGTAGTCACCGTCTACCAAATGACCAGGATGGCATTGTCCACCTCTTTATTGGCACCCCTACCATCCTGACAAAACTGATCTCAAGGAGAGTATAACAAGAACAGGAGGCAACAATCAAAAAAATCAGAAGAATCTTTAAAATGGTACAAAGTAGCTCACCAAATATAGAATCAATATCAGGCATTTTCACCATCCCTCCCACACACACACGACCCACCTCCCAGCCCCCTCCCCACCGGCCCCTGTCGAGTAGGTTTACCTGCACTTGCAGAGGAAGGGAAGCATTGCTGAATATTTAGTGGCTGGAAGTGGGGGAGCCCAGGCAACCATCAGAACTTCAAGCATTTCCGTTTGTGATTAAAACAAAACATAAATATTGGTGGGGTAGATTAATTCATGGCAGAAACTACATATGGAGCATGACGATGTTATGGCTTTAAGAGGTATATTTTGTCTTGGTTTCTTTTAACAGAGAGATTGAACGAGAGGTGCCAAGTTGTCTGTAAACAGTTTGTGAGGCATTAGATGGATTTTTTTTTCCCTACTCAAGAGAGCAGCATGCAAAACATGAGGCACAATAATCCACCCTTGGTGCACATTTTTTGATGAATACTAGTCTGAATGACTTACTGGTGGTAAGAGACATAAACATTGTGCACTGTAACATTACAGAAAAATCAACACTTGTTGCAATGCACTACTTTCACAGAAAGAGAGATGGAGTCTCATGGCATCTTCAGTCTGCTCTCAAAACTATGCTGCCAGCAAACATTATCAGCATTCATGCATTCGAGGGATGTTAGTAATATTTCCCCTAAGTCACCATTGGAATGGTCACACAACAATGTGCAAAGAGCTGGTCACTCATTTTGGTCAGTACCAGAAATTCACAGTGTAATGTTATTGATCAATTTTCAGATGGACTGCCCATGGAAAAAGAAGCAGTGCTTCACTTTGGGAATCAACAGGTAGCCAAATTACTGTGATTTTGAGAATGGGAGGCTATAGTCCAGTGGAATTATCACTGGACTATTAATCCAGGCACCCAGGGAATGTTCCAGGGACCTAGCTTCGAATCCTGCCAAGGCAGATGGTGGAATTTGCATGCAGTAAAAATAAGTCTGGAATTAAGAATCTACAAGGAATTTTTTTCTGACAATCAATTCAATCTGGTTCACTAATGTTCTTTAGAGAAGGAAACTGACATCCTCACTGGGTCTGGCCTATGTGTGTCTCCATACCACATAGCAATGTGGTTGACTCGTAACTGCCCTCTACCGAGCCAGCAAGACCTCATCCCGTGAATGAATACAAAGAAAACAATCTTGGAAATCTCCACAATGAAACAATCAGCATTGTTGCTGCAGACATTTAATGTTGGTAGGACTTTTAATCTCAAAGTGCAGTGATTTTCTATGACATGAATCTGATGGGAAAAGCCACATCCATTTGCATGGGATGGTTAACCTCTTTGCATGAGATCAGTATTCTGGTGGAGCAAAGTAGGATATTGTGATCTCACACAGGACTCGAACAAAAAATTGCTTCACAAGTAGATTTGAAGTGAAGGCAACCTGAAGGACAATAAGGCAATCTGAATGGCACACAATAAAGTCTTTGCAAGCTTCTTTTAGGAGAATCACAGAATCAAATTTGAAGCAAAACAAATTTGTTAGAAAATCCCTGAAAAACAAGTCATGTAACGATGTCAATCAGCATGATTCAGTGACAGAGACATGATTGAATTCCCTATGTGGTACTGCTGAGTCAACATCTTCAAAGCCTGGTGTGCATCCTATGCTGAACTTACCTGGCAGTTTTGTCACAGTTGGCAGTCATAATTTTGGCAGCAATAGTGTTAGATCAATTTACTGTTGCTCATGCTTTGTACTGTCACTTCAAATACCGGCTGCCCTGTTGCTAAAATCAACAGGGTTGAGGTAGTAATGTAAATTGTCAGCACTATTAGTGATGGTGAGCTCTGGCTGCTCTTCCTTCCAACCACCAAAAGCATGAACAAATGTGATTTCAGACCTAAATTCCACCAAGAGATTTTCAGCCATTGATTTAAAAAAAAGTCTCTGAATTGCCATAAAAACTGGGTCTGAGATTTTGCAACCAAATTTTGAATGCAGAAAATGTTTTATTTTCTCTTTTACCAACAAAGCAGTCCGACACAAAATAAACGAGCCAGCTCCACAGAAACAGCGAGAAAGAAAAAACTGAATAGCTTCAATTCGATATAACTATACAGAACTGAAAAGCAATAAGAAAACTCTCGACATTTCAGAGATCAAAGGTTGACATGGCTTTTTGGCTAGTCAGTCAAAATCTCAGTGTTTGACATTATTACAGATCATCCGCCCAGTTCTCAAGTATTTATTTTCTGTTGAGGTACATAAATTAACATTAATACTGATTTCAGGTAAACTTGACAGTGTCTTAGAAGAACGAGGAAACATTCAATGAGGTGCCTGCTACTCCCTTTAAAAAAAGCAGGACTCCTCATTCTAGAACATGATGGATGACAAGGAGCATAAAAAGCAAAGTTTATGCTAGAAACCAGGGGCAAAATACTGCAAAGAGTGTTGAGGAAAACAGAAAAACATAGGAGATAAAAGGTACTGCAGATGCTGGAGAATCCGAGATAACAAGCATGGGGCTGGATGAACTCAGCAGGTCAAGCAGCATCATAGGAGCAGGAAAACTTGACGTTTCGGGCCTAAACCCTTCATCAGAAATGGGGGAAGGGAAGAGGGTTCTGAAATAAATAGGGAGAGAGGGGGAGGCGGATAGAGGATGGATAGAGGAGAGGAGAGGTGGAGAGGAGGCAGACAAGTCGAAGAGGCGGGGATGGAGCCAGTAAAGGTGAGTGTAGGTAGGGGGGTAGGGAGGAAATAGGTCAGTCCAGGGAGGACGGACAGGTCAAGGGGGCGGGATGATGTTAGTAGATAGGAGATGGGGGTGTGGCTTGAGGTGAGAGGAAAAACAGGTTAGGGAGGTGGAGATGAGCTGGGCTGGTTTTGGGATGCGGTTGGGGAGGGGAGATTTTGAAGCTTGTGAAATCGACATTGATGCCATTGGGCTGCAGGGTTCCCAGGCTGAATATGATTTGCTGTTTCTGCAGCCTTCGGGTGGCATCACTGTGGCATTGCAGGAGGCCCAGGATGGACATGTCATCTGAGGAATGGGAGGGGGAGTTGAAATGGTTCGCGACTGGGAGGTGCAGTTGTTTGTTGCGAACTGAGCGCAGGTGTTCTGCAAAGCGGTCCCCAAGCCTCCGCTTGGTTTCCCCGATGTAGAGGAAGCCACAACGGGTACAGCGGATGCAGTATACCACATTGGCAGATGTGCAGGTGAACCTCTGCCTGATGTGGAAAGTCTTCTTGGGGCCTGGGATTGGGGTGAGGGAGGAGGTGTGGGGGCAGGTGTGGCACTTCCTGCGGTTACAAGGAAAAGTGCCGGGTGTGGTGGGGCTGGAGGGGAGTGTGGAGCGGACAAGGGAGTCGCAGAGGGAGTGGTCCCTCCGGAAGGCAGATAAAGGTGGGAAGGGAAAAATGTCTTTGGTGGTGGGGTCTGATTGCAGATGGCGGAAGTGTCGGAGGATGATGCGTTGGATCCGGAGGTTGGTGGGGTGGTATGTGAGGACGAGGGGGATTCTTTTTTGGTTATTGTTGCGAGGACGGGGCGTGAGGGATGTGTTCCGGGAAATGCGGGAGACACGGTCGAGGGCGTTCTCGACCACTGTTGGGGGGAAGTTGCGGTCCTTGAAGAATGAGGACATTTGAGATGTCCTCTATCCATCCTCTATCCACCTCCCCCTCTCTCCCTATTTATTTCAGAACCCTCTTCCCCTCCCCCATTTCTGATGAAGGGTTTAGGCCCGAAACGTCAAGTTTTCCTGCTCCTGTGATGCTGCTTGACCTGCTGTGTTCATCCAGCCCCATGCTTGTTATCTCAGAAAAACATAGGACTTTGACTAAGAAGGAAATTAGGAAAGAAAGGCAATAATAATATTAAGGGTGAGAGAAATCCAGCAGGTCTGGCAGCATCTGTGGAGACAGAAGCAGAGTTAACTTTGTTTAAGAGTCCAGCATGACTCTTCTGTGAGATCGAGGACAGGCAGAAAAAGGCATGGGTTTTGTGCATTTGAGAGGAGAGAGGGTGCAGCAAGTGGAACAGAGGGGCAACTAAGGGAAAGGTTAAGGGAGATTAGAGATTTAAGGCAGTATAAAACAAAAGACAAAGGCAGTGGTGACTGTTAAGCTCTGAAACCGTGGCAATCCCACCATGAGAATGCTGAGCTCAGAGACCGTGAGGGCACTTGAACATGGAGGTGTTTTCTTGGTCTTGCACAGCGGCGAGGAATTTAACAAGACCGAAGTCAGCAGGTCCATCTGGATGGCGAAGGTGCTCCTCTGCTCAATCAGAATATGATAATATTTCACTTGTTCATAATCAAAAGCAGGTTCAAATGCAATCTCTGGCTCTCTCTATTGGTAGCCAGAACAGCTCCAGGAGTTGCCTCCATTGTGCTAGTGCTCTCTGAATGGAAAGAACCATTCAGCCAAGCAAAATGTTGGAGATGGAGAGGATGCTCTTGCTCTTGCACTCACTGGAATGCAGGGAAAGTTTATCAGGCTGATTCTGGGGATGGCAGGTCTGGCGTATGAGGAGAAATTGACTAGGTTGGGATTGTTTTCACTAGAGTTCAAACGAATGAGGGGGGATCTCATAGAGACTTATAAAATTCTAACAGGACTAGATAGGGTCCAATGCAAGGAGGATGTTCCTGATGCTGGATGTATCCGGAACCAGGGGTCACAGTGAGAGGGTTTGGGGTAGACATTTTAGGGCGGACATGAGGAGACATTTCTTTACCCAAAAAGTGATGAGTCTGTGGAATTCTTGACCACAGGAAGTAATTGATGCCAAAACAGTGAATGTATTCAACAGGTGGCTAGATATAGCACTTGGGGCGAATGGGATCAAAGGTTTGAGGAGAAAGTAGGGGTTGGCTATTGAGTTGGATGATCAGCCATGATCATGATGAATGGCGGAGCAGACTGGAAGGGCCGAATGCCCTCCTCCTGCTCCCATCTGCTATGTTTCTATGTTATATAAATAGGGTTTAAATCACTTCAAGTGGCTGCTTGTAAAAATGGTACACACATAAGAGCCCCTTCCAAACTCACGCCTGTTAACATGCCGGCAAAACTGGGGAGACATTGGCCTCGTGGTCGCTAGAGTCTTAATCCAGAAACTCATCTGATATTCTGGGACACAAGTTCAAATCTCGCCATGGCAGATGGTGGAATTTTAATTCAATAAAGAATCTGGAATTAAGGGTATAGCGATGGCTAAAAAACCATTGCTGGTTGTTGGGGAAAGAAAAAACAAATCGGCTCACTTTTGTCCTTAAGGGAAGTAAATCTGCCATCCTTTTCTGGTCTGGCCTACATGCAACTCCAGCCCCACAGCACTGTGGCTGACTCTCAACTACCCTCTGGGAAATTAGGGACAGTCAATAAATGCTGGCCCGGCCACAAACATTCAAATCCCACGAGTGAATGAAGAAAAAAGGATTGTGCTGAGGAGCTAGTCCATTAGGCTGTCCCCAACCATTCCCTTGCTACCAGCTGCCTCAAATCTGTCTCTGCCGAAAACCAGCCCAGTGAATAATTTTCTGTTATCATTCTAAGTTATTACATTTGTAAATATTTTATAGAGAAAGACTGTAATTAAGGAAATGACTGGTCCTTTTAAAAACCAAAATGGTAACTTGAGAGTTGAGGCAGAAGATGTATTTGCATCAACCAATTTATAGTCCTACAAGTTTACTTAAAACCACATGTTTTTGGGAGCATACCTGACAAAGGAGCAGTGCCCTAAGAGTCTGTAATTTTAAATAAACCCATTGGACTATAACGTGATGTCATATGACTTCTGCCTTTGTCCACCCTCGTCCAACACCAGCACCTCCACATCATGAGTCAACCAAAGAAGGGGATGATGCAGGCCTTGCCTGTAATGAGCTTTGCATTTACATTTCTCATTAGCTGCATGGGTGATTTACTGGTGGCAGTTTGTAGTTGAAAACAAAATAAAAAAGCAGACCAAACAAGGGTGTTTGTGCTGCAGTGGTAATGTCCATACCTCTGAACCAGAAAACCTGGGTTGAAGTTTCACCTGCTCCAGATGTTTGTCATAACATTTCTGGACAGGTTGATTTAAAGAAAATGAAGCAGAGCCAGGGATGTGTCTGCAGAACTGTTCATCCCAAACTGGGACCAGCCTATGTATGGCACGAGTAGTGGCTCTATTTCAGTAAACAACAATAAATGATGTTCCTTTCCAGTCTGGCTTCCTGAGTTATTACATACACACAATGGAGCAACTTCACAGTTGGAGCTATTGTTGGAGAACCAAATGACATAGCTTCGTGATCTTTCTGGATGAGTAAATTAAGATGGGCTGAATGATGTTTCTTTGCTGATTCAAAATTGTTTGGTGGATGTGAGGGGGAAATTTAGATCTTCAAGTGGAAAGGGATAAATGATAATTCCATGCAAAAAACAACTTAGAGACTCTGGTCAGTAGGATCTCTGACAGAATCTGCACAAACAGGGGACAACGTTGATGAAAACTTTCTGAGAAGGCCTTGGGAAAGACAGCAACATCCAGGGTGAGACTGATTATTTAGTCCCAGGCTCGGTGAAGGAGACTTTAACATTTTAACGTGTGATAAAGACGGGGCATCTGTTTTGTTTGATGTGGATAAAGGAAGATTGGAAAGTGGATAATGAGATGTTAACAGCACAATGATGATCAACTTTCCTGTATGTACCAGAGTTTTGCTTTGGTCCAATAACTGAGGCAGATCTCTCCTGTGATGTTCAAAGAAAATGCTTGTAAAAATTTATACTCAGGTTCCCGCAGTTGATTATTTAAAAATCAAAACAACAGTGGATAATATAACAGCGCTTCAAAACTAATTTATTGGTCGTGACATAATTCGTGATAAATACATGGGACATGTATGAATATTCAAGTTTTCCCAAGTCCTTTCTTCACGAAATTGTAGATGTTTGTTATGTTGACTTCAGACAGCTCACGCTCATCAGTGACTGTTCGTTGACAATCAGACATGGTTGACTGACAAGTCATTGTGCAGTCATAACTGGGAGCCCAGAAGGAATGTGAAACGAGCCAGCAGAGTGAAAGTTCAGCAGCAAAATTCACATTGGAATCTATTTTTACACAATGTTATTAGCATATTGATCTGATGCAGATGCATCGAGGGCCGTAGCATCGGATAGGGTGTTTCAGATACAAGATTGTGCATAGAGCAATTTGAGATGCTACACTTGTGAAATCGTAGGGCAATATTATAAAAGTCCCCTTGATGAGTCAAGCACTTTTTAAAAGAAAACTCATTTACTTAAAGCCATTGTTGACAAATCTGATGAGTTTAGTGATCCATGAATCCCAAACTAAAAATGTTATTCTTTTGCCAAAGAGACTTCATCAACAGAATGTCAACTTTCTGTTGAAAGAAAGGAAATAGCAAGGTTTAAATTATTCAGCTTTAAAAAATAAAAATGATGTTGACCGAATAACTAATAAAACAGAAAGCATTGGATACACTCAGCATGGCAGGCAGCATTTGTGGAGCAATAAAAATAATTAACATTTTGAGTCCCAGAGACTTCTTCAGAACAAAACAGGCTGGAAAATGCTGGCTTATATGTCATTGACCAATGGGGAGAACGAGTAAGTAGAAGAGATGGTGAGAGTTCTCAGAGAAAAAGACAAAGTGAGTGGTAATTTATTCCCAAATCACCCTGCTCAGAGATGTTATTACACACCTCTGGAGCAGGTGGTACTTGAAACTGGGCCTCTGCAGCCTAAAGATAGGGACACCACCACTGTACCACAGGGCCCATCTGCGGTAACGGTGGCAAAGGATTGATCTCAATGCAAAACACTTGTTGATTTTAACTGCATGGAGCCAAAAATAGTTCACTTTTGATGGTTTGCATTGTCCATAATGGGCTTTACAAGTATGTAACGAATTGGCTACATGGGTTTTTACTGGTGGTGGATAGGAGTTTTAAGAAAAAAATGTAAAAAGTCACAGTGATTTGTGGTGGGGGGAGAGTGGGGAAGGACACTCCGTTCTATGCAATGACACTTTTGGTTAGAAAAGCGAAGAAAAGGATGGCTCTTGTGGTGCAATGGTAGTATCCCTACATTTGAGTCTGGAGGCTGGGATCCATATCAAACTTGATCCAAAGGTGTGCAATAAGACCATAAGACCATAAGACATAGGAGTGGAAGTAAGGCCATTCAGCCCATCGAGTCCACTCCACCATTTAATCATGGCTGATGGGCATTTCAACTCCACTTACCCACACTCTCTCCGTAGCCCTTGATTCCTTGCGAGATCAAGAATTTATCAATCTCTGCCTTGAAGACATTTAACGTCCCGGCCTCCACTGCGCTCCGTGGCAATGAATTCCACAGGCCCACCACTCTCTGGCTGAAGGAACGTCTCCTCATTTCCGTTCTAAATTGACCCCCTCTAATTCTAAGGCTGTGCCCACGGGTCCTAGTCTCCCCGCCTAACGGAAACAACTTCCCAGCGTCCACCCTTTCTAAGCCATGCATTATCTTGTAAGTTTCTAGTAGATCTCCCCTCAACCTTCTAAACTCTAATGAATACAATCCCAGGATTGTATTCATTTCTAGAAGAGGTTGTTTAGAAAATAGTTTTTTTTAAAAAATGCAGCAAACTTAAGCAAACCAGACAAAAGGGGAGAGGGGTAGGAGGGCTGTAATCAAAATAGAAAACACAGTGTTCACGATCTGAAGTCGTTGAACTTCATGCTGAATCCTGAAGGCTGTGTACCTTGAAAATGAGGTGCTGCTCTTCCAGCTTGTGTTGGGCTTCACTGGAGCACTACAGGTGGACGAGGCCATAAATCAGAGAACCCCTACAGTTCAGAAACAGGCCCTTCGGCCCAACAAGTCCACACCCACCCACAGAGCATCCCACCTAGACCCATCTCCCTATAACCCACCTAATCTACACATCCCTGAACACTATGGGCAACTTAGCACAGCTAATCCACCTAGCCTACACATCTTTGGACTGTGGGAGGAAACCGGAGCACACTCACGCAGACGCAGGGAGAATGTGCAAACTCCGCACAGACAGTCACCCGAGGCTGGGATCGAACCCGGGTGCCTGGTGCTGTGAGGCAGTAGTGCTAACCACTGAGCCACCATGCCGCCCTAAAAAATGTGTGTTCAGGAAACCCACTTGGCAGGATATTAGCAAAGGGGCCAGAGAACACGTTGAAATGGTGAGTAACTCGAGCATCAGTGACATGGACAGAGCAGCTGTGCTCTGCAAAGCGGTCACTTAGTCTGTGTTTGGTCTCAAGCTTACATCACAGATGTTTCAACAGTTGTTCCTGTTACATTTCCCAGTCAACCGTCATCACTGGCACCCAAAGACATCCACACAGCCAGGGAATTTCCAAATTGTTTACACTTATAGATCATTAGAAAAGAAGAATAGATTTTCATTGTAAAGTGTCTTTCATAATTTCAAGACATCCCAAAGCACTTTACAGTCAATGAATTTAAAAATGAGTCCTTGTGAATGTAATTGTTTGCATCATGATTCTGGTGTTCAGAGACAGAGAATGACTGAAAAAATTATTAAAATTACATTACTGTGAGATGTAATTACTGAATGTATTTTTTTTCTCAGCTGTGAACACTGTAATTCTTGGAGATAATTATTTTCACCTGATATAGGGAGGAGGTGGTCCTGCAATGGATGAGAAATTCTGAAAAAGAAGTAATGGTAAAGCTTAGATAACAAGGTGTGGGGCTGGATGAACACAGCAGGCCAAGCAGCATCAGAGGAGCAGGAAAGCTGACATTTCGGGTCAAGACCCTTCGGTGCTCATTGGAACTTTCCTGTAAATTTGATACAAATTCAAACACGTGTACAATGCTCCTCTGTAAAGTGTACAAAACCAGCATCTTGCTGTTGGGCACTCAATCAGGTTTACTAAAATTGTATCAGAGATAATAGGTACTGCAGATGCTGGAGAATCCGAGATAACAAGGTGTGGAGCTGGATGAACACAGCAGGCCAAGCAGCATCATAGGAGCAGGAAAGCTTGACGTTTCGGGCCTAGACCCTTCATGTTATCTCAGGTTTACTAAAAGCCTGATGTTCCTCACCACAGAAAGTTACATTGTCCATACTTTCCAGTCTCCGGATAGCTGAAGGTGTATCCCAAAAGATACGCATTGGGACTCCTCACAAAGCCCATCTGTCAATTCCATGGGAATTTTTCGGGAAGTTTAAATATCTGACAGTTAATTGCCCTACTTCCAGAACCCTCTGAACAAGTCTTCAATTCTGATTTGGAAATGGAGAATACAGAGGAATCTCACTTGTTTAAGAATTGCCCAGGAAATGTTAGAATGATAAAAACAATGAATGACTCCTGAATAACCGACTCTTCTATGGAGCCCTTCAACATCTACCCTTCACTCTGATCTCCCAACTTCCCTATCACTCAACAATGCCCAAACCTCCAAAGAGAACACACCCAGGCAAACAACTATCCCTTGAGTCCTACAACCACATCCACTGAACTCCAAACTACATACCATGGATATACTCCCGACACAATAAAACTATCACACTGAATATCTAACCTGCAACTCTTCCATTTGCACCATCCAGCACCCAGTCTTGACCTGACTACCTCCCTGACCCAACAAACACCTGATCCCTTGGCTACACTCCTGATGTCCAACCTACCTGCATGACTCCCTGACTGACGACCCCAAACGTACACCGGACCCAACCCAACAAACCCCATCACTAGACTAGCTCCCTGATCACCCAAAGAACCACAAAGCGATCTGAGAACCCCTCCAAACATCTATCTGTTGACCTCTAACAACAGCAATCTCACTATCTAATACCGATCTATGGCCCTTCGTCATGTAACTACACCCCCAACATAATTCAACTAATCCCTGTTCCAACCTGACAGCACCCCAACCAAACTACTATCCTCCCATCATCGATTTACAACGCCCTCTCATCCCTTGACTACATATCCTCTTCGTTCTCCAATTACAGCTGATCTTCCAACTTTGCCCCATCCCCTAACAATCCTATTGACCTGATCTGACTAACCTGTGCCTGACTACTCCCAAACCTCTATCCTTTCACTTATCCATCTGTCATCCTAGCCTTTCATACTCCCCAGATGCCACTCATTGCCCAACCACCCACTGCCTTATTCCCTTACAAACTTGTTTTACATGCTTAACCCATCTCTGTAGCTTCCGAAAGAGGATTTGGGCATTTAAACTGTGTTTCCTTCATGGAATATGGCAGCTAAGAACGTAGGAGCTGCAACAAGACATTCAGTCCCTTGAGCTTGCTCCACCACTCTAGAACATGGCTGATCATCCACTTCCAAAT
Source organism: Ginglymostoma cirratum (assembly GCA_024137785.1). Taxonomy (NCBI): domain Eukaryota; kingdom Metazoa; phylum Chordata; class Chondrichthyes; order Orectolobiformes; family Ginglymostomatidae; genus Ginglymostoma; species Ginglymostoma cirratum. Next base: position 13,338,680 of record JAHRHZ010000069.1, on the reverse strand, counting down.
TATTTTGGCACGTTGGGCTATAACAGGTCATTAAAGCAAAATCCACAGCAACAGATTTCAAACATTTCTGGTTGGGAAACTAAATTTAATGGTATGCGAAGTCCTAACTTCCAAAGTTATGTCTTCAACTACATAATGGAAAACAAGGTGGATTCTTCTAAATACACATCTGGTTCAACAATGCCCTTATTTGTTCGGGCCTATATTTGACCCAAGACCCACAGAATTTGACTCTTAACTGCCTTTTGAAATGACCTAGCAAGTGGCTCAGTTGCATCAAACTGTTCTGAAAATAGTCAAATAAAAACAAAAAGGGCTTCCCCGTCCGAGGCACTGTAAGTGACAATGACACACCATCCTCACTAACTTCAGCAAACCCGCACGGAAAATGGGGAAGTTCTCTTTCACAAAGACTTTAAACCCCACAAATTCTTCTGGGCAAACCCAGGCACCGAAACCTGCTACTGATAATGACCTCTCTCCCTCCCTCAGATGATACATCAGTACTTCCATATGATGAACATGTCTTGGAAGAAGCAATGAGGGACCAGAGGTGGACAATGCATTCAGGTTGGGCAATGTTCATAACAATCACCAAGGCTGACTCAATAGCTACACTATTGAATGGCTATGCACGTCCTGAGGGGCACTTCTGCAATACTGGACCTGTGGCTGATGGTATGAGGACAAACATGAGCAAAAGAAAACTGACGTGGTCCTCACCAAACAACCTATGACAGATCCAGCTGTCCATGACACTGTTGGCAAGAGTGACCACCACATAGTCTCTGTTCATACTGAGGACACCGTCCTTCATTTCATGTAACTTCACCATTTTTCTAAAGGGAAGAGATTTAGAATAAAACCAGAAGCTCAAAACTGAACGAGCTGGAGGAATTGCAGGCCTTCAGCAGGAGCTGCACAATATAACCTCTGAATCTGTAAATCACACTGGATGGCATATTCCTCATTCTAACATCCCCTTCAACACCTGCTTCAATGTGTAACGTAGCAGAGCGTACTTGCAACAGTACCAGGAATTCCCAAGATTGAGATACTTGGTAAAGCTTCAACACAAGACTATTTGCATGCAAAGCATCTGAAATAGCATCGTGTGGACTGTATTAAGTGATGCCACAGTCAGTGTATTCAATTGAAGCTTCCCATGACCTATAGTTAACAGTGAATAATCAAACAGCTAATGTGATAGGTCTCAAGGAAAATACCCTTTGTTAGTGATAGCACAGATCAAATAAGTCCAAAAGGCAATCATCTTCATCCAGAAGTCCAAGTAGATGATCAGTAAGGGTCCTGTCGAAAGGTCCCTAACATCATACAAGACAATTATCAGCCAGTTCGATTCACTCCACGCAAGCTTTGTCACCTGACAAAGGAGCAGCACTCCAAAGGCTTGTGCCTTCAAATAAATTTGTTGGACCATAACTTGGTGTCATGTGGCTTCTGACTTTGTCCACCCAAGTTCAACACCAGCACCTCCACGTCATGGATAGAATGAAGGCAATGGATCCAAACAAATCCTGGCTGCAGCCCTGAAGATGATGCTGTCGAGTTAGTTTTTATTCCAGTACAGTTACAACACGAGCATCACCTGACAAAGTGTATCATCATTCGAGTATGATCCGATCTACAAAAGCAGGACAAATCCAGCCTGGTCAATTACCGTTCTGTCAACCTACAGTCAATCATCAGTAACATAATAGAAGGTATAAAAGATGTTGCTGTTGTAGACAGTGCTATCAAGCACTACCTTATCAGCAATAATCAAGTCATTGACGCTTCATTTAATTTCCACCTGTACCCATTAGATTCAGCCTTCATTGCAGCTTGAGAAATTCCACCAGTCAAGTCCCTGCCTCATGACCAACGTCTGTGCAAGTCAGCGTCTCATGGAAAACCGCCCAGTTGCTTGGCTGAGTTCAATTCCAACCATATTTAAAATGCTCGACATGATCCAGGCAGCCAATTTAACTGGCACCTCAACACCTTTTTCACACCGTCCACTATTGGTGGCCTACGACTGCAGTGCATACCATCTGCAAGATGCAGCACTGCAAATTGGAAATCTTTATTCAGCAGCACCATTCAAACCCCAACTTCTACTGCCGACAAGAATGAAGGCAGGAGACATGGGAAAACCATCACCTTAAAATCCCTCTACATGTCTCACACCATCCTGATTTGGAATTATATCATAATTCCTTCAATGTCACTGGGTGAAAATCTCAAAACTCGCTATTTAATGACCTTCACAAACACATTGCAGCAGTTCAGGAAGGCAACTTTGTCGCCTTCTAAAAGTTAATTTGTAATGGACAATAAATGTCAACATTGCAAGTTATGCCCACATCCCATGAAAGAATTATATGCAGTTTTCATTTTCAAAAGGAAATTAAAATATTGCACAGCAGCAGAAATAATTTTCTAATCACCCAACAAATACAGAATAGTAGTTTTTGAGACATGAGTCACAACAGGATTTACCTGGATCAAGACAAAAAAACTGGTAACCTCATGAATATCCATTGATCACAGTGCAACATAATGGCCTAAGTATATAAACTAGCCTTGGCCATCCTATCATGTTGGATGTATAATCTTCCCTTTAGGCATACTTTTAAAGAAATCCTTACAATAAAACTTTGAAATGCATTTGCACACTGTCTTTTCACATGTTTCTGCTGTATATTTTTACCTAATCGTTTGCTGTTAAGATGGCTTTGTCAACTTATGTTAAGAAAAACTGCACCTGATTTGAAACTAGGAGACAATTTTTGAGTCTATCATGTGGATTCCATGATCTCATCTCATTCTGCTGCCATAATACTTTTCCTTTGAAATCAGTGAGGCCAAGCCAAAACAAACAGTATCAGTCATCATTTAAGACATTGTAAAAACATAAAATAAGCCTGTAAAAAAATTCCCTCTGCAAATGGCTTCCAGATCTGATACTTATAAGCTCACTCACATCCTAAATTAATCATATAATCACCAAATATAACACCACAATTCTGCTAATAGTTTAATGAATAAAAAGAATAGCATGTTTATTTATCAAGTAGTTGTTCATAAATAAAATACAACTAATTACAATGTGTGAAAAATAAACTGCATTGTTTTTGATCTAAAAGGTAAAGTTGCCATAATCTTACTTGTACATTGGCTGCTCTCTCATTAAGGAGAAATGGCTACTGGTGGTTTAAACCAAAAGTCACCACAACTCAGATCACTTGCCTATTTTGCAGCTGATTCAACTAAACTTCTATTTACATTTCTTGGACAATTTCAAACCTTTTCTCTTGCTGTCATTGAGGTTGCAACTCCTCCTGTTAGCTTAAGTTTCTGCCTTTTAATGAAAAAAAAATCTATATCTGTTAATTTTGCTCTTCATAGACACAGACTGGCTCACTCTGAAGTTGCATGAGGCCAACAGGTATTTAATTGCAAGTGCCAGTTAACTTGTGTGCAACTACTTTGATTATCCTGTGCCATAATATCAGAAATCCTCCAAAAACTTCGCTTTCCTGTTTTTCCCTCTTTTTCTTGTTGATTTATCAGGTCACAGTTTAGATGGATAAGAATTTCAAAATAACCAAACAAGAGGAGAGTACAAATTGAAGGCAGCAACAGAATGGATGTGATGGACACCAGTGGGGAAAAAAAATGACATTTGGCAACTGTTGACCCAGGCAGCTAGGTAAACAAATGAGAAAGGGCACCGAGTAAAAGGGAAGCAGAATGGGAAAAGGATTAAAATTAGACAAACAATGAAGAGGCAGTCAGGGAAAATGGCCTGTTGAGGTGAGCAACAAATCTAACTCACTTGATACTGTTAGATATGTTCTCAAAGCGATATGCTTAAAGGTCACAGTTCTATATAATGTTAAAAAAAAATCTATTTTCTCTGAGCAACAGGTAAGATTGGGAAAAACGTTAAAGAACTAAATGTTGGGAACATTGTCAACTGACAATATAATTTAGAAGGCTTGACTTTTTGTCCCAGCTGGGGCTGGGATTGGAAGCTTACAATAAAAATAGCATCACTGGGCAGTGAAAGGGTTTCCAAACTCCAGCTTGTCTCTGGGCTGATTTCATAGCATTGAGATAAGACCCGCCACCTAGTCTCTATCTGCTCACATACGGCATGTACATATACATTCATATATACATCTTAGGCTGTGAGCAAAACAAAGAAAAGCTTCAACCAGACCAGGAGAGACACCAGCCCATCTGTGGCAGTCAAAATCTCTCTCTCTTATAAGCCACTGACAACTGGTGGAAAAAAAAACAAGGCATCTCGCCTTCAGCAGATGTTGCAAATTTTGACTTAGAATTCAATAAGTCAGAGATATTTGTAAATGAAACATGTGCCCTGTGCCTCTTGTAAACCAGTGGCAGCATTGGATAAAGCAAAGTTGAGAAGAAAGCTTTGAATTAGCAAGACCAACCTAACAAGCCTGAGGAACAAAGACTATACAACCATCTTTTCCAGTATTCCAACCACCCATGTGTTTTGTTCTTCTGATTATATGTGTGTTTATGTAAGACAAAGTTTATATGGGTTTAAGAGTCAGAATTTGTCGAGTTTACATTATCTAGTTCAGCTGTTTTCATGGAGCTAGAATCTAATGACCTGTAATAAATAATGACTTCTGATTAAACACAGAAGCTTAGTCTGTGCTATCTATCAACTTGGCCTGGAAACTAGGTAGTTGGGGATTTTGTATATTTCCTTCAACAATAATTTTTGTGCTATCTCCAGAAACAGCAGGGCTTGATTTCCAGTGCACTACCCAAGCAAGTCATAGAAATTTCTCTGGTCATATGCTACATACGATATTATTTCACCCAGATTGTCAGTATTCTATCAATGGTTTTTCTCCAGCTGAAAACAAATAATTCATCACTTCGCTTAAAATATTTGATCATTCCTGTATTGATATCTAGCTTTTAATTTGATCTGTAACTACTAAGGTACACATTCATAATTTCTTTAGCAAAACAAGAACTGCATTTAATAAGTTATTTGCTACCAATGGTTGATTCCTCAACTTTTACTTGCTCCATCTCTGAATTTTTAGTCTTAGTTTATTTCCTGTTGTATCCCAGCCTGTGCCAGAAAGGGAAATAATGGTCTCTGGTGCTTATCCTTTATCTGTACCTTGTATTTGACATAACCCACACAACAGCCCCACGCCCACCTCCCACCACTACCCCAAACCCATCCCACCAGTCCTCAACTGGTTCTCCGAGGTACTTTTGCAATGTGTCTTGAGTCCTGTAAAAGAGTGGGGCACAACAGAGGCCATGCAGCCAATTGGGCTTGTGCCAATTCTTTCAAAGATAAATTCAGTCAGCAATGATCACCCGACACATAGCCCCATCCCCTCCTTGCGCCCTTCTCATTCATTCTCCAGTTTCTCAAACCATTTATTCAGTTTCCTATTATTAGTGATTGTTCAAATCTGTAGCCAGTGCAATATGAGGAATGGGGTGCATTCCAAAGGCTAACCACTCTTTGTGTAAAGGCTTTTAATCATGTTATCTCCGGTTCTTTCGTGAATTAATTTAAATAAAGTTAAACCTTGGTCATCTCATTACAATATCTTCAGCCACCGGAAACAGTTTCTAATCATTTTATCTGGCATCTTCATAATTTTATGCTCCTCCCTCAAATTTCATCAGGCTTTTTTCCTCTTAGGAGAGCAGCCTCAGGCTCATTGTAATCTCTCGGTCCTGAAGGCATTTTATGAAATCTGTTCCAAGTTTTCTACGAACTCTTCACGTTCTTCTGGTGCCAATAATTAGAACCAAGAGCCACAGTGAGGACAAATTATTTCATAGCACAGGTTAAAGAAAACATATTCATTTCTGTATTCTTTGTAACTATTCGTATAGAACATCAAAAGCTCCTTTTGCACGATAATACACTTTATAACTATTAATCTGTCAAATAATTGCATCACCTCCATCATTCGTGTTATACAACCATCTCAACTTCTTTAATTCTGATCCAAAGTCAAAGTAAATTTTACTCAAGATTTTCTCAAGTTCTACTTTATAATTTTCAGAACTTACCTTTTGGTTTTCTGGGGCTCCTTTTTTCATTCTCACTGACTAATTTGTTGGGTGAAGCAGTAACCTCATAACAGTGACAAAAACAGAAATTGCTGGAAAAGCTCAGCAAGTTTGGCAGCATCTGTGGAGAGAAATCAGAATTAATGTTGTGGGTCCAGTGACGCTTCCTCAGTTAACTCTGATTTCTCTCCACAGATGCTGCCAAACCTGCTGAGCTTTTCCAGCAATTTCTGTTTTTGTCTCTGGTTTACAACATCCGCAGTTCTTTTGGTTTTCATTTAACCTCGTAACAGTGTCTTCTGTATTTAAGTTTACATATGTGACATTTTGACTTACACAGAAGCAGATTATCATTATCGTCAATCATCACTGCTCCTTTAGACATAAAGACACATCACATGAGCAAAGTGTTAATTTCGTGGACACCACCATATTTAAATTGGTGTGAAATAACAGGCATAGGTTAGTAACACATAAATATATATGCGTATGTCTACAGTCAACAGATCTTTCGGCCCAAAACATACATTCCATAAACTGATGAGGTCACAGCTAATGCACTTCCGTTCTACATACATATTTCTAGAAACTTTTAACTAGGGACACTCTACCTATTTAGTGCATCTCAGATTTACATTGAAAAACTGACATTGCTGTTTGCACTAGCCTCCACAAAATCATCTGCCCAAAATCTAACTCTGATTTCATATAGCCTTAGCTAGAGATTCCCACGTTCATTTCCAAGAAATTCCCGACTTTCATCATTTTAAGATTTCTTGATTTCTAGGTCGTTAAGTATTTCACAGTTCACAGAAACACAGAATTTTTACAGCATTTTCAGCCTATTATACATCTACTGCCTCTTCTTAGAGTCGTAGAGATCGACAGCACAGAAGGTGGCCCTTTGGCCCATCCCATCTATGCCAGCCAAAAACAATCACCTAACTATCCTAATCCCATTTTCTAGCACTTAGTCCATAGCCACGGCAACACAAGTGAACGTAGAAATACTTCTTAAATGTTATGAAGGTTCCTGCCTCAACTACCCCTTACAGGCTGTGTGTTCCAAATTCCCATCACCCTCCGAGTGTAGAGGTTTTACCTCACATTTTGTTTAAACTTTCTGCCCCTTCCCTTTTGACCCCTGATCAATGATCCATCCATCAAAGGGAAAGGTTTCTTTCTGTCTATTCTATCTATGCCAATTACAATTTTACACAACGCAATCATGTCCCCTCTCAATTTCCACTGCTCCAAGGAAGACAAAACTACTTTGTCTGAACTCTCTTCATAACTGAAACGCTCCAGCCCAGGCAACATCCTAGTAGGTCTCCTCAGTACCCTCTCAATTACTACCACATCCTTCCTTTCATGCAAATTCCAGAACTGCATCATTACCTACTGCCAATCTCCTGTTTTGTTTTCCCTCTCCCCGAGACGGTTTCACGCTATTTCTTTCCAAATAATCATCCAATGTCTGCTCGAATGCCTCAGTAGAACTTGCCTCCACCACATTTCCAGGTACTGCATTCCATACCCAAACCACTCGCTGTCTGAAAAGTTTTCTTTCATGATACACTTGCTTCTTTTGCATTTCATTTTAAATCTGTGCCTTCTTGTTCTTTTTATGAGGAGGAACAGCTTCTCCATAAGTACTCCATCCAGCCCACTCATGATGCTCGAACCTCTTCTCAGCCTATGGAGAAAAGACACAACTTCTCAATCTATCCATATTGCTGAGGTTTTTCATTCCCGGAACCATTCCTGTAAATTGCTTCCCCACTCTCTCTGACACGTTGACATCTTTTCTATAGTGAGCCATCCACAACTGCACACAATACTCCAGCTGATGTCTAACAAGTGATTTAGAAAAGTTCAACCAATCCTCCTTATTCTTGTACTCAAGGCCCCATTAATACAGCCAAGGACACTGTATGCTGTTAACAGGCTTAAAACTGTTCACTCTCCTTTGCAACCTCCTTCTTCCCACCCGAACCCTACTTTTCAGGCCTCTTCTTCTTTCCCCTTGCCTCCTGAGCTTCTTTCTTCTCCCCCATTTGTCGGCTTTTTCTTTGCCCTCTATCACCAATGTTGAAACAGTATTATCATTATTCTGGTTGTAGGACTTATAATAGTTCCAATACCCCTCCACATTGCACCATTTCTATACCTCTAGAGCAGGTGGGACTTGAACACTGGCCTCCTTGCTCAGAGTGAGGACATTACCCCTGTACAGGTTGATGAGAAGAAAAAAAATGGCAAGGATGATTAAGGGCTCCAGTGGTGCAAATTTAATGTCCCTACCACTGAGCCTTTGTTCAAGATGCGTGTCATAACATGGACAGGTTGATTTAAAACATCTGGAAAGGAATATTGGTGGCAGCAATGTATCCCAACCACAAGCTGTGATTGGTACCACAACATACTGTCCAGGCTAATTATCCCCGACCTGGATAAAACGTTGTGGAGCTGGATGAACACAGCAGACACAGCAGGCCGAGCAGCAAAGTTGACGTTTCGGGTCTCGACCCGAAACGTCAACTTTCCTGCTCCTCTGATGCTGCTCGGCCTGCTGTGTTCATCCAGCTCCATAATGTTTTATCTCAGATTCTCCAGCATCGGCAGTCCCTACTATCCCCTACCTAGGGTTGCTGTAGGTGTACCAGTCTACGACATGTAGGATTCCAGAATCACACTTCACAAATCTACCATTGGAAACTTGCTCATAATGTTTCCACTTTTTAAAGAAAGTTAGATTAAGATTTTGAACTTGAATCTATTATTCTTTTTCACATAAATTTTCCACAGTGCCACTTGTGAAAGTGACATTTCAAGAGCTTTGTTGTTTATGCAAGGCTTGAAGATTCTTAAAAGGGTAGCCATTAATAAAAGAGCTTCAAAGGCAAAATGTTAATCAATAGTGGTATTTGAGAGCAAATCACCTGCAATCAATAGTTTCTTACAGATTAAATTTAAACATTTTGCATACCTCTTAACGGAAGAATGGCAAGCATTCAAGAAAATTATATTTCTCCCCATTAGTTGATGATCATTTTTACTGGAAAAATGTCAAATTACATTAATTCACTGGAACCGCAAAACAAAGCATTGCTAACCGGGCCAAAGAAAGAAACACAAATTACGTATACATTTTATGATGCTATAATTTCTTTCATTCTACACTTCCACTCTGAAGTGATGTTTACACAAGTTGCCTCACTTTCAAAATCTAGTTTTCTGACCAACACACAACAAAGTACGTGCAGAATTAAACAGTGAAAAGCATATTTAAGAGCTATTGAAATAATGCCAGGAGTGTTATTGAACTACACAGTTAAGAACAAAAGACAGCTTCAAGTGTCGGGACAATTGCAAAGTATGTTACTCCACAATCTATGCAAATAAAATCAAGGCCTGTTACCAGTTTGTTATTCGGATTTACATTGATCAACAGCCTGGTTGCATTTCCTCTGTTACCGGTGAATGTTTGTAAGTCATGTTACTGCAGTGTATAACCTTATCTTTTCTCTTAAACACTTTGAGTTGAACATGAGATGATTTAATGTTGATCAGTAGATTTTTGGCTGTTTTATTTCCTGTGAATTATGTTGTTCAAAAGAAAAAAGTATGGCCATTTCTTGTCATTCTAATTTCACAACTCTCCCCTGATTCTTGTATTCTTAGTGGAACCAAATGCTAAAGTTTTATTTCTGAAAGGTATGGAATTTTAAAATATCATTGAAACAAAAGAAAAATATTGCAGATGTTGGAAGTTAAAATGCAGTGCTGGAGAAACTAGGCAGATCTGACAGCAGCTATGGAAAGTGAAATAGAGTTCCTGCTTAGAGTTCAATATGATCCTCCGACCCCAGTGTTTCTGTCTCCATGGATGCTGCCAGCACTGCTCAGTTTCTCCATAATTTTATGTTTATGCTACATTATACAAGAGAGGCAAACTTCTGCCAAACTGTTATTTATTACTGCATTAAATTTTAACACCTATCCTTTGCATTTTCACTGTTGTGTTCAACAATCTTGCTTCACAAGCAAGTATCTATTTCCCAAACAAACACAGCCACAGTGGTAACAAATGTGGACAACCTAATCTCAGCAGATACTCTACAGCACCATTTACAATGTTTGGTTATGCCAGCTAACATACTACACTTGATTTTTAACTTTAACTGAATTATGCATTCTTTTGCTTGACACGATTGGAGTAAAACAAATATTTCAGTTTCATGGAGATAGCAGTTGCCACGAAACTTGCATCGCTCCACAACAGGCAAAAGGTCCGAGTAAGTTACTCTTTATACAGCCACAAGTTGTCAGCTGCTTTTATAAAGGGTATTGTTTTGGATGTCACTTAGAGTTTGGTGACTGCACAGAAGTGTAACAGATAGTTTCAAATCAATCTATTTTTTTGTAGCCATATTCACATTTCGCCTGAGCTGTTTTAGTAATTAATTATTTATTTTCTTTTGAAGAGCTTCCGGATCACGTTCAATTGCTATTGTAATGGACCAGCGCAAACTCCCTCAAAATATATTGAGAAGATAACCTAGACCCGACTATTTCTTATTTTAAAGGTAGATCTGAGGTCCCAGATGCAATTTGATTGATCAAACGACTGGATTTAAAGCAAATAGTGAAAATACAACAAAAGAAAGGAGGAATTGGAATAGCAATTCTAATGGAAAATCTAACAGAATAACAGATACAGTAACTATTGCTAATTAACTGTTCCAATATAGTACTGCCCATAAACACACCCTTGGCAAAAAGGTAAATTTCAAAAACGCATTGTCTCCCATGTGACTCCCATAGCAGGCAGATAACCCCGAGTTTTTGCCTATAACTGAGACAGGGACAAAAACTAGCTTTCATTTGCTCAAGACCCCCAACAGCAACTGCTGAAAGCTAAAGTAAAGATCCCGGTTCTGTGGAAGTATGACAATACCCCTTCAGGCTGCTTCCATTCTTCCAACTTTAAAAAAAACATCTGAGGAAGGGTCACCGGACCCGAAACATTAACTCTCATTTTCTTCACAAATGCTACCAGAACTGCGGAGTTTATCCGGCAACTTCTGTTTTTGTTCCTGATTTGCAGCATCTGCAGTTATTTCCATTTTTGTTTATAAACGAGATACATTTGATAACCTAACAGCATTTGAACTATATTTAACTTCAAGTACCAAAAGTACACTTGTGAGGTTATGCTTCAATAGGAGACAGAATTTTCTAGGAGAGTCTGTAGATACTGTCGATCATTGATAAAATTATCTACAACATGCACATGTGGAAACATAGATCAAGAGCTCATTTGAAACAGAATTTTTGATCTCTAGATAGATGTTGTCATTGAACTCCTTCAATCAAACACAATCTAACTCGAAAACAATCAGTCCAGATAGCAGTAGATTCAGACCTTAGGAAACTGTTCAAGAAGCAATGGAGATTCAATTTAATGCAGAAAATTATGCACTACTAAAACCATGTTAATTACCAAAATCACTTCACCAGAGGAGGCATAGCTCCAATCTAAACAACATGTTACACATGACAACATTAATGAGAAATCCTAAAAATTCTAATACTATAATATTTTAACACAGATGTAGTTCAAAAAACCCACATCACTGAAGACAAAACTCTCCAGCCTTTTGCCAAGAACGTATTCACTGTAGCAAAGGAGGTCACATCTCGAAGATGTGCATTTTCGTGGGCATAACAAGCAACAGATCAAATCATTCCCAAACCAACATGGCATTTGTGCCTCAGAACAAAAGTTTAAAGAACGGTCGATAATGGCGTGAACAAGCTTCTTTACATGAAGAATGACAATACGTGAATGGAATACTTTAATTCTTATTTTGGGTCATGAACAACAGTACCCATCTTTAATACTGGAGAAGCTACAGCACCAATTGATAATTCTTGTACATTCCTGTAGTTACATTACCATAAGTTCTTTCAGCCAGATGAACTGAATCTCTGATTTAAGCCAGCAGAGATAAAGCAAGATCACTTTTTCTCAACTTTTGGTGCACCTGGTCCTAGACTTCTTTGCTCTACTTACTGAATCAGATGGATCAAATCAAATATTTCAGAAGTAGGAGATAAGAAACAAATGCGCTGAAAATCTTGCAAAAACGAGTTACCAGTGTATATTCTGGCTATGCTTACAATAGAGGTAAAACACTTGGGAAGATGAGTTGCAGGACCCTGGATTAATCTTGGAATGATGTCATGGAGCTTCACAATGCTGAACAGAAATAGCAAAGTGTGGGAAAAATTAGAACCCTCAAGAATGATAGAGTGTCTTCCAAGCACATGGTCTGAACACAGGTAAGAACTAATCAGAAGATCAGAGTCTAACATACATTTTATTACAACGTGTAGCAGTATTCAGTATGGCCATATGGTAAAAAGTGGAACATTCAAGTCCAAGCCTGATGATAGTTTTTGACTTTGCCTTCTCTTTGACCAGTCTGTCTTGAATCTAAACTCAAGTGTGACATCTAATCACATGATTTAAAAAAACTCTTGAATTTTACAAAGTGGTTTCGGAGACCAATAGGCAGTTTAGAATTGAATTGTGTGTTGCTGTGTGCTGCCCACAACATCGTACCTGCCAATTTCAATCTGCGCTTCAAGCTCATTTAACTTGTTACATACACTGTGTGCATTTACTTATAACACACTCAGTGCTACTTTGACTGTCCCCCCACCTCATTGCTGTTGCCTTAACTGCTGTGTCTGAAGTTAGATTTTTGAGCCTTCTCATCTTACCTGCTTGATTACTTGTTCTGGAAACTTTAATAACTCTGCTGAGCCTCAGCTCCTTTAACTTTTACCAGAATCTTGATCCTGGCCACACAGAGAAGAATGTCTATTCCCCTGATTGTACTATCCCCAATTACACCAACATTTCACTTTTCTCTCCCCACATTGAATAACTCCCTTTACCATAGTGCTATGATCAGTTTGCTCATTCTCCCTATAGCTCCCATTCCTGTCCACACAGGCAGAAAGAATCTCAAACCTGTGAGACAAGCTCAAGGGCTGAGGCTCCTTCAGCATTGCCTCCTGGATCCCTCTGCCTTCCTCGCTCGTAGTCACACCTTCCTGTCCCTGACCTCTGACTGAATTTGTGGGAGTTAATCAAAGGGGTATGGCTGCCTCCTGAAATTCAGGATTCAGGTAACTCCTCCCTTCCCCACCATGTCGCAGTGTTCAATGCTCAGACTCCAGCTCATCAACTCTGAACTGGAGTTTCTCAAACAACCAACACTTTGCTACAGATGGGGTCATTATGAACCACAATGGAGTCCACCAGTTCCTGATGCTGATCATAAAAAGCTTACTGCCACCAATTCCTCTTTTGTCTTTGCTTTGCGTTGGGTCTATCCAGTGATTGTTGGGAGAGAATGCACTGATGAGTTAGGACATAATAGCTGATGACCTTCAGCTCTCACAATGTGATACTTCTGTTGGTTCGAGGAACAGATGAGTGAAACATAGATGATGCAGTACTGAAGGTCTGAATGATATATCATTCCAGCATCTGATGGCTACATTTGTATACTGCAACCGTAGGCACTTGTGGTGTTGGGGCTCAAGCTCAGCAATTCGCATGTTCAGTAGCACAACTACCTCAGTGCATCATACTGTGAGAGGGGCCAATGAGATGGAGACTGAGATATCAGGAGTGTAGATGAGGGTATTCATTTGAAGTAGTTTATACAGATTTCAGGAACAATCCCACATGGGAGATTGATCAAAGTAAAAGAACACAGGATCCAGAGTAACTTGCCAAGATGAATCAAAAATTAGCTCAGTGGTAGGTGACAGAGTGTGGGAAGCCAGTGACCAGTGGCGTACCGTGAATGAGTGAGTGAGTGAGTGAGTGATTGTATAGGAGCTAGTAGGGAAATGACAAGTAAGTTTGCAAATGACAGATTTTGGCGGACTGATTAATCATGAGGTTTACTTTACACGAAGATATAGGTGGGCTGGTCAGATGTGCAGATCAGTGGCAGATGGTATTTAACCCTGAAAAGTGAGAGGTGATGCACTTTGGAAGAAGTAACAAGGCAAGGGAGTACTCAAAATGCAGGATAATAGAAAGCTCAGAGGAAAAAAGGGATCTTGGGGAGCTTGTCCACTGATCCCTGAAGGCATCAGGACAGATTAAAGGGGTCATTAAGAAGGCACACAGGATACATGCCATTATCTGTCGTGGCATGGATTATAAGAACAGGGAGTTTATGTTGAAAATTGTACAAAATTTGTTTAGGCCACAACTGGAGTACTGTGTACAGCTATGGTCATCATCACACTATTAGAAGGATGTGATTGGATTTGACAGAACGCAGAGGAGTTCGAACTGGTATGGAGTATTCTGGCTACGGAGAAAGGTTGGATAGTCCTGAGTTGATTTCCTCAGAGTATAAAAGGCTGAGGGGGACCTGATAGATATCTGTAAAATCAATAGAGGCATGGACAGGATTGAGAGGAAGCAGCTGTTTACCTCGATTGAAAGATCAACAGTAAGGGTGCATCATGTTAAGGTGAAAGGCAGGGGTTTTAAGAGAAGTTTTGAGGAAAAAAAGTCTTTCACTCAGAGGGTACTGAGAATCTGGAATGCACTGCTTGTGATGGTAATAGAGAAATCTCACAACCTTCAAAATGTCCACAGACCACCACTTCAAGTGTCATATCATTCAAGGATATGGGTCAGGTGCTAGAAAGCAGGATTAGTCTAGTCAGGTTAGTGTGGACTTGATGGGCTAAAGGACCTTTTCTGTGCTGTACGACTCTTTGGATTCTGAGTAGTGGAGACATTGCCATGGAAACTGCATCGATCTTTGTACCATTAGGTCACATGACATGATACGATGACGACATCACACCCATGACCCTTGAAGGTATGTTGCACATCTACTTCAAGGCATAATTCAACAATACCAACATAGAATATTTGCAAAAGGGGTATTATTTTTAAGTTGATGAGATGTATTAATGCATGACAGCTATAAGCACACCTGTATTTAGTTTGGCATTAATATTCAAGAGTTTTGTGACCTTGTTAA
Organism: Ginglymostoma cirratum; assembly: GCA_024137785.1. Lineage (NCBI taxonomy): Eukaryota > Metazoa > Chordata > Chondrichthyes > Orectolobiformes > Ginglymostomatidae > Ginglymostoma > Ginglymostoma cirratum. The sequence goes on along the minus strand of JAHRHZ010000069.1, from coordinate 13,323,489 downwards.
GATAGATCTGTGTCTTTGAAAGCTCAAGTAGAACTCGATATCTCTACTGTCAGAGTGTGATATTAGCAGAATGGCTGGAATAAATGTAGCATGAACATTAACTACTTCAAAACTATTACCTCATACAACTGGCCACGTAATATTCTGAGCGCAAAATGGCAAGCAATATATGAGTGGTACTGGTTGATGGTCTCAGTGGTTCTGCAGTCATACCAAAGAATGAAAAAAAAACTGACTCAATGCAACAATTACTAACAAGCCTTTGATTGGTATCACGTTTAAGAATTTGCCTGGCAGTGTTTCAGCACCAAATACTTGGCAAATCCATCTTGGCAAAGATGTTTTACAGCTCTATATTCTATACTGGTGTTCTTTCCATCGACTCTTCCCCTATTACCACATTCTTTAAATACATTTTTCACTTACTGGGAATTTGACATGAGGAGTGGAAGTATTTTGGTCAGGCCCACTCAGACTGTTAAATGAGATAGCAGAGATTGAGAAATATCTGCCCGCGAAGACCGTTTCTTCAATTGTCAAGAACAAAAACTACCAAAGGCTGACAAACAGTTCCAAAAATGAATGAAATACTTCAAACAAGAAATTTGTGTAAAAATTCTTGAATATTATTATGACCATAGTACATAAAGACAAATGACTGATTAGATACTCCAGTTGTTCAAAGGCTCATTTTAACACAAGCTGCAAGTATTTTAAAAACATCAAAACATGCATGGCAGAGGATGTGGCACTTTGAATTTCTGCCTGATTTGCCAAGGTGGCATTCCTATTTAAACTTTGGATATTTCTGCATTGCTAGGAACAACCTGCCAGCAATGAAATTTATGCCATCCAGGTTTCTCAAGTGGGAGATCATAGCAGGCCACCCTTTCTTATTCAAGTTAATTTGATCGTGGACATTGAGATGTCCCAAAGATTAGTTTGGTGTGTGAAAATACACACACAAGGAATCTGAACCTTCTCTTGGTTCATTTCTGAATAACACTAAGTCAAAATACTGGGGCTGATCCTCTGATCAAACATCTACAGGGAGCGCCAGTTGCAAAACTGTGGACCTGAAGCCTTGAATTTGCACCAAAGAGTTGAATATTACGAAGTCTAGACCTGCAGTTTTCCATACATTACTCGAAGTAACTTAGTCTTCTGAGAATGCCCAACTGGGGAATTAGCCCCAAAAAGACAGTGTGAAACATGAATCGTTGTTATTTCAGAGAGAAAAAAGTAAATACAAATGCCAGAGGCAATGCAAACTTAATCAGAATGAGCAAGGTAGCTTCATTAACGGTTTTCCTCCCCTCATATTGAATGTCAACGGAATGATAATTAAATAGTACACTGCAATCCCAATTGTTACCAGCCCACTGTAGCTGAACCACTTGCCCCCCTCAGGCACTACTGACAATTTAGAAGTGCATATCCATAAATCAAAACAAATGAAACTGTTGGTGCAAAGTATATATTGCATAGGAGAATTATTTTGTAGGTTGTTGTGTGTCAGACAGATTAATTTCAAGATTAAAAATATCACGTTTAAAAAAGTTCCCCATGGTAATTGCAGCTTTAAGAAAAGCTCATTCTATGCATGTTCTGACAAGACGGTCAAACCTGGCATGTTGCAGCTAGAGGAAGTAATTACAGAAGTTCCAAGGTAATTTTAAAACATATTCCTATTGCATATTATGTCAAACAACTAATGTAACAAAGCACACAGTAAGCAATAAAATCGGACAGGTAAAATATTGTTTTCAGTATGTAATTTTGCAATTCAATTTCTTAATATGGAATAAATTGCCAAATAACAGTGAAGCTAACAACAAGTGCAAGTTTAATGAATGGCCATTGCTCCTTCACTGCTCACAGCAGAATATGGCCCACTGTTTATCTTGGAAGCTAAATTTAATTAATTTTATTAGTTTTAAACTGTAAGTGTTTTTAAGTTATTCATTAATACGTGCATCACTGGTTTAGCCAGCACTTGTTGCCGATCTGTGTTTGTGTTGAGAAGGTGGTGGTGAGCTGACTTTTTTAACTGCTACAGTCTGTATAGTATAGAACATCCACAGTAAGATTAGGGGTAGAGTTACAGAATTTTGACCTAGCAACAGTGAAGGAACAGAAATGGAGTTCCAAGTCAGGATGGTGAGTAGCTTGGACGTGAACTTGCAGATAGTGGTGTTTTCATGTATTTGCTGCCCTTTTCCTTCTTAGTCATAGTGGTGTTAGAGTTGGAATGTGTTACAGAAATGTAAAAAATAGGAGCAGGAGTAGACCATTCAGCCATTCGAGCCTGCATACCATTCAATATGATCATGGAATCCCAGTATCCCATTCCCGCTTTCTCTCCATACCCCTTGATCCCACAAGAGCCACATCCAGCTCCCTCTTGAATATGTCTAATAAACTGGTCCCGACAGCTTCCTGTGGGAGAGAATTCCACAGCTTCACAAGTCTGAGTGAAGAAATTCTTCATCTCAGCCCGGAATGACTTACCCCTTATTCTTAGACTGTGACCCCTCGTTCAGGATTTCCCTGATATTTGGAACATTCTGCCCACATCTAACCTGTCCAGCACCATCAGGATTTTATATGTTTCTATGAGACCACCACTCATTCTTCTCAGGAGCCTGTGAGTTTTTGCATTGGATTTTGTAGTTGTTACTCACGGATGTCACTATATATTGTTGATGGAGGGAGTGAATGCTGAAGGGGTTAGATGGGGTGCTATTCAATGATGATGTCAAGTGCCTTGAATGTTATGTGAGCTGCACTTATCCAGGCATGTCAAGTGGATCCCATCACACTCCCAATTTGTGCCTTGTGGATGGTGTGTAGGCTTCGAAGGGTCAAGTGGTGAGCTACTCTCCTCAGGATTTCCAGACTCTGACATAGAATCGTCACACCTAGACTCACCCCTCTACCCTATCCCTGCAATCCTGCATTTCCCACAGCTAATCCATCCTATTTAAACACCCCTGGACACTTTCGGCAATTTAATATGGTCAATCCACCTAACCTGCACATATTTGGACTGTGGGAGGAAACCAGAGCATGCAGCAGAAACCCACACAGACTCGGGGAGAATGTGCAAACTCCACACAGAGTCATCTGAGGCTGGAATCAAACCTGGGGCAGCACAGCAAACCATTGAGCCACCATACTTATGTAGTTAGTCGAGGCAGTCCCAAGGCATTAGTGGGGGATTGAGCAGTATTAATACCATTCAATGTCAAGAACATAAGAACCAGAAGCAGGAGTATGCCATACAGACCCTCAAGCCTTATTCCCATTCAACAAGGTCACGGCTGATCTGTCTCATGGCCTCAACTCCTCTTTCAAACAAGCTCAAAAATAGCCATCAACTCCTTTCAAAACATAATCAACCTCCTCTTTAATTACTTTCAGTGATCCAACCTCCACATCTGTCTGGGGTGTAAAATTCCAGACTTACATGACCTCTTGGGAGAAGAAATTCCTTTGCATCTCAATTGTAAATAAATGTCCCCTCAAGTTGTTGGCTTGCTTACCGAGCTGGCTGGTTATCATACAGATGTTTCGTCACCAGGCTAGGTAACATCATCAGTGCAGCCTCCGACAAAGCAATATTGTTCTACTCTGCTTGGAATTTATTTGATCCGGTCTGTTAAGTTGGGTTGTGTCATTTCCAGTTCTGTTCTGCGTGGGTTAGTACATGGGCTTGTCCACAGTCATGATGATGTTGCCCAGCATGGTGACAAAACGTCTGCGTGATAACCAGTCAACTCGATGCAAACCAACAGCAACGTCATCCAACAACCCAAGCTACAAAACTTTGCAAATCTCCCCTTCATTTGACAAGTGTATCCCCTCGCTCAAGTCAAAACATCATCTTAACATCAGCCCTATCAAGCCCCTTCAGAATCGTGTAGGTTTGAATAAGAGCAGTCGTCATTCTTCTCCATTCTAATAAGGCGTATCCTGTTCAACCATTCTTGACAAATTAATCTCTTCATCCCAAGAATCAGGTGTCGGGGAGAGATGGTTAGATTCGCTCTTGATGGGAATGGTCATTGCCTGGCACTTGTGACTTGTCACTTCTCAACCCAAGCTCAAATGCTAACTTGGCCTGACTGCATTTGGACAAGGATTGATTCGGTATCTGAAGAGATCCATTTGTCGACCTGCTCTTTCCTTCAAATTCCTACTCACCAGAGTTCCTCTGAAATGTTGTTTGCATTAAGAAGTGAATCACATTGAATGTTGACACTAGTTTGTGGAACCCAGACCATTGTGTGGGGACAGATTTGCACTTCATTTGAATTGCAATCATAAATAAAGTGGACTCAACATCATATACCTGTGTGCCGATGTGTGCATTCTGAAAAATAAATACATGTGCATAAGTATGTACACGTACTTGCGGACACACTTTCCAGGAGAAGTCTGTGAATAGCTAGCAGCAAAGATAAGCCTGGTTAATTCATCCCCATTTCATTAAAACAGACGAGCAAACACGTAGCCATCCGATACAACCTTGCCTTACCAACTTTTGGTCCTCGATCTGTACGTAGCAAATGTAAAACATGCTTCTAAGCTCTTCTCTCCCCACTTTTCCTTCGATGTAGGCTTTTTTTGCTTCATCTCTCTCTCTCTGATCCATTACTTGCAGCAGTACCTTTAGCAGCCTTGGCACCGTACCTTCCTTAAACCGTTCCGCCCCTCTACCTCCCTTAGCTCCTTTCAGATCCTCCTTAAAACATTCCTCCTAACCAACATTTTAGGATCTCCCTATGGCCCTTCATATCCTCGTTGCCTCTTTTGTATGGAAAGGACATCATATTCACACAGTGTGTTGCTACAGTTGCAGTTTACTGCCTTTTGCCTTCTGAGCTGCACTGCCCGACAGAGTTCCAAATAATTCACTAAGGATTGGTAAAAAGCTACTTTTACGCATTTCCATTACATTCTTCGATAAGGAAATTTTGACACTTTGAGCACAAGGTTGACACACTATACTTTTTATTAGACCATCCAAACATTCAGTGCCTTCTATTGTCATCTCCCTTAGTTCAGAGCTGCAGCAGCATCAAAAATCTCTTTCCAGTCTCCATTGAACAAACCACCAGTTGTGCCAGTTGTCAGCACAAACTACGTTCTCTAATTCACAGAGTATTTTATCTCATTTCACTGTCAAAAAATTGCTCCGGGGTGACTCTGACTCATGGACAGGGATTGCTGTATTTTACACAATATTTCCTAACATGCATATCTTAATTCTTCATTGTTTGAAAAAGAAGCACCCAACCAGCCCATGCTTACAAAAGTCACACCACTTTCTTTAACACTGGATGGAATTGTGCAATTGGACAATATTTGCTATAATCCGGATTGTGAGAAGAATCATGTAGAAATCCAATTTAAGCTAACAGTGTGGTACATTTGTATGTACTGGAAGCTGGACATAAGAATAGACAGCAGCCCAAAAGCAGGACATCTCTCCGCTTCAACAAAAATAAATGACCGCCATTCACTGTTTCATTTCTCAGAGCAATGTCTTGACCAGTCAGAGTCAACATGCCTGGTTTTAAGTTTAAGCAAATCATAGCAGATACCCAGCTATCATCAATAATTGCCTTATCTTCCAGGACAGCACCTTTAGTAATTAGAGTCTACTTGCTAAACAATGAGCACTCTCCACTGGGAAATTATCAAGAATGGTTCTCACTTAAATTGATATTCTTGTGAATTGTTCTGATGAGTGCAAGGTGAAAAGCATCAACAAAATCTGCCTTTTTTTCAGCAATAGTAAAATTCTGTATGACCAAATGAATATTAATTCTTTGTTTTCATTTTTGAATTACAAGATAACATCTAATTTATCTAAATATTCATCTTATGTCTACCTTTTCTACTCGCAAATATCTCATCATCTTTCTGTCAAATTACAATTCCAAATACTGTTTTCACTGTCATGATTTGTGAAAGAAATCATATTTTCTTCATGTACTTGTGGAAGTCTCTCTTCATTACTGTCAATGTGACGATAACCAACATATTTATGGTCACTGTTTTCCTCTACTATTTACTACATTTCTCAAAAAGTAGTTCTTGGAACTAAAGTCAAAGTTTTATCATTTCTAAACAAATTCATTGCAACATAATAGAAAAATAATGTGTTTTATTAATGTTAAATAGATTGGCAGAAAATACCATGGCTTCTTGGGGATCACATCATCCTGAGAGCAACAGCTCAATTATCTGTTCAAGAATGATCTTACATTTTTGTTTTAAATTGCAAGTGCATTGACCGTATAATGATGAATATCAATTGTACAAATTTATGTTTAAATTACATTTGCAACAATTTACACACGTTTTGTAGAGTCATTGCACATTTTGATTCCAGGTTTCATGTGGAAGAGGGCATCAATACAATGCTACTGACCTATGCCAGCAATCCCAGTGCACATTGAATTGCTTAAGTAATTTTGTCTTCATCCTTTCTTACACGTTTTAACAAATAAATAAAAACAGATCAATGAGCTCTCCAACTGAATCAATGAGACATATACTGCCTTAAGCTTAGTTGTACAAGACAAAATGACAGTTTTGATTCTTGATTTGTACTGATTTAGGCCAAATGGGTGTTCCAGTTGGCCTTTAGTGCATCCAGGGAATGGAAAGGTAATTCAGATGGGAGCTCCCCTCTTGTTTAGTAACCAATGATTTTGCTACAAGTAGTGCATCTGGCTGATAAGTGAAGACAAAATTCAAGTTTAGTGGTTACGTCTCAGAAGGAAAAAGCTCAACCACAATGTTTTTGGGGAATGGTTAGATTTGTGCCAGTGTGTGTACAAGCTCGGGAGTAACCACTTTGCCAGTTAGTCTGAGGCTTTGAGCTTCATTTCAATACTGTGGGTGCCAAATGTAGCCGCTGAAGTGTGCTGGTTGTGGGAACTGTCAACTCTGGAGGAGCAGAAGAGGTAATTCTGAAGAATACTGGAAACAACCTTGGGATGGAGTCCGCATGGATGAATCTTCCTACTATTCAATATAAAATTGCCAAAAGAAAATCTGAAGGATCACACAAATACCAAATGGGGCTCAAATGAGCATGAGCGGAAATCTACTGTTGAACTTTTCCCGACAATATCACCAATCAAGATTTAACTACAGAAGTACATTACCATAAATTGCTTCCATTAAAGCCTGCAATGAACAATTTGGTTTGCTCTAAAGGCGCACACACACACACAATTCATACTCATTAAAAACTGAACGATTTATAGTGTAAGATGACATTCAGATTTCAAATGGTCAGCAACAGGAGGCTAAAATTTATTTTATTTCATTTTATATTTTAACCCACAATAATATCTGCCTAAACTCGATTTACAAATAAGTGCCAGCTACTCTGCATACATATTCATATTTCAATTTCAATGTTGAATATTCAATGTAACAAATAGTTACATTCCAGACATTTTTTATTTTTGTCTCAGTTGAAAAATAAAGCTCAAATCTGGTACAATCTCAATGCAACACTGATATTTTACATCATCATTTGCCATTTAGCAAATTGATAACATAATTTTATTTCTTGATGTGGACGATGGTGAGAAACTGTGTGAGCAGTCTGCTGAGGACTTTCTCAAAGTCGGGAGTGACCGATTGTATTTTTCAGAATTCTGGGGTGTTGAGATGAGATTCTCATTTGGATTGGCAAGTTGCTAATTAACATGAGCTATAGATCTCACCTTATTAAGAGGCAACTTCCAATCCGACCGCCCACTACGGGAGGAACAAGATGCCAGCAATTCCTGACAAAAAAAGCTAACCCTGGCTTGGTGCTTCAACCGCCAAACCTGCGTCTTGGAAACAAGGCATGATCCACACACCCACGTTCATGGACCTCAGTATTACAGACTTGCCAGTCTCTCTAAACCATCACAGCACATCTCTGATCCACCTGAGCCAGCCTGTTGCACCCTAGGGACCACCACAATATCATATTGCAAAACTGCTGAAAGATCACATTGTGCACAGAGGTCAGGCTATATCTCAGGCTGCTCAATTGCTGCCTTGGCACTCACTCACTTTGGCCGAGCTGGACACTTCTGGCGTCTCTGCCTTACCTTTTAGTACTTTGCCCCCTTTGCCAGAGCTACCACAGGACTTCGGTCTTGCCTTACTGTTTAGTGCAGACACAAAGGAAGCTTGTCATAATGCTGTCAAATCAAGAGAGACACCCTTAAGTCAGTGGTCTGTCAAGGACTCTCCATGCATAAATAAAGGGTGACTTGGTGACAGAATACCAGCCTCTGTGGAATCGTTTCAGGGTCTTGTAATACTAAGTCAAAAGCAGGTCTGAGGTCAGTACAGGGACTTGATTGCAGTCAACCAGCTGCTTGAGGGAGTCCAGGTCAAGATCCTCTTCTTGGAAGGGATGAGCAACCAAATATCAGACAACTCACCATCCATCCTGGCTATTTCAGGCCAATTGAGAGTTGTTTCCTCCTAGAATAGGAGACAGGAAGGTTTTAAGGTCAATGAAATTTGGTTTTAAGCTGCTGCTCTTGGTGTTGGTGGGGGATTGGTGTCGAAGTATCCCGAGCGAGTGAGTGATTGAGCAGCGCAGATGCTGCTTGGCCTGCTGTGTTCATCCAGCTCTGCACCTTGTATTTCTCAGATACCATCCGTGCAGGATTAGCAGCATGAGAGTTTGGTGAGGGTCAGAATGAGTGAGGCAAAGCATTGTGTCCAATCGAATGTTAAAGTATGAGCCTTGGGAGGAAGTAACTGCAGTAGCAGAAATAAGCAAGTGTGAGGAAGCAGAGAGAACAATTACCATGTTGGAGCAGAGAAGATCAATGATCTTCTTCCTGCACTGGTTGGGCATTCCTCCAATCAGCTGACCCTGCACTGACTAGGGTGACAACATTGGAGACTGGCAGAGTGTGGTGTTAAGGAAGGGGAAACCAGTCCTTGAGGAGGACCATGTCCCTCTTCTGCATTATCCTGATCACCAGAATCCAACCACTTGTCTGAAAAGAATAACATCAAATGCACCTTATCTGCTATGTCCAGGACAGACCGGCAATGTTTGTCCACATGTGCAACAGCTTTTTAAAGATGGCACTCACACCAGGGATACCAGTCCATTCACAGCAGTTCAGAATTCTTCTAGTTGGGGAGACACTGGCAATAGCTTTTCTGTGCTCTTTGTTACAACAGTGATGAGAGAGCCTGAGTACAAATCATTTGTGGTTGGGGTAGAGCCTCTCTTACTATTCTAATCGAGAAGCCTTCCAGTAGTCTGTGATGAAGGGTGAACCACAAATTAATCTAAGCAGAAACTCTTGTCTTGAAAAAACAGGATTCAGCATATTACATCTTAGGAACTACATACACGTTACGTTAACTCTTAAGCATATTAACCTAGTTCTAACAAGAGGTAGATAAGATATGCATCACCACGAAAAGATTGTGTCTGCCCAAACTGTCATCAATTGCCCTGTATTCCACCCAGTGGCTGTGTTACAGATCTGTGTTTGTGAAGCTTTAGCTCAGCTCAGGATAACTCTCCCTTTATATAACATTCACCAACTGCCCCCCACAACTCCAAGGATCTTTCCCCTTGGTCGTCACTTTTTAAAATGGGATAAATACGTTGTTATATTTAGCACTCCCCTTTCTTACCTTAAGTCTCTGACTTCACAAATAAAGCAATCTGGGAGAGTTTGTAATTCTTCCTGAATGAGCTTGTGTCAGACTTGTCAGAGCATTGATCATTGATCATTCTTTCACTTCTCCTGTGTACCTATTGCTGAGGACTTGGCTGACCATTGACAGTGTTGTTGAGGGTAGCCCATTACCTTCGCTGGAGGACCATTGACTTCATTAAATTCCTCTTTGGAAGAGAACAGTAACAATAAAAAGTAGTTTCATCTCCAGTACCATGTACTGGTCATGCGATCAGTCTCTCTCACGCGGTTTGATGTGGGATAGGTCTTCTGTAATCCTTTGTGTTCTTTTGCCTGGTACAGCAAATGTATTTTGCAACAATATCATCATTAGTACTGTTTGTTGCTGCGTTACCACCAAAGAGACTGCAGGGGCTGTCAGGCCTGGTTAAACTTTCACTGGTGATCTCTGGTGGACTGTATTGCTTAATTTTAACAACTTAACAGCAGCTTTATGTTGTTGTCTCAAGTCTTGCTGATATTTATCCTCTGAGGATTGAGTGCTATCAGAAAACGTTTCTTATTGCCCAGTGAAATCAGCAGCTACTTCCCTGCTGATAATGTGAAATAAATCCTGGACTCCAATATCAGCAATTTCCACTGGTTGAAACTACTTTTTCAGTTCTGCTATTCGTCTTAGAAGACCGATAAAGTCTTGTGTTTTCTTAGGAATGGTTGAACTAAATCAATAAATTGCATGACGCTAATGGCAAAACAGACATCCTTACTCTAAAGTGAGCTTTGTTGCTTCTGACACATCCTTAAACATCCTTTGATCGTAAGGGTCCTTCCATCTGTACCATGTACCTGTCAACTTTAGGTTATATTTGTATATGTGGCCAAGGTATACAATTCGATAATACAATGAATCTTTTCCAATACCAAACTTAAATTGAATAAGACGTCCTTTGAAATAAATAAGTACAGTGATATCTGGTTGCGATGCATCTCCTAATTCATGTGGAAATGCCTTGAGTATTTCCTCCAATGGAACTACACTTTCAAAGGCAGGTATCTCTTCCAATGGACATCAGTAATTTACCATGTAGAATTTTCTACGTGCATACCCACAAGTATTTCTGCAGTTCTGGAACTATTTCCGATTTTTGCACATCCTTTGGCTGCGAGTTCTTTTTTTAAACAGCACTGACACTTGCATACGACATTTTACAATTTCGTTTCATGTTGGCTTTTCACGTGTCTTGTTGGAGTGTGAAGTTAATAGGTTCTCTTGCTCTTCTGTGGTAAGGTTGTTCTTCTCATCTCAAGAGTTATTTGTGATTTTTCCTAATATCTGCTTCCAAGTTGGATAACATTTTTGAAAGTTAAATCTTCCTTGGACTGTAAAAGCTTTGATAAAAGACTGTATATGAATTCTGATCGCAAAGGTTCATAGTCACTTCTGTCAACTAATCCGAGTGAGGTAATTAATGAAAATGGCTACAAATCCCTTTGCAGATTGAACTCTCCATCAAATCTTGCCTGTCTGAGTATTCTATTTGTACTTTTGTTCAAGTAATTGTTGGAAATTTTTATATCATATGTGTCCATATCTCATAAAGCACCAGAAATTATAAAAACATTGACTGTAGGATCTACTTAATTCAGCAGGATACTAACTTGTTCTGCTTCTGATTTGGTATTCAATTATGAAACAATTTGGTGTCTTAAGAACTGTATTATCGATGAATTCCAATGTTATCTACTGTTAAGACCATTTCTGATCTTTAATCTGCTCATAAGTATTATTTCTTTTCTTTTTCAATGCATTAATCAAACTTTTATTGTGCAAGTGTTTCAAATCTTTACACATGCAACATTGATTTAAGTCCAGTACTCCATAAGCTTGTCTTTCTGTATTCAGGGACAGTTCTATTGCATTAGCAAGATGGCAGCGTTAGCACGGTAGGCAGTGTTCAGGCTTGCTGGAGGCAAGCTCCAGGCTGGTGGCATCCTTTCTCTCCTTGTAGTTTCTGTCTTTTTTTTGGTTCATCTTCGAGGCCGGAGTGGTGTTGGCAGGGTGGTGGCTGCAGTGTCGATGGTGTCGGCATGAATCGGGATTCCTAGTGGCAGCGGCGGTGCCCAGGCAGAGATTCCTGGGGGCAGTAGGCCCAGAGCTTGGGCTCTTGACAGCGGTAGGCCCAGAGCCTGGATTCTTGGAGGCAGCGGTGTCCAGAGTGGAGTCACCTGGTGGAGGTAGGCCTGAAGCCTGGACTGTTGGCAGGGGGCAGACAGCAGCAGAGCCAGAGACTCTTGGGGCGTCGGCGTCGTTGTTGCTGTTCCTGGAGCGGGACTCCGAGAACCTAAATACACCTTCCGGAGACTTTGCAGCAACCCTGGAGCCATGGTTGAGACTAATAGTGGCTAATGATCCTCTTGATGTGGATGCTGGTGGGATGGTAGGTGAGGATAAGGGTGTCCCCTATCGCTGCTGTGGGAGGGAAGAGGAGAGGGGCTGTAAGGGCTAAAGTGCGGGAGATAAACTGGACTCAGCTGAGGCCCCTGTCGACAATGGTGTCTGAGGAATCCTTGCCTGAGGAAGAAGATGGACATTTTACACGCCTTCTTGTCAAAGCTAGCATCATCAGAACAGATGCAATGGAGACCGAGGAAATGTGAGAATAGAAGAGAGTCTTTACAGCATGTAAGGTGTGAGGATGTATTGGTAACTATCGGAGTTGGTGGGTTTGTAGTCGATATTAGTGGTCAGTCTATCCCCAGAAATGGAAACAGAGGTGTTGAGGAAGGGAAGGGAGGAGTCACAGATCGACCAGGTGAAGATGAAAGTGATAGGGTCCCCCTTGTCCTCAAAAAGTAGGGAAGCACAGTCTTTGAATATTTATAAGGCAGAGGGGTGAAATGCATGGGGTGAAATGTTATCAGGGAGGTGGAAATGTGTAATAATTACATCAGCTGTGATCTTATTGAATGGCAGATCACGTTCAAGGAGCTAAACCGGCTACTGCTATGGCTAATTTGTGTGTCTGAATGTACGTAGACTCAGAATAAATTTTTCACGTAGTAAGAGGTGAGGGTCTGGTATGCAGCGCTTGACAGTGTGATGAATGCAGGTTCAATCAGCATTTAGAAGGTTTTTGAAAAAGAGCAACGTGACAAGTTGCAGAGAGAAGGCTACATCATGGCACCCAGTAAGATGCTCATTAGCAGAGCCAGCACATACACAATAGGTTGAACAACTTCCTTTTGTGCTATAATGATTCTGAGTAGAGTCATACAGAACTGTACTAAACTTGCAGGCTAGTTCTGAACAATATTAACTTGAGGTGTCACAAAAAGGAATGCAAAATTTCACTCTCTCTTAGTCTTGGGAAATATCCCATTGAGGTGAATTGGTTAGATTCATGGAGACCTGCTTTCTCATGCCCTATGCTTGTGCAGTCGTGCCCCCCTAGCCGTAAGTCAGCAATCATTTCTCTTAAATGGAGATAGAAGCCTGTAGTCCTTTGTAAATGATCGCTAATTGCATACGTGTGTAGAAATGCATGGGTATTCCCTCATGTCCTGATCAATCTATATCTTTTACACACGCTAAAGATCAAGTGGGAGTCTTTTTCATTGCGGTCTTTGGAATACTGCAGGCCAAGATTAAAAGCCACATTTGTTGTGATATTAGAACAGCAGCAACCTAATTATTTTCAAGGCACTGTGCAAATGCATGGGCTTTTAAATTAAATATTTTCCATTCTACATTTATAAAAAACCAATGATTCTCAGGTTAGGAACAGGACCAGCATATCAGTAGAGATTGTAGAAGTGCTAAATAGCTTCCTTTTATGCTGTATTCCTGGGATCTGGGCTTCACAGGGAGAGTCAGTATTTATTTTCTATCTCAAAATCTCAAAAAATGTGGTAGTTAGTTGCCTTCTTCAATTGCTGTGGCTCTTACGGTCAAAGCACTGTTCCAGTGCCGTTAGGTAGGGAATTCTAGGTTTTTGACCTAGTGACAAAGAAACGCTGATATATTTCACAGTCAGGAATGTGTGTGAACTGGTTGGAAACTTACAAATATTGATGTCCTTGTGTGCCAGTGCACATAGTCTTGTTAAGGAGGATCAAGTGGGTAGGAATAACTTTGTTCTTAGGGGAATCCCAAGTGGTTTGGCATATTTTGTTCATATTTGACTACCTTGAGTAGTGTGATACAATTGAATGGCTTGCTAGGTCACTTGAGAGGCCAGGTTAGAGTCAGTTACTTTGTGGTATAGAGTTATATGTAGGCCAGATTGAGTAAAGTAGATTTCCTTTCTAAACATCATTAATGAACTTTCTTTTTACAATAACACTCTATTTTCATGGTCACCAAGTCTGACATTAGTTAGTTATTAGTTTAAATTAAATGAAATAAATTTAAATCTTTCCAACTGCCATGATGAAATTTGAACTCATTGGTTGAATTAATATGAGGCAGGGAGCACCAGCTGTCCTGCAAGCATTTAATGGCCAATTTGCTAACAGTAGGCTGGGGATATAACTTCCACTGTTCTGTAACAGCAAGTGCCACCTCAATGAGCTGACGGCTCTCCTGCAGTACAGTATCACCAGGAACAGTGGCAATTGCATTGTGTGGAATTCAGCCCAGTGAGAGTGAGAGGGTCCATGAGTCCCAAGCTATTAGACCCCATCAAGGTAGGGGTATGTATGGCTCTGTGCTTTTGGATGTGTGTGTTTGGGGGTATGGTGTGCGGGGAGGGGGGTGGTGTGTGAGAGGAGCTATGGTGTGTGGGGGTATGGTGTGTGTTGGGGTATGGTATGAGTGGTGATGGGACAAAAGAAATCTGGGATGCATATCACTTTGGAACGGGCTCTTCAATGAGTTCAGAGGGTCTGTTAAGAAGTGCCACCCCTGACTGTCGACAACTTTCACAAGGCAATCAACCAACCTGCATACTTGATGTGGGTTTCCCTTAGCGCCAGCTTGTTAACGGGTACGTTTCAGCTTCAGTAGGATGAAGTTCTAAAATCTGCACTTAGGGACCTCAAATTGCCTCTCGGCAGGCAGGTTGCTCAATACCATGCTCACCAGTGGTAAACTGCCATGATAGCAGAGATGGGCATGTAGGCAGCAAGCAGCTCTCCTGGTGGATTTTAGGTTTGTAGACATTAACCTAAAACTTGCTGGATTATCCAAAACGAAGTTAAACAAAATTAGCATTGTAGCTCAGCCGCAATGGACTGAACTGTCACAGTACCTCTGGGAAAACTGACCTTTATTGAAAACAGACACAATGAATCACATATCATGATGTGGGCTATTTATCAGCTGAATTTGAGATTGTCACAGAATTATGCTGTGATTTCAAATGGTTGATTGGAAGATACAAGTGGTGAACAGCAACCTCAAGCTAAACTGAAGTCAGAGTTGATCAAGACCAAGAGATAGACCTCTTCCCGGAGAGACATATGCAAATCTTCAGGAGTTAATTGGGATCAAACAAACGTGGAAAACATAACACGTTTGCCAGTGGACAAACTGATCATTTTCCAGAGACTAGATAGTATCAAGAGTATAAATGCATAGTTTCTTTTCATGGAAAGATATTTAGAAAAACCATTGTCGAACAGCGAAAGTTGAACAGCTCCAGAGATCAACTGATTAACAATTACAAGTTGAGATGGAGCAGGCTGATTACCTGTTCCGGCCTGGTTCTCAGATATCCAGGTAAAAGGGTTGTATGGGAAAAATGTCTGCACTTTTTGTGAAGTTGCTTAAAAAAAGAACATTTGGTGTAATCCACTATTTTCTGGATTATTTGCCTGAATGTCTAAATTGCGAGTCAATCACACTACTGTGTCTTATAACTCAACCAATGCTTCATCATTATGAATATTAGCCTTTAGACACGTGCTAACCATTATAATTAGCAATCTGTATTCAGGCCTTCCCTTACACCTCACTGCTTTTTATAATTCAGTGCACATAATACATTAATACAACTTGGAGTCAGTGTAACACTTTTGATTTTCTCATATCTATGGCTAGCCAACAGATCTTATGGCTTTAAGTTTTGCATTGTGTGTCTAGAGTGTTGCACCTTCCCATATGTAGCCTCAGAGGCTTTAGATTTGTATTCCTGAGGACAAAACAAATCAACTCAGATAACCATTATGTTCAGTTTGATAGGGTTAGCTTAAGAAATGTAAGTGAAACTAAATAGCATAATACGAGATTCAGGAACAACCAGCAGGCAGAAAATTATGCAATTAAATCCCTTGTGTTTTCAAAGCTAATAATAACAAAATAACAAGCACAACAAAAGGCTGTTAAATTGCACACAACCGGCTCACACTTTTCAGAGCTTTCATTCTGCCTCATTACTCAACTCGAGGCATACAGCATTAGCACGACATAAAACAGTGCAAAAATAATCCATAAATTGCCAGCTTGGCTCAGTTGGTGATACTCACTACTTTATGAGTTGTGAATTCAAGCCCCAAAACAGGTCATCAGCACAAAAACCAAAGCTGATGTTCAGTGAGGGACTGTGACAATTGGTAGAGTATTCTTTTGATGGGTCTTCAAAACAGACAGTTTCCAACTCAGGTGAACGTAAAACATGCCACAGTAGAGCACAGAACAGTACAACACAGGAAGAGGCCTTTCAGCACCCCCGTACCTGTGTCAGCCATGATACTATTCTAAACTAGTCCCATCGGCTCTCCATATCCCTCTATTTCCAGCCTATTCATGTGCGTGTTTAAATGTCTATTAAACTTTGCAGTTCTATCTGCTTCTACCACCTCCCCTGGCAGTGCATTCCGGACACCTGCATTAAAAGTTTTTCTCTCTCGTCTCCCTTAAACGTTTCCCATGTCACCTTAAATCTATGTCCTGTACATTTGACACTCCCTCCCCGGGAAAGAGACTCCAATCATCCACCCTATCCGTGCATCTTAATGATTTTATGTAATCTCTCAAGTCTCCCCTCAGCCTGACACTCCAGTGAAAACAATTCAAGTTTGTCCTCTCCTAATAGCTGAACGCTCCAATCCAGGCATTATTCTGGTAAACCTCTTTTCCACACTCTCTGAAGCTTCCACATCCTTCCTGTAGTGTGGGGACCAGAACTGCATACAATACTTCAAATGTGGCCTCACTGAAGTCTTGTACAGCTGCAACTTGTACACGCAATGGCCCGACCGATGAAGGCAAGTTTGCCAAATGCATTCTTCACCGCCTTATCCACTTGTATTGTCACTTTCAGGGAGGTGTGGACTTGCAGCCCAAGATCCCTGTGTACCTCTCCAAGACATCAATGCCATTTACAGTATATTTTCCTCTTGCAAATGATCTCCCAAAATGCATCACCTCACACCCACCCGGGTTAAACTCTGTCTGCTATTTCTCTGCCCAACTTTCTAACTGATGTGTATCTTGTTGTAAGTTTTGATATCCTTCCTCACAATCCATGACTCCACCAATATTCATGTTGTCTGCAAATTTACTAATCAGGCCACCTACATTTTCAGCTGAGTCTTTTATATATATATTACAAACAACAAATGTACAAGCACTGATCCTAGCAGACCACCACTGGTCACACACTTCCAGTCAGAAAAACAATCCTCCACAACTACTCTGTGTCTTCTATGACTAAGCTAATTTGATTTTCCAATTTTCCAACTTATCATGGATGACATGTGACTTAATCTTCTGGACCAAGTTACACAAGAGACCTTGTCAAATCCATGCAGAGAACATCTACTACCTTACACAATTATCTTCAACATTCCCTCAAAAAAAAACTCAGTCAAGTTTGTAAGACAAGACCACCCACCATGCTGACTGTCCTTAAGTCCATTCTTCTCCAAATGCAAGTATATCTGGCCCTAAGAATCTTCTCCAGTAATTTCCCTACCACAGATGGAAGGTTCGCCATTCTTAAAGGAACAACATTGGTTACTCTTCTGGGACCTCGCTTGTGGATAAAGAGGATGTAACAATCTCCTTCAAAGGCCTCAGCGATTTCCTGTCTTGCCTTCTTCAGCGTCGTCGGATAGATCTCATCAGGGTCTGGGCACTTACCTACCTTAATGCGTTTTAAGACACTCGACACCTTTTTCTTTTTAATATTGACACAGCCCAGAATATCAACATACCCCTCCCTGATCTGACCATCATCCATGTCCTTCTCCTTAGTCCATACCAACGCAAAGTCCTCTTTAAGGACCTTACCCACTTCCTCTGACTCAGCGCATAAATTACTTCTTTATCGTTGAGGGTCTACCCTTTCTGAGTGCATTGTGCCAAGGGGCAGGGGGTTTACTTTGAGTGCCCTCCAATATATCTCCACGACTCAAAGTGATCAACCGATCTACTGATGTGATACATACAGTTATTGTACATGAACACAGATCAAGATGTGATTGCATTTTACAACTAATTAATTGGTTGTAAAGTGCTTTGGAGTGTTGAGTACATAAGACATTATCTAAGTGCAAAATCATTCCTTTCTAAGTTTACACAGTAAGATTTGTAATTGGTCTAAGAAATGGCTGTAAGAAAATTCCCCAAACAGATTTCTGCCCCCGTAAATGGAGAGGTTTAGAGTGAATTCAATGTGTTGTCAGCGGATGGCCTTTTCTGGCTGCTGTGGAAATGCTCTAAAAGACATGCCAGGCATCGTAATTTCCACGTTTTTCTGGTGGAAAATGTTGGCAGTTACGTTACTCAAATCGCATCATGAAAATTGACAGGATATTGTCAGCCAGTATGGAGGAAGAGTGATTTGCAGCTATCTGGAGAGAAAAAAAATCCTGATGAAAAAGAGCTAAATTATTAGATTTGCCATATCCAACCGGCAGAACTAAAATACTCAATCCCATACTGTGAGAACTAGGCAGAACGTTGACTCACCACTTCATCAAGTTTGTAAGATGATGAGTTTTCTTTGTTTTTTTTTAATAAACCTGATCAGACATGTTATGACACACCCCTGGAGAAGGCGGAATTGAACCACAGCCTTCTGGTCCAAAGACGGAAATACAACCAAAAATACAACAAGAGTCAAAAAAGCTGAGGCTCAATGCCTGACATCTGTAGATCAGGTTAGAAATAGGGCACTAACACAGGTCATGATGTTGTGTGTCAAGTATGCGCATTGGTCCAAATCTTCTCATCACAGGTCAGACTGAAAACTGCCCAGTTACCTTTGGTGGAACCTTCCAGGTTTACTTCTGGGTCAGGAGGCCTCCCAGACAAAGCAGTTCAGACTAATGCCAGAATCATCACAGCTAGTAGTAGAGAGATTAGTGCTGAAACTATACTACTTTCTTTCTGCACTAGGTGCTGTATTCAATGGTTTAAATGTTGCTCAGCTGCTGTTGAGAGAAGGTGAATGTTCGTGCGAGCGAATAGGCTGGAAGGTGTATGGGGGAACAGAAGGCATGTGCACATGGCGGATGGGGCCAAGTGCCAGCTGGCTGGAACAATAGGAAGCCATGTAGGTGATGGGTAGAGGTGTCAGATGGGGTAGGGTGCTATTTGAGTGAGAAGGTGGGTGAGGGGCAAGGGTGGCAGGTGAGTGAGTGAGGTCTGAGCTCATGGGAGGTGTTGGGAACCATCATCCTAGGCAGGGAGTTTGATGAGGAGGGAGTTGGATTACCAGGCAGGTCTGGGAAGATTTGGCGAGAAAGCTGAGTCCAGGAAGGGTAGGGTCAGCACATTCTTAGGTCCAAGGAGGTATGGTAGCTTGGGTCCAGGGGACTGGCGGCTGGGTGTGGCTGCCTGTCACATCCTAGACATTTGGGTGGAGATGGGGTGAGGGTGAGAGGACGAGAGTCAGACCTGTTGGGAGATCAGAGGGAAAACAATCATAGGTCAGTGGATGCGGTGTGTCAGATCTGGAGATGTCAAGTCAAGGAGGTCTGGGGGGAATTAAGAGTTAGCTCAAGGCATGAGGAATCCGGGATCTCACCAGGTCGGTAAGGGGTTGTGGACGTCGGGTCCTTATAAATGGGATGGGGCAGGACATGCAGAATGGGGTTCATAGGGGATGTTGTGAGTTAGGACTGATGGTTTTGTGTTCAGGTCATTTGATGTGTCAGGTGGGATTTTAGCCCTTGGGTTATCAGGGGCCAGGTCGGAGGGTGGATTTTCAGATTAAGAGGAATAGGGAGGTCAGGTTTTCAGAGGGATCATCCAATGCTTCAACCTTACAGACACAGATTCACTGCAGGCAAATATCCTGATGTACAACTGCTGGCTATGCTGCTGTAATGATTATCTTTCGATAGGAAGATCTGTGCAATCTGAGTTGAGAGTGACTGTCCTTGACATTGAGACTGTGTCTTTGACCAAGTGTGGCATCAAGAGAACCGTGCAAAATTAAACCCAATTGAAAGTGGGGGAAAATTTTCAGTGGTCAGAGTTATACCTGGCACGAAGGAAGACTGTAGTTGTTGGAGGCCAGTCATCTCAGCTTCAAGATATCTCTGCAGAAGTTTCACAGGGTCACGCTCCAGGCTCAAACATTCTCAGCTGTTTCATCAACGATTTTCCCTCCCCCCAACCCCCACCCCATCATAAGGTCAGGGGGATGTTCGCTGATGCTTATACAATGTCCAGCACCAGTCAGGACTCCTTAGATACTGAAGCAGTCCATGTTCAAATGCTACAAGACCTGGACAATAGTCATATTTTGGCTGACAACTGGCCAATAACATTGGTACCACAGAAGTGCCAGACAATGACTACAAGGGAGAATCTCATCACTGCCCCTTGACATTTAATGGTATTACTATCCGTGAATTCCCCATTATCAACATGCTGAGAGTTATCATTGACCATAAAACGAACTGGACTAGCCATATAAATACCATGGCTATAAGAGCAGCCAGAGGCCAGGAATACTGCAGTCAATAACACCTCCTGACTCCCCAGTGCCTGTCCACCGTCTACAAGGCACAAGTCAGGACTGTGATGGAGTACGCTTCACTTGTTTGTATAAGTGCAACTGCAACAACACATGAAGCTTGACAACATGCAAGACAAGTCAGCCTGCCAAAATGGCACTAATATCCACTTTCTCCAGCATCAATGGACTGTAGCAGCAGTTTGTACCACCTGCAAGTTGGACTGCAGAAATTCACCAAACCAGTTGAATTCACTTCCGAGACAACACCTCCTATACCAACAACCATTATCATCTCGAAGGACAAGGGCAGCAGATATGTGGGAACACTTGCACCTGCAAGTTTAATTCTAAGCCACTAACAATCCTGACCTGGAATTATATTTCATGAATGTCATTGGATCGAAACCCTGGAACTCCCTCTCTAACAGCATTGTGTGTCTACCTGCACTGAATGGACCACAGCAATTCAAAGAGGTAGCTCACTACCACTTTCTCAAAGGCAAGGAGCGATGGGCAATAAGTACTGTCCCAGCCAGCAACGCCCACATCCCTTTATTATTTATCAAATCACATGCATCACTTAACTCAATTTCCCCATTGGCTCATTGCTCTTAATATTTCTCAACTGAAAGTGGTTGCAGTGTGGAATTTCATGTGTCATTGAAATCGATGCCAAGGTGAAAGGTTTTGAAGTGTTCTGATGTGGATATTGCAGTGATTACAGTCAGATATGTGCTGATTATTGAGAACCCTGTGACATAAGCCAGTCTGGGGAATGACGCACTGATGATAACTTTTTCAAGAACTATAAATATCTTGAACAAGACAAGAAGCAGTCAAAATACTTGTAACAAATTGTACCGATCAATAGAGAAAACAATCAAAAGGTTTTCATGGGTGATTTCAAAGGAAACAAAATGTCAACATGCATCTTCAGCTAACAGTGGTGAACAGAGGGAAAAGAAAAGAATGGCTGCACAACCAATTGGGTGAAAATATTTTCTAGGAGGAACAATGTTACTTCCACCATAACTACATTTGGTTAGGTAGGTCCATGCTAATACAGGTCATTTCTCTGATGAAAGGTCATAGACTTGAAATGTTAACATTGATCTTTCTCTTCATGTTTGCTCTCTGACAAGCTGTATTATTCCAGACATTTCTGTTTTTATTCTCGCAACGTTTAAATGATTTGTCAAGAAATGGCATGATTTGCCCAATAGTGAGGAAGGAAATTTGACTCAATTAAATGTGGGTTTGAGTACTTGTGTCCAGTAAAGATCTCCGACAAATTGCAACCAAGCCAACTGAACAGTGACTTATTTCTGGATTAGCCTCTTAATTTGACGTGCAATTTTAAACACAGCAGTTTTGTTGCTACATCCAGTAATAATGGGCTGTATCTTGCATTTCTTTGGCTAAGTCTGAATTAGGCCAGAGATTTTTTTTGGAAGGATATCTGCTGCAAGGACAACAAGTGCACTCACCATTTCTTTGTAAATTTGCCCCACTAATCACCTATTGTGCTACTATGGTGTCCATTACATCTGATTCCAATTGCATGGTCCACAAAACAACCTGCCACTCAGCAGATATACGAGAATTCACCAGTATCAGTTTTTTCCAGGCCATCCTGAAAAGCAAAGCAGCCTAGTGCACCTAGCAAGCAGGAGCTGCCCTCATGGTTCGTAATATTTAACCTGAGCATGACAGACATGACGAAATTGGCAGTCTGCTTCGTGGATGGGTCTTCGAGGTCCTGTTAGATGGGGGTGATTAAACAACTAGGACTTCCGCTTCCTGCACGACCAAAATAAAGGCTACGACTCCAGATCATGTCGAACTGGAACCCAGGTTAAAGCAGTCTCAGTTGTTTTGAGAAATGCACAGCAATGCAGAATGAAGGTCAATGACCTTTACCACTCTGCCAGCACTAGTGCCACCATATTCTCGCCAATGCCTCCACTCTCACTTGCCTGTCTTCTGCTAATGTTACCATCCCCAGCGTAGCTCATGCTCCACTACTCTCACTATTGTCTATAATATTTTACCTCACTCACGGTCACCCTCTCTACCCTCTCCAATCCCGATGTCACGAACCCTGTATGCCCTCTGTGCTGCCTACTCACCTGCTCAGGGCATCTCCCCACCTGCACCAACAGGAACACCTGTATCCCACTTTCATCTGCCTTAATAGTTGCCTTGTTTCTCACTCCAGAGGGAAGCAAGTAACTCCTCAAAGGGCACTAAGACTTCAGCAAGGGTGTGCTACACAACATTCAGCTCCTCACCCCTTATATGGGCAGCAGCCTAACCTTGGACCACCCCAAATAGCCCAGTGACTTGCAAAGCCCCTGGGCTGGCTATCAGATACTACTCTTACCATATTGGGACATCCTTACATAAGGGTTTCCATTTTGATTTGACTGAAGCCTGCTGACAGCCATGACACCTTCCTTCCTTTATATCTGTGCGAAACAACTAGGTAAGGCAAAAGTGATGTGAGCATTATATTTCTGGCTGAACAGTGGGGTGGGTAAGAGCAAAAAACTAAACGCAATGCAAGGCAGGGTTGCTGTCAGCATCAAGGTAGGGTCAAACTGAGTGAACATTATGACAATGAGTGAAGAGCCCAGAGATGGAGCCTGGTTTAGTCCATGAGCTGGGTGCACGTCCCTGAGTGCACAGTGTCCTTGTTGCAGTATTACAATTACAGATTCCTGGTGCAACCCACGGTACAGCATTAAAGTACAGAGGTATAATTGGATCAAAAATACACAGTGAGAGTTCATTGAAGTTATCATGTCAGGTGCCAATGTCCATATGTGTAGAGTGCTTGTGGTTCACTTCCTTTGGGAGACCTCCTGAAAACAATATTGGTGCCCAGTGTCCAACATGGTGGTCATTTGGGGTGAGCTGAATTTGCCATGGTTAACATGTTAAGTTATTCTTAAAGTCGAGCTTTTTTGGTGATTTTTGGTAAGATAGGAAGCTGAATTGTAAAGGCAGCACGTTGGGCCATCAACAAGGCAATAAACAAGCAATTGTCCTCATTAAGTGACAATTCTGAGCTGCCCGGCAAGAAACTTGCAATGCTGCTTGGAAAAATCATTAAAGATGGAGCAAGATGTTCTTGAGATTGACCTCCCTGAATTTCTCATCTCACTTTGCCCTACATTTCGTGACATACCACGTCACTATAAGATTCTGCCTAATTATTCATTTACCCACTCTCATGTTGGAACATTGGTCAGCATTCACAAGTATCAAAACCTTCTGGTAATCTTGTTACAGTCTGAACTATCTTCTAAGTTTAACAACCCTAAACAATGCAATTTTTATTTCAGTAATATTTACTGCAAAACTCCACAGGGTTACTGATGCTCTTCTTCCAATACTTAACCAGAAGTGCAATAGAAATTCTTTTTAGGTGCAGAAACAAGTTTTCCAATACATGCCCACGGAATAACACCAGCAGAGCAGCTAAGGAATTTCCTATCCAATGTGTTCTGTGCCTGTTATGTCATTCAGTTACTACCTTGTACGACAGCGCTTTATTCTCAAACTCTTCTGTCTCTTCTTCCTTGTCTGTTGTAAAGAACAAATCCTTCTGAATGTGTAATGTGTCACAAGTGTTGTCAGACTTGAAAAATATTAACTGACAGCAATTTGGTTGAGTCTCGCATCGGTCTCAACACAGCTTTTTCAAAAACAGTCTAAAGAAGAGACTTTTGAAACTCCATGTATCACAGCTATACTAATATATCAGATAATTTAAGGTACCTAAACTTTTGGGCACTATCATAATGGCTCAGATTTTCCAATGATTTTCCAGATTGTTGTTTCTACAGAAGAGACAACAGGGAAATCTCAATTTCCAGAGCTGAGAAAATGGTGGATGCAGGTACAATTATAATGTTTAAAAGACATCTGGATGGATACATGAATAGGAAAAGGTTTGGGGGGATATGAGCCAGGAGCAGACAGGTTGGACTAGTTTAGTTTGGGATTACGTTCGACATGGACTGGTTGGACCGAAGGGTCTCTTTCTATGCTGTATGACTCCTTGACTCGAAGTGGCTTAAAGTTGGAGAATTGAAGATCTTGGCACGTTTAAACCATGGTGGTTATACTGGAAAGGTAGAAGATTAAACACCTGCTCTAATCCTCGGGTAGCTGTTAAACTGAATACTTGACTCACCACTTGACCTCTCACAATAACATTTTCAACTCCTGACACCCCATACTCAACAATCTCCCCTCCCGAACCAAACCTGATGTTGTCAGGTCAGATCACCTCCCTGAGCCCACTGGCCACCAATCCCACTCTCCCCATGCCCCGCCCCTCCCCCATATCAACACTTCAGACCCGTAACAGCTTTCTAACACAACATCCTCCCCTGACTCAATCCGATCTTCTCCTGGACCTAATCCACCTGACCTAAGCACTCAGCCATTTAGCTGGCATGCGCTCACCTCCGCACCCATCTTGTACCTTACTGTTCTCACCTCCCTTGGAGTCTACGGACTCAACCAATTGGTACCATACCACAATCACTCACCTTGCACCATATCCGATAAACCACCTGGACATTTTACTTTCTTAGCCACCAGACGTGTCTTGGCCTGTGACAATGCCACTATGCAAAGTGGATTTCTCCCCAACTTTACCAATGGATGTATTTCTGATTGGTAAAACCCAGGATATTACCAGAAAAACCATGGTAGGTAAGTGGTACTCTTCAAGACGATTGCCTTTAGTCTAGTCAAGACTCTTCTGTTATTCATGTAAGCACAAAAAACTTGTACAAACTGCTCCCTTGTATGTAGGTGCTGTTATGTACATGAATATCAAAGGCTTTTCAGGACATGTATCTTGGAGTGATTCAGGATAAAGCTGGCATAAATTACACTTTCCTCAGGCCAACCAGTTGAATGCCATACGGATACTGTAATTATACCAAAACTTTCCAGGATATTCCAAGCTATTTTATCTCCGAAGTTAGTATTGGACATTCTAAATCAGATGTTTGCCTGCCAGGCACGAGAAAATTACTTCAATGACAAATGGTAAAAGTGAATGCTGGTCTTATTCCCCCTATTTTTTTGTGATCCTATCAAAAATAGACTTTGACTATGATTGCAAAATAGGATACAATAAAAGATGCTTTCTCACACTGTATTTTCCAGCTAAGTTTAGAAGAGCTAAGGCTTTAGTTCAAAGATCAAATTTTTAAAAAAGACTGGTGAAGAGCTTTACCACTTGAAACCATATAAAATTCACAACATAAGTGCTCAGCTTTCATATAGTTGTAAAATTTCAAGGTATTTCAATGGATGTGACATTAAAAAAGCACGATCTTTCAAAGGGACTATTAAATATCACATTTCGTCATATCGTATTGGGACTACAAGATTATTCCTTCGGGAACAAGAGTATGGAAAAACAATGTCATTAGGCTTTGTTTGAAATGAGGTAAATTTGCAAGAGTGAAAAGAACTGCAGAAAATGAGCATGAAAGTATGGATACTTAGAATTGAAGAGACACTGAATGGTTCTTCAAGGAGCTAAAATCAGAGCAAAATGTCAAAAATTGTGGGAGCAATGTACTACACATCATCCAAATAAAGAGAAACTCCCCTGAAATATGCAGCTGCAATTTTAAAGGTTATCAGTAATCCAACAGGGAGCTTGTAGGTTTATGTGTGAAATAGTGCCGTGTAATATTTGTAAGAATTATGGTAGCTAAATGAACAAAACAACTCTTGGGAAATTAAAATACTCCAGATGAAAGCTTTGTATGGAAGAGAATTTATAATTATGAGGATCAGTTCTGTGGGACTCAGGGAAACAGTAGATCTAAGGGGGAATATAAACAAGAGTTCCTCAAGGGAAGAAATATGCTTAAAAACAAATCTTCAACCAGAACATTTTGCACACTAAGGAATAATGGTCATCAGTAGAATCTTTTGACAGCAAAGGTTCGGATCTCTTCAGTGTCATTAAAATTTGTCACAAAACTGAAAGAACAGATTCTCTGTTTTCAATATTTACAATCATCTTAAAACTGCTTTGGCCCCGAAAGCTTCTTCCCGGTTTAATGGAAAGAATAAAGGTCAAATCTTTCCAACTTGAAAAATTGCAGCAATATATTTTGTAACAGTGAAGCTACCAGTGTAAACAGTTCTTGCACAAAAGGTCTCCTGATCAGACTTTATTACTTCCAATGCAGACTAGTTTGCAGCAACTGACCCGCACACTTTGTTTATAAAGGCTGAGCTTTGATTCCTATCCTGGGAAAAGAAATAAGATTGTTTGTCCCAAGCAAATGTTAAGAATTTCAAATAAATTGAGTTTGCCTAATTTCTACACTGAGACAATGTGAACCATTCTTCAAATTTGACAGATAATACTGCACAAATCACGAAATTGTCCTTCCTGTAAATTTAAGAATTCTCTTTCTTTACCACAGAATGAAAGTGTTTTTGAAACCATTGAGAAATAACCTCCCATTTTAACTGAATTGTGCACCAATATATAACCCAAGATTACCGAGTGCTGTCAATGGGTGCAACAAAAAAAATGAAATTGCAAGCACCACTCATCACCATAATGAACACTACAAATGAGAAATAATATTTTCATTATGCAATTAGATGTACTAAGTCATGGTAACATTGATTTAAGTGGTGACTAGGAACTAGACTACCACTTTCAATGGTCAGCAACTTCATCACTCAAACACCATTCAAGCACAATAATTAAATTACAGAATGGATTCAGCTTGGGTAATATACAGGTGTTTAATACAGATTTAAATCAGACATGTTGTGTTTCATATCCTTCTTTCATGAATATAAAAGCTCAGTAAATTCCACTGAGCAGTCCTGCTTCTGTAATCTCCCAGGCACACATGACCTGCGAAGATAGGGAATTCTTAGTTTCCTGATAAATCCTGTTCAGAGTTACTACTATTCACCTCTAGAGCAGATGGGCTGTGAACCCAACCCACCTGGCTCAGAGTTACGGGCACTATGACTGCACCACAAGGCCCAGTGGTGGAAAGACAACTTTTCAACCTCAAATTAAGTAATTTGTTTCTAGAATAAGAATGGTATATTGTCACTTGGTAAATCCCAAATTAAGTTGTACAAACAATGTCCCAATTAGAAGACATCTGACACCGACAAGCTCAAACAACCAAAACTTTGATTAGCTAACTTTGAGTTAATTGTGATGAACAGATTATTAACTGAACTGGAGTGTGAGCAGGGACAAGTTGCACCATCCTAAAGAGCAAATCAAGCTGAGGAATCCTAAACTTGTCTCAAGTGTCCACAAAATCATTTCGCTCATGCTTATCATCAAGATCTGCGAGCTGGAAAAAGATTTCCTGCATTGTTTTAAATCATGTGCTCCTGAAGGGCGATGTTTAAGTAGTTTCAAATAAAACCATTTCTATTGATTGGAATATTTTGACTGAAAATCAAGCACCTTTCTGAATTTAGCCAAGATGCATCCACTTTCGGTGATAGCAAAGTTAATATTATAAAGAAAAAGATGTCCTTCTGAATCTTGACCAATGAGGGAGTTCAACAACTCTAAAATATTTGCAACATCAACAGCATTAATCACTATTTTTCCCATTTTTTTCTTGATACAAACTAGGAAATATTTCGTCTGTAGTCATTGTCTTCATGCAGCATTATTGTTGAAGTCAACTGAACAGTAAAGATGCAATCATGACACAAACCAACATGAAATCTCTACAGGGATCACAATTCATAATTTGTCAGTGCTTCATGGCACTGAGGGGAAGCAGCTTGCAAACTTGATGCTGCCCACCCCGTTTCATGTTTGTAGCATTCAACAGAATGGGATCTGAGCTGCAGGCTGGTTAAATTTTATTCAACGGCTGTCTACCAGCATCTAAGGCTTGTACCTAATCCAGCTAGCTTCCACCTTTAAAAATCAGCATTTCCTTTTGTAAAGCAATCTGCTGTAATTGCCTTCAAGTTGGAAACAAAGGCTGGAATCATCCAAGGCCCTGAACAACGTGTACAATTGTCAAGAACTTTGGGGGAATATCATGAAAAGTCAAACAAGATGTTTCTCAACATTGGGAGAAACAAATTACATTTTCCAATTAAGTTCCAGACATTCGAATGAGAATCTCGCTAGTGAGTAGCCCAAGTCCTTTCAATTGAGGCTATTGCTCATTTCACCCTCATTGTTATTTAATCATGCCTTAATGATATGCACTCTTCTCTTCTGCCATCCATGGCTAGAAACTAGGTGGTAAAAGCACATGACATGAAAGTCATGGTAACTGGCTAGTCCAATCCACTCTTACTCGTCTAACCTCCATTACTGACACCAGCAAAGTCACCTCTAGGAACTTTCCCAGGGCAGCAGCCATTTATACCCTATGTCTTCTGACACTAGCATTTGAAACATGATAGTCTCTCCGCACCATCATGGCACATTCTTGATCCACTTAAAGCACGCCTCTGCACTATCATGCTGCACTTTGGAGTGCTCTGGCAGCTATCATTGGAAGGCTGGTGCCCCTTCTAAAATCTTCCTAAATCCTGCTATCAGCAATAACGGGCAAACTGCAGAAATTATAAGCATGGACATCTTTCTCCCCATCCTACACCACTTTGCTCAGCCCTTCTGGTTTTCTTCTTTCAGATGCCCAAGTGCTGCCCCAGGTCATTCTCAGGAAGAACACCATGAATAACATCACACTGCTGAAGAAGAATAATCACTTGATCTAATTCTCGCAGGCACTATGCGAACATGAGAGGCTTGTGTATGGTGAACACAGGGCATGAGTGAGTTTCAGCCCGGTGGAGGGGAAAAAAATAGCTTGTATACCAGTTCACCAGAGGCATGGATACACACAAAAGTTCCCTTTGGTGAGTGTGGAGAGGGAGCAGGACTAGGTTGTAATTAGGAACCTGATAGGGCAGCATACAGGAGGATACCGATGAGGATGTACAAAATAACAGACTTTCCAGTCATTGTCAAAGAGCAGTGAGGGTTTTAACCCCACTGTGGTCAAGGCACTGTTTAGAACCTGGAGCCATCCTACCCAGCATCAAATCGGTGGTCAGCTTCTTAGTACACAATTGTTCCACTTCCATTGCAACACAGGTGGAAGACACCTGATGTCTCAGTGTTGCAATGGAAGCTCAGACTGGGATTAGATTATGCATACCTTCCCAGTGCAAGCACAGACTACTTTTATCCTTGTTCTGCCTTTGATTTTCAAAGGCGCTTGCAGTATCCCTTGCCTGTTTGGCACTTTGTTCATTAACAGATTATTAGGGTGACAGCATTTATGCTCTCACCACAGCCCTTTCTCACCTATGTTTTTGCTGCTGCCTTTAAACCAGCCATTTTAGAGTGCTGCTAGTTAGGCATGCAACCAAAACCACCAACACTCACAGCAGTTTGGGATCATCTTGCAAATTCACCCTCGGTCTTCCCCAGTAAAAGACAGCAGCTATCCACTGGTCTCGTTGCAGTTACTGGGATGACACTACATTGGAGCAGAAAGGCAGGAAGGGACTGAACAAGGGTGAATTATTGATGTTTATTATGCTTGAGCAAAAGGGCGCGATGATGAGATGTTACAGCTGAATGCTAAGATGACGAATTGCATGGCCCTGGAATGCAGAGAAGTGGAGAGCCGCTGTCTGAGACATAATGCCACTTGATTGCTAGTCGAGAAGCCAAAGCTTGTATTTTGGGAAAGCAGATTCAAATCCCACCATGGTTGATGTTGAAATTTGATTTCACTTTAAAAAAAATACAAAGCTTGCCTCACAGTGATCATGTATCCAGTGTCAAATTGTCATGAAGTCCTATATAATTAACTAATGTTATTTAGGGAATGAAATTGGCTATCCTCACTAAGATTGGCCTATATGTGACTGAACCCACAACAATGTACTTGACACTAAGTGCCCCCAATCACACAGCCTTTCTGGACTGCAAAGGTTCTGGAAGTATCCTTCCTGCCACTTCTGATGTAGACCAGGCCTCCGGATGTCTGGTGTTAATACCTGCATTAACAGGATGAAAAATTGTTTGAAGACACAGCAGGCCACAATGAACTTGTTGACAGAGCACTGGATGGTTTACTCTATGATGTTGCAATTGGCTTCAGGCCTCGCCCATTCAGGTAGTTTCTGAGGGTAAGGGGATGGTCATGAGCCAGGTGCCAAGTGGGTATTCTTTGTGTCTGAACAGTCACCCTCCGATTCTGTCTGGACGCTCAAAGACATTTAAGAATAAGAAACTTCTTCAGGATGAAGGCATCATAGCTGTTGTAAAGATAGAGCATTGACTGAGTGTTGGTCAGTCCATAGTTGTGTACCAACCAGTCATAACAGAATGTGAGCCGTGATCGTTCCAGCACTTCTCCCTGGTGGCATGGAGATGCTTGCAAAGATTCTTGCACGTTGATATTGTCAGTAGCTCCCTGCATTATCTGAAGTCCCAATAGAGATGTTACATGCACCCTCTGTCTTTGCTAGAAATAAACACACAATTGCCTCTCTTTGCACACATGTTCTCCATCATCTCCGAATGCAAAAATTGATGATCACATTAACCACTGCCGTTTGGAATTATTGCAATTGTGTCATTTGCGAGCAGTGACAGTGCCATCTTTACGTGAGGTTACAGACCCTATTGAAGGATGGTGTGAAGTTCAATGATACAGAGGCTCAGTGACACCTCGCAGTGCTAGGGATCTGGGTTCAATTCCAGCCTTGGGTGACTATCTGCATGGGTTTCCACCGGGTGCTCAGGTTTCCTCCCACAGTCTAAAGGTGTATAGGTTCAGTGGCTTGGTCATGCTAAATTGCCCTGTAGTGACCAACCAAGTGCAGGGTGGGTGGGCTAGCCATGGGAAATGAGGCGTTCAAGCATTCAGGAAGGGGGTTGGGTCTGGGTGGGATGTTATTCGGCAAGTCAGTGCAGACCAGATGGACCGAATTGCCTCTTTCTGCACTGTAGGGATTCTATGATTCTATCCCCTTATGAAGCCTGACTCATTGTTTCTATAAAAGTGCCTGTATGAGAAGTATTTTTTCAAAACAAGTGATGAG
This sequence comes from Ginglymostoma cirratum, assembly GCA_024137785.1. NCBI lineage: Eukaryota > Metazoa > Chordata > Chondrichthyes > Orectolobiformes > Ginglymostomatidae > Ginglymostoma > Ginglymostoma cirratum. The sequence goes on along the minus strand of JAHRHZ010000069.1, from coordinate 13,291,751 downwards.
TAACCCTTTCTGTTGAGAACCTTCTACCTCCTCCCACTTCAGAGAGTTCTCCTACTATAGCATCTGCACCATTGCTCAGTCATGTTGCAGGCCACAAGCACTGCCACCACAGTTCCCTTATCTCTTACAGACCTGGGTGACCAAATCTTCTTTGTTTCCTGTTCGAATGCAGTGGCTCAAGTATGGCCTGCTGAAAACAAGTCACCGAATTTCCACAAACCTCTCCACAGCAGGATAAATTGAAAATACCTCTAAGATGAAGATTTGCCCTTTGAATGACACTAATGATGAGGGGAGTCGTATATTGAGCTTTTCGCAACTAGCGAGTTATTTCATTGGACACAAATGATCCCAATTTTGAAAGAGAGGAGTCAAATCAGCCTGAATGACTCGTTCACAATCTGATCATTCCTGACAACAACTGCACACATGGCTCACCCACACTAACACCCTTCAAAGCAGTTTGTGTCATGCAGTATGCACGAAACGTGTCTGACAGAGTGGTCTATATCATTTTAGGTCTTCAGTGCTATCATAGGGCCAGCATCAGCAGCTCCGTGAATTTCACAGTTTGAGTGTTTTAAGTTGCTCTGAGAATCTGGAACTAGCACTCACATGAGTTGCGCATATAGGTGGCATAATTGCACGGGTATTGATAGAGTTTGTTCTAAATTTGTCAAAGTTCCTAAAAATACTCCTGACTATTAACTAGTGTATTGTAATGTATGATACTGCAGCAATTAACAGGCAAAGTGCAACTTTACTGACTGTTTACTCGAATCACAAGCTGCATCCATTTTCACAACTAGAGTTGATGTAAAAACATGAGTGGTCAGAGGACCGAGTGATAATTTATTCAAATAAACAACGGTAAGCTTGTTGGTAAATTCTCCTCGACAGTTCAAAGATAGGGAGTTGAATGAAGGTGAACAGAAGCTGCAAGTGTCATCACTGCTCATGATGTAGGATGGAGGATGGCAAATGTGGCTCCTCTTTTCAACAAGTGTGGTCGAGATGAATCAGGAAATTAGAGACTGGTGAGATTCATATCAGTGGTAGGGAAATTAGTGGAGAAAATTCTGAAGGAGTAAATTAATACCCGCTTGGAAAGGCATGAGTTAATTATGCATAGTCAGTATAGCTCTGTCAGAGGGAGGTCATACTGAACAAATTTGTTGGAATTTTTTTGTAAATGTGATCAAGTGTGCGGATGAGGGAAGTTCAGTTGGCTTATCTGGATTTTAGCACCGCTTTTGACAAGGTTCCACGTGGGAGACTGATTGAGAAGGTTAAAGCAGAAAGAATTAAGGGAAACTTGTCGAGATGGATCAGAAGCTGGCTTCGTAATGGGACACAAAGAGTAGTAGGAGAAGGCTGTCTGAGTGACTGGAGGCTAGAGTCTAGCGGTGTACCACAAGGATCAGTACTGGGACCCTTGTTGTTTGTTGTATACATAAATGATGCAGATGAAAATGGGACGGGAATGTTAAGCAAATTTGCAGATGACACCAAAATTGGTAGAGTGGTTAATAACAAAGATATTTGTACATTACAGGAAAATATATATGGCTTGGTCAGAAGGTCAGACCAGTGGCAGATGGTATTGAACCCCGATAAGTGCGAGGTGATGCATTTTGGAAGAAACAAAAAGATGAGGGAGTATTTAGTGAATGGCAGGACAGTGGGTAGGTTAAAGGAACAGAGGGATGATCGGGTAATTATTCGCAGATCCCTGAAATCGGCAGAACGAGTGAATAGGATAGTTAAGGTGGCATATGGGACACTTGCTTTTGTCAGTCATGGCACAGAGTATAGAGCAGGAAGATCATGTTGGAGTTGTACGGAGAATTGGTTAGACCACAGCTGGAGTACTGAGTGCAGATCTGGTCATCTCACTGCAGTAAGGATATGATAGCACCGGAAAGGGTAGGGAGGAGTTTCACCAGGATCAAAAACAAATTGCTGGAAAAGCTCAGCTGGTCTGGCAGCACGTGTGGTGAGAAATCAGAGTTAACATTTCAGGTTTGTTCTGAAGAAGGGTAACTCAACCCGAAATGTTAACTTTGATTTCTCTTCACATATGCTGCCAGGTCTGCTGAGCTTTTCCAGCAAATTCTGTTTTTGTTTACGATTTACAGCATCCGCAGTTCTTTTGATTTTTATTTAGGCTCACCAGGATGCTGCCTGGGATAGAGAAATTAAACCATAAGAGGAGACCAGATAGGCTTGGACTGTTTTCTTTAGAGCAAAGAAGACTGAGGCGGTTGGGGGAGAAGGTGGGAGAGGGGGAACATGATTGAGGTGTATAAGATTGCCAGGGGTAGGGACAGAGTGGATAGAGAGCAGCTGTGCCCCTTTGTTGAAGGGTCAGTCATGGGACGGTATAGTTTTAGGGCAAGGGGCAGGGGATTCAGGAGATTTGGGAAATCCCTTTTTCACTCGGAGGGTGATGGGAATCCGGAAGGCACTGTCTGGGAAGGTACTGGAGGCTGGAAAACGTAAACTCTTAAATTTTTGGATGAGAACTTCAAATATCATAACATTTAAGGATATGGAACAAGTGCAAGAAATTGGGGTGCGCATACTTTTTAGTGGTAGTTATGTCAGTGCAGACCTGATGGGCCGAAGGGCCTTTTCTGCTTTGCATGACTCTATGAATCTATCTTTGGATGAAAATCAGTTAGAATGCTATGCCTTGACAAAGTTTTGACAGACAGTTTTGGTCCCCCTATCTCAGCTAAGATAGACTGGCATTGGAGGCAATCTAAACAAGGTTCATTATGTTGATCCCAGGGAAGAATGAACTGTCTCATGAGGTGAGGTTCAGTAGGTTGGGTCTGCACTCATTGACGTTCAGGAAAATGAGATGCAACCTGAGTGAACCACAGAAGATTCATAGGGGACTCATCAGGGTATAATCTCAGAGAAAGGGGTCATCCAGAGATGAAGAGGAATTTCTTCTCTCAGATTGTAGTGTATCTGTGGAATTCTCCATCACATTAAGTATATTGAAGGTTGAAACAGACAAATTCTTGATCAGTCAAGGAACCAAGACTGATGGGGAAAAGGTGGGACAGTGGATTTGAGGATTATCAAAATCAGCAGTGATCTCACTGAAGGTGGAGCAAACTTAATGGGGTGAATGGCCTACACCTGCTCCTACATCTTATGGTCTAATACAAATACAATCTAAGACATGTTTCTGTTTTTACAGCCAGAAATGCAGACATACATTCATACCTACATTTTGGAAAGAATACACCACATTTCCATCTCATCAATAAGAGACACTGGATCAACCAGTATCCTCTCAGAACTGCATCGTTGAAGTGACGTGATCTTTTACACCATGGGTTAGCATGTATCAAGTGTAACAACCACCTGCATCATCTGTTTTCCTTCTTCAATGCATTTCTCAAATAAATTTCCTGTTGCACTTAGGTTGCCATTTTCCAACTTTACATGGAACAGAGAACTGTACAACAAAGGAACAGGTTCTTTGGCCCATGATGGTGTGTCAAACATGATGCCAAATTAAACTAATACTTTCTGCCTGCCTGTGGTCCATATCCCTTCATTCCTTGCTTGTTCATATGCTTATCTAAAAGTCCCTTAAACACCCCTATCATATCTGCCTCCACCACCACCCTTGACAGCACGTTCCAAACTCCTACCACTCTCTGTGGAGAAAGCGTGCCCCTCTCACCATCAATGCATGCCCTGTAGTATTGGGGATTTCAACTCTGGAAAAAAGGTTCTGACTGTCAACCCTATCTATGCATCTCATAATTTCATAAATTTCTCTCAAGTTGCATGCTTTGTTAGTCAAAAAATCTTGCAGTTTTCTGAATATTAAGTGACAAATGTCCCACCAATAAATCATTACGTTCAATATTAATATCCCAGGAAATAATACACATGAAAAACAGCAAATTATTTGACAAAACAGAGCATCAAAAATGTCTGCATCATTATGATTGTGCACATTAGTATCAGCCAGAGAGAGCTGGCAAAATTACAACAGCATGCCATATGACACTGTCTTTAGAAGAGGCTTGTGTGTGCTTATTAAAGAGATGAAATAAAGCATAGGAAGATAGTAAGGAAGAACATGAACCTGCTGCAACAAGCAACAGAGGCACCAAGGAAACAAGACAGAAATTAACCCTTTCCATAAATTTTAACTTAACTTGTGTGGCTTTTTCGGCCACAAGAGACGATGCTTTTTCTCCAAATCGTAGCATGAATGTATTCTCAAAGTGATGAATGATTTTTATTGTCACATCTATTTTACAGTGAGAAAAACAGTAAAATACAATGAAAAACATTTCCACTGTCAGCATAATCTGCCACCATTTTCAATAGTTTTAGAATAAAAGAAATAGATCCAGCTTAAAGAGAGTCTGCCAGTCTTGAACCACATCATTAATGACGCCACCACTTCACTGCTGTCTACACTGGACCCAACCAACGTTGACATCGTCACTCTACAGATGTCGTCTTTGGCTGCTGGGCCAATTCTCCTCCACCACCGCCTCGCCACCACCTATGCCAGACCCACCAGCGTCAGAGTCGCATCTCTCATCGCTAGGCCCAACTCATCAATGTCACTGTGATGCCCTTCCACATCGCTTTGCCACTGCCAGTGCTGGACCCAACGGCCAACGAAGTTGCCGATCCTCAGGCTCCATCTTTTGCCACTGGGCCCACCTCACTGATGTCACCTCCACTGATGCAGCAGCCGCCGCCGATTCTGATCCTGGGACTTGTAGTCGCACTGAAAAGTAAGTAAGGGCTCACTTGCTGCCACTACAGGGTCCGCTCTGGGCCCATGCGCCACAATGAATTCTGTGCTGAGCCTACTTGAGGTATGTACTGGTGTACCTCTTGTCCGGAGCTCGGATAGCCAGAGAAAAGAAACAAAAATGAAAAGACAAGTGCCTGGTGTGGATGAGCCCCGGTTCAGAAGCCCTTCCCTGCTTTACAATCGAAATGCTAACTGTTCCATTTATTATTCTAAATCCTTTATATTAATCCAACAATAAGTGTATATATTTAAACACAGCATTAGACACTTTGACCCCAGTTGATGTATTAAAAATGCTTTTGACAGCGCTCGTTAGTGAGGTGGACAAAGTGTCACCGAACTCATTTTGCAGTTCAGCTCAGATTTTAAGTACAAAACACTCCTGATTAAAAACACCATACAAGCCTTTCCCAAATTCCCATATTATTTACTCTCCATCTCACTCTAGCCATCTGAGAAAGGATAGTACTCAATGATCCACATGTTTCAGCTGGGCCATTGGAAATTCCTTCCTCTCCAGTGCAGAGCTCACTCTCTTCCATGAAGTTTTGTCTGACAGGAATTGGAGCAGATTCTCTCTCTCTCTCTTTTCACCCTCCTCCCAACCCCCCGAGGTGTTCGGGGCTCCATTCCTGGGCCGGGTTGAATCTTTGCTGAGTCTTCACTGAGCCTTCACCAAGGGGGTGGGGTCAAGGTGTGTGTTCTTATTCACCTTCACCCCAGACCTTCCAGACTGTTCTACCATCTTTGGCCAATAGGGTCATGAGCTGGGTTCAAATCATCCAATGGAGTCACACCAACACCCTTCACTGTTGCTATGCTGGGAGGTGTAAAGTGCAAATACTCAGGCCGTCAAGATGCCATGACACCTGACTGGCACTTCTCCGATAATCGATCCTTGGGCCGGTTGTACCTGGTTCCCCTTCTAGCCTTGTAAACTCTTTGGTCTTGGTTTCCACTCTTCTCTGTGACTCGTAGCTGCTGGCTGCTGTTTAGTTTAGCCAATATTCTGTCAGGCCTGATTTCTCTGGCTAGGGTCAATTTAGAATGTCCACTTTTGGGTCTGTGGTCACTTGACCACAATATGACAAATGTAATTCCTTCCCCCTGACTGCCTGAGTGCCAAATACAGCGGATTTCCTGTTCATCATGGAATTTGTCACCTGTCAGTGATCAGTTCGGTAAATTACCCTGAAACGTCACTCTGCCATCTCATTGCGCTGTGTCTTACTACTCGTGTCTTTTTTCCAGGGACAAACATGAAGCATTACCCAAATAAAAGATCACATGCAAGATTCCAGAAAGGTATCGAGGAGAGTGGTTATGCTTGTGGTTTGGCTTACCATATTCCTCTACGTATTACAAATTGAAATAATCGTTCTGAAGTGTTACAAATAGCTTATCCTTTCCAAACATGAGGCCTTAATGTTTTGGGGTGCTTCCTTCATAACTCACATAAGACAAGGGCCTACGGCAAATTGAGAACCATGCACTTGAGACTATGAGACTACTGCAAGGTCTCTGAAACCCTGCTAAATGGTTGTCCTGGTTTCATCATTGCCTGGCTAATTGATAGTGATCCTAGCAATCAGCATTGGCACCTGACACCAGAAGACATAACTTTTTTTAAATGTACACACTTCCAAGTGCGGATTGTTTGCTGAAAATGCCCAGACTTCTAGTATATCTACCATGTTTCACTGCTAAATAGAGATAAATTGCCTTAAATTGGCCATTGCAAAATAGCAAAGTGGTTAGCGCTCACAGTATGCTGTAAAACGGACAGGAAATTTTGATATTCACACACATGCAATTAAACGTGATGGTTTTGGGCAGTAAATGCTGGCCTTTGTCAAAGAGGTGCAATCAAATAAAAAAAAAATCAAGAAGTTGCTGAGAGTGATACACTGCACTGCTACAACAGGTCTGTATTGCAGTATTCGCGGGCATGGGTAAAACGGTGAACTAATGTGAGATTTAATATTGTACACACTATTCTTGCTGTAAAAAGCATTCACTCAAACTCTTGAAAGCTCATGATTTCAAATAAACCTGTTGGACTATAACCTGGTGTCACATGACTTCTGACTATGTTATTGCTGAACATCCAATACTGTTTTGAAAAGTTAATCATTGCAGAATGGATTACATTCACTCAGAGCAACATTTTAAAAACTCCCTTTTTTTAAAATATTTTTATTTTGTTGGATATCTTAGCTTTTACATTAATCCCTCACGTATGTTTCATCATTCGTACTCCCTCCTTTGAAATGATTAAAATGTGGATGATATTTCCTGCTTTGTTGCCTGAGACTTCTTCATCTCGATTGTCAATTCAATCTGCCTGATGACTACACTTTTGTCTGACACTACTGAACCCCTATTGATGGTACCAGATTCAGAGTCACATCCGAATAGAGGAAATTAATGCTCTAGAGGCCAGTAAATCTTTGTGGGTATTGTACAATCCAACAGCCATGACACTTCAAAAGGTGCTCGATTGGCTACAAAACACTTCATCATGTCCTACGGTCATCAAAAGCTCTCCATAAATGCCAGTCTGTCTTTTTCCAAGGTCAGCAGCAAGTAACATGACTTTATCACTGACCTCTGAGTCTGGGATGGTTTCCCCCTCCATTCAGCACTCAGGGTCCTTTGCATCCTGATCAAGCCTTGACTGCAAAGTCAAAATGATGCATTTAACAGCTGGCCTGGCACATAATTCATTGTGTTTATAGGTCGGTTATGGAATTAGCAGTTGATTCAGCAGTCTGTGAAATTTTGTTTTTGCTAGCTTGCTCGTGTGTTCATTGCAGTGCACTTGAATTTCAAGATCACACAATTAACACACGCGCATGACTTCAAGTGCACTTAAAAAGAGGGAAGGGAATACAATTTCACTCAATGCACCATGTTCTCAGAGAAAATTAAAACCCTCGGGATCACAATGTACTTCATTTGTGAAAATATTGGTGCGAGAACAAATGCCTGTTTACTCACAATCATGATGAACAAAAGGAAAATATACACTATTGTGCACAAGAAGCACTTGGATAAAAAATGAAATGTTCTGGCTTTTAATATTGGAAAAATACTATTGAAAATAATTAAATTTAAGGTAGCCCAGGAGCCAAAATGTTATGAATGTTCAAATATATCAACTGCACACAACAAAATTGAAGCGAGTTCATTTTTCAATAAGATTCTTTATTATCTATGCTTATTTCAGCATATAAGTAATGAACTTCAAGTTCAATTATCCAATTAACAAGGATTGAATTGTATTTAGCAAAGTACTTTCAAAACAGCTCATGAAGAGAAACAGACATATTTCAGCAGGGAGTAATACTTTAACCCCAGCTCAGTTATTATTGTCAGAAACTTATGCAGGTGGCTATGAACTATTTAATTGATTAGCTAAAGAGTCAGATTCACATCAGAGTTCAAATTTTTTGCCCCAGTAATTTTTCTCTTCTTCTCAGAGTATAACAATGTCATCCATGAAAATATTGGAAGAAATGGCTCGTGGAAAAGAAAATGACTTTGACACATGACTTTTTCTATTCACTATCAATGTTCATTCATGTGCAACAGAAGTCAGAAGTGATGAGACTGCCATTCTTTGAATGTGTTCAATTCCCTCCCCTACAGAAGTTCATCAAACTATTTCAAAGTGAAATACTTTATTCCATCACACAGCCTCCCATCCCAGCAGTCAACGCAAGAACAGCAGTATTGTTCTTAGCACTTTATATACACCAAAATTCTAATTTGAAAATAACAAAGAATCACGTATTCAAATCCAGAAGGAAGCTATTCCGCACAGAGTCAGAGTCATACAGCATGGAAACAGACCCTTTGGTCCAACCAATCCATATCGACCATAATCCCAAACTAAACTAGTCCCACCTGCCTGCGATTGGCCCATATTGCGCCAAATATATCTTATTCATGTACTTATCCAAAATGTCTTTTAAACGTTGTATCTGTACCTGCATCCACCACTTCCCCTGAAAGTTCATTCCACATACAAACCACTGTGTAGAAAAATTGCCACTCATGTTTTTTGATTTTTCCTCCTCTCACCTAAAAAATATACCCGCTAGTCTTGAAATCCTCCACCCTAGGGGAAAGACACCTGCTATTCACTTTATCTATAACCCTCATTATTTTATAAACCTCTGTAAAGGTCACCTCTCATCCTTCTACGTTCCAGTGAAAAAAGTCCCAACCTATCCAGCCTCTCCTTATAACTCAAACCCTCCATTCCCAGCAATATTCTGGTCAATCTCTTCTGAACTCTCTCCAGCTTAATAATATCCTTCTTATAACAGGGTGACCAGAATCCGACACAGCGCTTCAGAAGAAATCTCACCAGTGTCCTGTACAACCTCAACGTAACATCTGAACAATGAAGTCAAACGTGCTACGTGCCTGCTTAACCACCCTGTCAACATGTGATGCAAACTTCAAAGAATTATGTACCTGAACCTGTCGGTCTCTCTGCTACAACACTACCCGTGGCCCTAGTTTTAATTGTATAAGTACTGCCCTTATTTGTTTTACCAAAATACAATACCTCATATTTAGCAAATTAAATTCCATCTGTCACTCCTCAGTCCATTGACCCAATTGACCAAGATCTCTTTGTAATCTTACATAAGCTTCTTCACTGTCCACTGTAACATCAATTTTGGTGTCATCTGCAAACTTACTAACCATGTCTATTGTATAAATGATTTAGATGAGAATATAGATGACAAATAAAAGTGGACCCAGCACCAATCTCTGCATAAAGCCACTGGTCACAGTCCTCCAGGAAGAAAAAACAATCCTTCACCACCACTCCATCTCTTGCTGTAAGCCAATTTTGGATCCTATGGACAAGTTCACACTGAATCCCATGTGATCTAACTTTACCAATTGGTCCACCCCACAGAACCTTGTCAAAGGCTTTACCAATGTCCATGTAAACAACGTCTACTTCTTGCCCTCATCAATCTTCTTAGTTGCTTCCTCCAAAAACTCAGTCATGTTTGCGAGACACTACTTCCCTTGCACAAAACCATGTTGACAATTCCTGATCATTCCTTGCCTCTCCAAATGCGTATAAATTCTACTTTCAGAATCACCTCCAACAATTTACCCACCATTGAAGTCATACTCACAGGTCTACAGTTCCCAGGCTTCTCCTTACATCCCTTCTTAAACAAAGAGACAATAATTCTCCAGTCCTCTGGCACCTCACCTGTGGTTATAGATGAAACAAATATTTCTGCAAGGGGCCTCACAATTTCCTCCCTAACTTTCCACAATGTCTTGGGATACACTAGATCAAGTCTCAGACATTTATCCACTTTTATATTTTCTAAAACCTCCAGCACTACTTCTGTAATGTGAACTGTGTTCAAAACGTTAATATTTCTTTCCTAGAGTTCTCCAGCCTCCATTTGTTTCTCCACAGTAAAAGCTGACACAATATATTCATTGAATGTTTCTCCCATCTGTTCAGTTCAACAGAAAGATGACCTCTTTGGTCTTTAACAGGCCCGACTCTTTCTCTAGTTGCTCTCTTGCTCTTAATGTACTTGTAGAATCACTTTCGATTATCCTTAATCTTATTTTCCAAGTCTATCTCATGTTGTCTCTTGGCTTCCTTGATCTCCTGACGACACTCATTATAGTCTTCAAGAGATTCATTTGAACCCAGTTGTTTGTACCTAATGTATGATTCTTTTTATTCCTGACTGGAACCTCAATATTTACCTTTATTTATCCATTTTTCTCTAATTGTACCAGCCTTACCTTTCACTCTAACAGGAACATAATGACTCTGAACTCTCGTTATCACACTTTTGAAAACCACCAGTTTATCAAACACCCCTTTACCTGCGAACAGTCTACTCCCATCAAGTTTTGGAAATTCTTTTCTCAACCGTTTAAAATTTGCCTTACTCCAATTCAGAACTTGTACTTTTGTGGAAGGCTTCTCCTTTTCCATACGATTTCGAAACAAACAGAATTATGATCACTGAATCAAAAGTGTTCCCCTATTATCGCTTCAATCACTTGTGCTGTCTTATTACCCAAGTGAAGGTCAAGTCTTGCTCCTTCTCTAGTGGGAATATTTATATATTGATCAAGAAAATTTTCCTGAACACACTTAAATTATTCACCAAATGTTTTACACTGTGGTTGTCCCAATCAATGTTTGGAAAATTATAATCACCTATGACAACCTTAATATTCTTACATATATCTGAGATCTCACCACATATTTGCTCCTCAATTTCTCTCTCACCATTAGGGGGTGTATAGTGCAATCACATCAAGGTGACCATTCCTTTTATATTTCTGATTTCAACCCACATATGTTCAACCTATTGTGATTTTTCATAAATATCTTCACTAGTTACAGTAGTAATGTTTTCCTTAATCAAAAATGCCATGCCACCCCCCTCCTCATTTGCCTCTCTTTCTATCCTTGCTATAGGACCTGAAACCCAAAACACAGAGATAATAGGAACTGCAGATCATCAGAAATGGGGGAGGGGAAAAGGGCTCTGAAATAAATAGGGAGAGAGGGGAAGGCGGATAGAAGATGGACACAGGAGATGATGCTGCTTGGCCTCAAGCCTTCCTGCTCCTATGATGCAGCTTGGCCTGCTGTGTTCATCCAGCTCTACACCTTGTTAACCCAAAACATTGAGCTGCCAGTCCTGTCCATCCCTCAGCCACATTTTTGCAGTAACTATGATGTCCCAATCCCGTGTTTCCAAACATGCCCTGAGTTCATCTGCCTTACCTCTAAGACCCCCTTGCACTGAAATAGATGCAGTTTAATTCTTTATCGTTACTTTATTCTAACTTGCTCTTGTCTGTCTTTTCTAATTAAATTGTTATTTTCAGGTTCAAAACCACCCTCATCTTTCTATTTACTCTGCTACTTCAGATCCCTCCACTCCATCTCTCTCATAGTTTACCGTCTCCTTTAATAGAACTAGCAAATCTCCCCACCAGGATATTGGTCCCTTTCCAGTTCAGGTGAAACCCATCCTTTTTGAACAGGTCTTTACTGCTCCAGAGGAGATCCAAATGATCCAAAAACCTGAATCCCTGAACATTACACCACCGCTTCGACTGATTTATCTCCGTTATCCTTTTATTCTTTCCCTCCTTCCACCTTGGCACTGGGAGCAAACCAGAGATTACTACTTTTGAGGTTCTGTCTTTTAAACTTCTACCTAGCCTCTTATATTCACTCTGTAAAGCCTTACAGAGGCTTACAGAGGAAAAAATTTTTTCCTTAACTATTTCATTCCTACCAATGTATATAATAGCTTCCAGTTCCTCACTCTCCCCTTTAACAATGTGCTTCAAACATTTTGAAGCGTCCTTAATCCTGACACCAGGAAGCCCACATACTATCGTAGATTCACGTTCACTGCCACAGAATCTCCTGTCAGTGACCTTGAAAGGAGAGCACCCAATAACAATTATTCTTTTAAATTTTGTCAAACCACACTTAACATAGGATTTATTTAGAGTGCACAAGATCTGACTGCCTCTTCTATTGTCCCTTGAGACTATCCTTTTCAACAGTTCCAAAGCTGAGTGTCTGTTTGAGACAGGAACAGACACAGGACACTTCTAAACTACCTTTTTACCTTTGCTGACAGTCACCCCTCTATCTGACTGATCCTGCAGTGTATTCACTTTTCTCAATCTAGTAGCCATTTAGCTCTGTATCTCTTATAATACCCTCAATGTTATTAAGCCTAAAAACAATCAGCTTACATTGCACTTTGCCTTATCCAAAGGATGAATATTAAGCATATAAAATTAAACAATAAAAAAAATCAAATGTATAACTCTTAAATAAAATCAGCCACTCAGCTGAACAATCGAATTTAAAACTGACTCAAGTGGTCAAACAGACAGCTTTCAATCTTCCGATTAAAAAAATCTAGCAGCCGTCCATGTGTAGGCCTTTCTAAAAACTCCATGAAGACAACTCGATTAAAAATACTCCCCTCCACAATTTTAAAAAAGTCTCTTTAGCGATGGTAAAAAAGCTCTCCTTCTAAGTATATAATTTTTGAGGTTAAAAAAAAACCAAGCTATCGATGTTTAGGCCCTCTCTAAAAGTTCCACTAACAGAATTCAGTTTGAAAAAAAAACACACACTTTTTGTTTCTTCTTGTTGTTTGGAGTTTATTGTGTTTTTGACCATAAAAGAATCAAAAATGAATCAAACTAAAAATCTTATAGATTTCTTACATTTATATATTTCAGTAGTAGGAGTAAATCCAGAATTAAGCCTAAAATCTCATGAGCAGCTGCAAAATCCAGGCTACGCTAGGTCCACCGTTTTGGAAGTTAGAATATTGAGCTCATGGCAGTGGTAACTCCTCAATATGAGTCACAACTTTAATTTCCTTCCACTTTATCTGTGAAGACTATAAATATTTCTCAGTGTGGTTTTAAGTTATTTTGACTTCTACTAGCCCTCTACTTAAAAAATAATACAATTACACTAATCATTGTCAACTACTGGAAAAAGACTTTCCATTATTAGACCCCTCAACGAGCTATAATTTTCAAAGCACCTGCATTAGATCCCTTCTTTACCTTCTGTGTTCTCGTGAGAAATGACAAACACTTCAATCTTACTTAGTAACTACAACTTTTCATCCCCAAAATCACTGCAGTGAATCTTCATTTTACTTTCCCAATGGTCAACTGTTGTTACATTGGGGGAAAGCTTAGCTTGGATGACTGGTTTGAGTTACAGAGCAATAACTGGATGAAGAGTGGGTGGGTTCAATTCCCACTCTGTTTGAGGTTACCATGAAAGCTTCTCCTTCTCAACTTCTCCTTTTCTTTTGAGGTTTAGTGATTCTCAGGTTAAACCTCCACCTGTTGTCTCTCTCTCTCTCTCTATCCCTAATGAGAGAAAAGCCCTATGGTTCAGTAAGCCACCTTTATCTTTATTATTGTCATATTATATACTGAGAAATGCAATAATTAAACTGTGCCCAAATCAATGTCCTGTCCAATTAGGATTTCACAACATTTGTTTTAAATTGTACAGAAATATCATGTGTACAGAAGCTCATTTGTGTTTTATGTCCTTTGCACCTGTATTTCACCTTCGAAATTCAGTATGTTCTTCTCTTAAATCTTCCTACTTCTTTATTCATATTATTTATTATTTATCATTAGGTAGTCCCCAAAAAGCAATAATGTCATATATTATTTATACACGTACACATAGAAATTAAAAACAAGAAGATTCAGGGATACTATTCTGCCAAACTAAAACAGACCATTCACTTTATTCTGGGCTTCATACCTCTTATTCATCACTTCATCTTTTGCAGCTTTGAAATAAATGCTTCTGAAAATTCATATCCATATTTACAGATAAGTAACACATTCTATGATTTGCATAAAACTAAATTATAATTAGTTTAGCACAAATTCCTTGTGATAAGTCTATCCTAGCTGTTCACAATTATTACAATACTTTACATATTTACAAATATAATCTGATATTTTAGACTGTAGAGGTTTATTTGTAATTGAGATAAAATAATAAGAGGATCTCCATCTTCAGGTTAAAATGAGAAGCATAAGTAATTTTTTTTTGCAGATTAAAAACTTGATAAGTTTAGGCATTAGCTAATCTCCCTCTCTGCAAATGTTCAGTCAGTCTGGACTATACTTTAGGTTCTGGCAGGGAGTCAAGTTGTTTGTGAAAGGTAATTGGAGTTAATGTTTCATTGTTTAATGAGCGATAAAGATCTGCCTAAATGTGCCAGGAAATTGACTCCTTGCCAAAGTAGCAGTCAACGTGTGTATGCCAGCCACCCACCCAATCTCGTTGATGAATGATTAAGCTACAGACCGCAAAATATAACGCACCATAAATGACAACCTCTAATTAAGTGATCATCATATAAAGTACGCACCAGAGAAACATTGTTCTTGAGTGGCAAATTTCAGAAACATTGCTGCTGCCCCAAAATTACTTAAAAGCTACTTTCAATGATTTACAACCAAATGTGCAGAATTTACCTGTGATAAAAACATTGTCAATACCTTCCCTCTTCCATTTGTCATGATACTTTAAGTCCTAGAAAGTGCCCTGGCTGCTTCAGATAACTACTTCGAAGGGTAATGTATAACAAGGTTATGAGTGAAAACCTTGAAAGGTGAACAGCTATTTCATGATGCTATTATATACTACACAGCAGTAACATGAATAGTGCTCACCATTAAACAGGATGTATAAGGTGGAATGTGAATTTCAGTGATGGGTACCTAAGTCATATGTCCCAAGAGACTGGCGGATCATATCAAATACCATGTGACCTCAGTGGTTTCCGACAAGTAGGATACTGACTGCACCTAATCAGCCTGGACTTGCAAACCTTACATTACTCCAGAAGGGGCCTCACAAACGTCCTGCACAACCTCAACATAGCATCCCAACTCCTGTACTCAAAACTCTGAGCAATTTGCCCGATAAGAGCCTGAAATGGTCTGCAGGTTGACAATTCAATGCCATCCCAGCCCCAGGGAAACCTGTGGCACAGCCAGACATGGGTGAGTAGCTGGCAGGCAGGCTGCCTTGTTTAATGAATATTCCTTCTCGTTTTCAAACCCACTAGTGGTCAGCACAAAATTCCGTTCAATGACTATAAAGACAAATTAAAAGTTAAAACAAGGATTATTCAATAATAACAAGCCAACTATTTGTACGAAAATGTAGGCAATATTTAAACCAAAATTAATGAATTAGAGGCAATCATTCTTATATTGGATCTGAATGATTGCAAACGTGGCTATATTGAGAGCAGGATTGGCAATTAGATACTGCATGACATAACATATTTCAAAAAGAAAACAAGAAAGGAAGGATGATGGAGAAACTGTATTGGTTAAAAATAGAGTAGTAGTCAAATATGAGGATTAACTAGCAGCAAAATAGACACAAAATACATATGGATCCAGTTAAAATATAACAACTCCATCATATCATTAGGCAATTGAATATATCATCAAATAGACGAAGGTGATGTAAGGAAAAAATATGTAGAGAAATCTCAGAGATAAGTATCAGGCGGAGAATAATGACCTTGTGAGATTTCAAGTATCTCCAAATTAATTGACTGGAAGAAGTAGCTAAATGAGCAAAGGAAATTGAGTTTTTACAGTGCATACATTCCTTTCTCACTCAGTGTGTGGGATATCCAATCAGAAAAACGGCTGCTGCTCGATCATGTAATGGGTAAAGGCAGAAGGAAAAGGAGCAGGGCAGTATCTTAATGATTGTCACAACAGACGAAGATTGTGAGGGCCATAAAGAGGACAAAGATTACTGAAGCACAAAATACGCTTCAGTATTCAGGGTGGAACTGGGAAAGGCAAACGTGGAGAAAACGTGAAAATTAAAAAGAGATAAAAGCTGTACAAAATATTTGTAAGGGGGATCAACAGAGTTTGACATCTAACAGGAAGGTGGCTCTTCAGGAATGTGAATGAAAAAAATCTCAAGAGATAATTTAATCTGAAGAAAAATAATTTACTTTGCTGAAGGACAAGATTCAAAGGTTGAGTATTGTTGAGGTAGAAAGGAAGAAAATAAATGGCTAACTAGTGAAACTAAAAGAGTACATGACTCAAGGTCTCAATGGCATTTACCAAAGAATACTCAAGGAAACGGTGAAGATACCAATGGTTAAAATGTTCAATTTAAATTGATGATTGTTTCAGGGATCAGCAGACAACTAGTGTTTATTGCTCTATACTGAAAGGGAAAATAGAAAATAAACCTGGGGGTTAAAAACCAGTTAGTTAATGTCAATAGCAGAAAAGTATTGAAATCTATACTAAAATATGTGACAGATGAGCATCTAGAGATGCCAAATAGATTTTAAAAGTTTTTGCATGAAGTCCAAAAGGTTAAGTTATGCTAATCGAAACTAATAAAATTCTTTGATAAAACCATGGAAAGAAATGCACGAGAAGTCAAAGGTTTGAAGTTTTTCTGAATAAACTACCATGTTAGAGGCTCACAAACAAAACATGGCATGTGGAGTCAGGAGACAAAACAGCAGAATCAATAGAAAACTGGCTCATGATACAGCTCAGTGTAGAAACAAGAGTAGCTACTCAGATTAAATTAAGGTACTAAATAATGGTTAACAAGGAAGAGGGCTGAAACAGTGTATCATTACATTAAAGATTGAGATTTAGGAGCCCGTAACATAGTGTCAAGATCGTAAGTAAGCAAAGAATTAAAATTGTTCACCAAGTGCTGGAATTTATTTTTTTAAAAAGGAAGAATTTGAAAGTTGTAATGAACTTGTCCATAAGCCTGGTCAAGCCAAGACAGCTCCTGAAGTATAGGACTGAAAGATTGCTGCATTGTTGGAGGTACAGCCTTTTGAATGTGACATTAAATCAAGGCCCAGTCTCTCCTCTCAGTTTTGCAATAAAAGATTTCAGAACTACTCTGAAGATAAGGAGGGCAACTTACCCCCTCCCACAGTGGCCTGGACTATGCTTATATCCCTCAAACAAATGTGTAACATCAAAACAATTGGTTATGATCACATGATGTTTGTGGGCGTTTGTTAAGTGCATATTGGTCATTTCATTTCCGGCATGACAACAAAGATTATAGATTAAAATTACTTGGATTACTGTAAATTGCTTTGAGACATCAGGTGGTAATGAAAGGCACCCAATAAACACAGATTTTAATGTTCTTGCAAAACATGATGTTTAAGAATTGTGCAAGAACTGAGGGATGACAGCTATTGGGAAAATTTAAATGGGAAGGACAGTTTCCATTAAAAGGAGAATTAGAGGTAACCTGATCAAGTTCATCAATAACTTGACTGAACAGGTTGATTAACAAAATAGGTTAAAAAAAATAGCTTGGACAGGGTAGAGACAGTAGGAACTGCCGATGCAGGAGAATCTGAGATAACAAGGTGTAGAGCTGGATGAACACAGCAGGCCAAGCAGCATCAGAGAGGCAGGAAGGCTGACGTTTCGGGTCTGGACCCTTCTTCAGAAATGGGGGAGGAAAAGGGGGCTCTGAAATAAAGAGAGAGAGAGAGAGGGGGAGGCGATGATAGAAGGTGGATAGAGGAGCAGGTAGGTGGAGAGAAGACGGACAGGTCAAGGAGGTGGGGATGGAGCCAGTAAAGGTGAGTGTAGGTAGGGAGTTGGGATGGAGGTTGGTCAGTGAGGGAGGGAGGGGCTGGTAGATGGGAGGGAAAATGGACAGGTCAAGGAGGCAGGGATGAGGCTAATAGGTAGGAAATGGGGGTAGGGGTTGGTCAGCGAGGTGTGAGGAGCGGAAAGGTGGGAGAGAAGACGGACAGGTGAAGGAGCCGGGGACAAGATGGGCTGGTCTTGGGATGAGGTCGGGGATGGGTAATATTGCTCAAATGTTTTCATTTGTAAGTGCAGTTAAAACCAGGAACTGTAAATACAAAATAAATAAATAAATGCCTTAGGAAGAAAAACTAGTTCTTTTACTCAAAGAGCAGTGAGAATGTAAAATATCACAGAGAAAATGATTGAAACAAATAGTTGAAATGCTTTCAAAAGAAAATTAGACAACCGCATGAGGAAAAGGGGAATGCAAAGATATTCTGAAATCGCGAAAGGAGGCGGATGAAATGGGAAGTGTTTAAAGGTACGAAAGGAATAAAATCTAGTTGAGAATGATGAGTACCACCCATTGTAATGAGCCAACACAGACACATAGGGTAAGTCCAAGGCAGTCTGTGGTGAAGCATGTAAGGCCTTGAGCGTGCACTGTTAGAAACCCTCACGTAACCGGTCTATATTTTATAGCTATAACATAAACTTTTTAAACGTTTACTTCACGCTCAAGACAACAACCAATTGGACCAAAGAGGTGGAATGCCTTCATCCACAACAGGAGGAAATTTGTATGGGCACCTGACTGAGCTCAACAGGTCGTTTTTACGGTGATAGCTCGTGAGCTAATTTATATTGGCATTATATTGTCAATATTCTTTAATCTATGAAAGATTTCTTCAATATATTTTGTCATCCCTCTCCTGCAGATGCCACACAATGCCTGACTTTGGTTGATTTCTCCTCAGTTGCCACCTTGGCTAAGTTCAGGTAACCTGATAAAGACCAGGGATTAGATCTGGAAATGCCTTATTCTCTTCAGTTCAGTATCACATCTGACAATGCATTGCAGCATCCAACAAGGTGACCCAGTGCAGCCTTCTCAAAGGCAAATGTTTGACTTGCTAGTCACACTCACATTCTTTGAAAAGTATAAAACCAAATGGATCTTCTTGACTCCATTCCAACTCCGAACATACATTAAAAATTGAACTAATTTGCATCCAGTCAAAGTAGAATGACCTAATAGCTGTAAATTGCTAGTGTGCTAAATGAATATTCTCTCTCTCCAGATTTGTGCGAGTTAGCTCGATGAAATAAAAGAAAGCAAAAGGCAGCGACTTGCAAATTTCATTAGTCATTTGAGATTATTTTTCAAGGGGGTGGAAGAGGAAGGGGTGAAGGGGATAGGGTATGATGGGGAAGTGGGAAGAGAGTAAGAAGGAGGATGGGTGAAGGAGGGAGAGGGGGGAGATAAGGGGTTATGGGAAAGTGGGAAGAGAGTGGGGAAGAGGAGAGTAAGGAAGAGGCTAAAGGTATACACTTCCCTCTCCCCACCCACAGCCTCACCCCAAGAAAAAAAACGAGGCCTTTTCCTCCCATCTCTCCTTTCTCCTTCCCTTCCAGGCACTTTCTTCCCAACTTTGTCACACCCTAATATTTCCTGTCCCCTTCCCACACAGAACCAAACAGACGTGCAAAAGAAATGGAATATGTACGAGATCACTGAAAGACCTGGCAGTAATCATTTACCTTTAAAGCGATTTACAAAAAAAAAAAAAGGGGAGACTGAGAAAAGTTCGTGGAAACACTGGAGGAGAAGTGAAGGGAACTACTTGAAAAATTAGCTTGCTGATTGAATCTAAACAGGATGGACTGGTGTCAAAATCTTGAAATAAACCATCCATAAATTGAATGTAAAGTGAATTACAATTGAGGAGGCGATGGCCTGGTGGTTTTATCACTAGATTATTAATCCAGAGAGCCAGGTAATGTCCTGGGGACTCAAGTTCAAACCTCACCATGGCCGATGGTGAAATTTGAATTCAATATAACAAAAACCTGAAAATTAAGAGTCTAAGGTTGACCATGAACTGTTGTTGTTTGTCAGAAAAAACCATCTGGATCACTAATGTCCTTGAGAGAAGCAAACTGCCATCCTTACCTGTGACCACAGACCCACAGCAATGTGGTTGACCCTTAACTGCCCAATGAGTAAGAAATGCTGGCCTCGCCAGTGATGCCCACATCCCGTGAATGAATGGAAATTTTTAAAAAATCATCTATCTTAAAAACAAGTAGTTTCTCGAACCTCTCCTTGCCTCATACAGAAGGCAACATTCTTTCACAAACTTATGACAAAAACGTTTTTTTTACTGTTTAAAAAGGAACATGACTTAAAATAAACATGAAACAGTCATTAAAGTATTTCTTCCGTATGGCGTTAATTGGCCCATTTTAAAGTCTGTGCATTTTCTGTTTTTAGTTCAAATACCCAGCATTTGACGTGGCTTTTCTCCCCATTTCCAATAATTACAATTAAAATATAAAGTGCCATTCAGCTTGACATGTGTGATTCTGCAGAGGAAGATGTTCATCAGTGGTCAAACCACACTGCAGCAGCTAGTGTGGGATTTAGAAGAGCCTTCTGAGCCAACAGTAAGCTCTGCATCACAGCTAAAACCATCCTGCCTAATTCCAGTGCTCTGACATAAGATTCATTGAGAGCACAGAGATGGTACAGTGTAAATTTCTTCATTCAAATTTAAATTTCTCTTCTATCAAATTCATGTAACACTGATTTCACTTTCTTTTAATGTGAGCATCAACAATGATTGCTGAGACTAACTGACAGACTGAGGTGTACTGGTATACCTCATGGTTGACGTGCTTGATCATTACATGGAAATTAGGGTCATTTCCTGTTTTTATGGAAAAAGCAAAGCTACAGTTTTTTTTTCCACTTGTTATCAAATGTTCATGTTACTAACTAGTATGACACACAGCATCCTGAGGGTCGTGGCTAAACGTACAGGCTCAGCTGACACCCACAACCCACCTCCAATACCCTTCACTGCAAGATCTCGCACAGCAGGGTAAGTGAAATACTGTGGATGGATTCAAAGCTAGGTAAGAACTCATGACAATCAACACCCTGAGATGGTGCCGCATTTGGATAATTCTGGCACCTCCCTTTTAGTACGCCATTGTGTTATCAGGATCGACATCCCCCGCCATCATTATCCGCCCTGCTAAACCCTTCGTTGCCTCCCCACCTGACCCCGAAATCCATGACACCCAAACAGGTCTTTGCTATGCTCAATCCTGCACGATCTTGACACCACCCTCTGTGCTCCCTTGGATCCTTCTTACACTGTCCATGTGACATGATACCATCTCCACCGCCACCCCTCCCCAAAATACCAATACTGCCTTGTTGGTCTCTGAACATCCAAGCAAGCTGCTATTTTCCTGCTCTTGTTGCTTGTGTCAAAGAGTTCTCCAAAAATCAACAACTGCATGAAGCCAAATAATGCATGCCACATTTTAAAAATGTGAAAGAGGTGCAGCAAGATTCTCGTGTGCCATTGACTTTGTAAGGGCTTCCAACAAAAAGGATTTAAGGAGAGCCCATGCATATATGATACAAACACAGGCCCAGGGACCCTGACAGGCAGCCCAGTGTGACTGAAACGCGCTGCTAATTTTCTCTCTGCATCTCAAATTTTGCTCTGACTTAATTCAGTCACATCACATGCCACATGATCTGTTTTTGTGCGTTCAAAACAATTCAGCCCTCCTATTCTCTCTCTTTCTCCGCAGATGTTGACAGACCCCCGTGTGCTTCTATTTTCTGTTTTTGTTTCAAAGTTCTGGCATCTGCAGAATGTGATGTTTGTATATGCTCCTTAGCTGAGTTGCAATTCCAACATGTCTGTCATTTTTACAGCAATATCTGCAGTTGTACTTGCTGATTCTGGCTGTATTTAGTGCTTTTTTGAAAAAAAAAAGTCTGCCTTTCGTCCTGCATTGCGCTATGAGAAAAGAAATCTTGTACATCTGGGAGCACTATTAGATGAAACAGTATGCTCAGTCTCAAGGAGCAAGCCATTGAGGTTTTACAGCAGGATGCTAGCGAGTTGGTGCAAAGACTTGATTTCCCCCTGGGGGCTCAAGGATTTAGGTATCAAGGGCCTGGTTTTCAACAGAAGAATGCATTTTGCTCATTAGAGGTTGTTCTACTCTTTCACTGATTCTGTAGAACAAATTTCAACAAATAATACAAGAGTGCAGGATTGCACAAATTGCCTGTCTGGGGTGTTGATGAACAGTTCTGAAAATCTGCAGGAAGCCTCGGAACGCATAGCAGCTCCATGGCAGTCTGCAAGACAATACTTTGTGGCAGAAGTCCAAATGTCAGCCCGAGTACCTCTCATGTTGCCAAACAGGCTTTGGCTGTTATATGATCCCCTCATTTGATAGGTTGGTTGATGAGCTGTGCCAGAGATGGGAATTGTGGTATGTCATGTCTATGACAGAGTCTCCTTAACCACACATCAATGTGCACAGTGACGGCAAAGGCTGGATTGTGCTCCCAATTAATAATGTTGCAGTCTAAGCTGACACAACATTTTCACAGTCATCTAAACCCCTTTCCAATGACTTCCTCAAAGCCACCAGGGGGCTTTGTCCATGGTGTACATGCAGCATCAGAAAGCTAGCCAATCAACAGCCATGTTGACAAAGACAGAAGCCACAGGAGCCCAAGTACCAATTCTGGAAAAACCATTGCCAGCTGCTGCAGAGTCTGTTAACTCAGAGATTGTACCGAGAAGAGCAACAGAAATAGTTAGTCCAGCAGAAAATAGAGCAACTATGAAGAACAGGAAAGACTGGGAGCAGACAGTGGGAACTGGTGTGTCTGAATTATTATGAAGACTGGGTGTGGACTGTGAATTGTGATATTTTTGAGGTAACATTGAGAAAACTGCTGAGATGAACAAAAGTCTTGAGCGAGCGAGCGAGTGAGTGAGAGTGAGAGAGAGAGAGAGACAGAGACAGAGTGAGAGAGAAGGAGGAGGATAATGTTTTTTTCTACGCAGTGATCACTATCTGTTCAACAGAAGGGAAAGATTATTTTACTATGGACAATGTTAATGGAATATTCCTTCGTTTGAGGAAACAACTATTTCTCTTATACAATCTGCCAAGAAAACCTAAAGCCCATGGAGTAGATTGGAAAACAAAGTTAGTTGAGTAACAAGAAACAAACAATGGAGCTGAGTGCTTGTAGTTTTGGACTTGGTCAAATATATAATGGGGTTCCTCTCTCCTTTACAACTCCTGAATTAGAGCTACTCCTTGATTTCTTTTGGCATCTTCTGTAATGAGGACAGAAGCAAAAATGAACTTAATCTTCCATTTCCTTCTTACCTACTAGTAACTGCTGTTCCCTCTTAGCTGCTGGGACACTCCACTCACACCAACTGACAATGCTACTGCATAGCTTCCACTTACAGGAGCAGTTGCTGTGCATGGACCTCCGAGGTCCACACAGCAACTGGGAAGAGTAAAGTAAACTGCAGATGCTGAAGAGTCGTCATTGGACTCTAAGCATTACCTCTCCTTTCTCTGCACAGATGCTGCCAAACCTGCCGGGTTTCTTCAGCAATTTCCGGTTTTGTAAGCATGGAGAAAACTTTGCTCGTGACTCTTCAATCTCATTATCGAGAGGATCAACAATTGCAAAAGCTTTCCCTCGACATTTTTCCATACCTAGCCATTTTCCTCTTCATCTAATTTCTTTCCACTGATTAACCTTTCAGTCATTTTCTGCCATTCTTCATATTCCTTCTATCTCCTGCAGAGCCAATCCCATTGTCCCAGGGGCCCAAAGGCCTGTCTACTGGACCAGATTTCCAATCATGCATTCATCTGTACTTTCTTCCTATTTCTGCACTCATGTGCATGTGGCACTGGGAAGCAATCTTCAGAATACTGCTTTATATCTGTTTTCTGTTGCTCTACCTGCTTATTCCCCTTTGAGGTGGTGGTTACCCATTCCCTATATGCCTGCTTGCCCGCTAACTTAGTGTGATCAACTCCACCAGGTGCTATCCATGTAGTTCTCCAACTCACCAATGCCACTCAATGACTGTCGCTACTGCTTGATCCCTGAAACCCAGAAGTCAAGCCTGTTCACCTTGTGACACCTTCTGCATATGGGCTCCTTGGTCAAAACAGCCATCTGTAACACCCTGTATGCCACAAAGTAGGCATTCTGAAAACCCTGTCATACCTTAACTCTGTACTTTTAAGTTAGTTCATTTACTTAAACTTGAGTTGCTGTGATTTATTTTAGCCTTACTATTGGGACACTACGATAAACTGGAAATTAGTAGAAAGTAGAAATGCTTTGATCTTATTTTCAAATCAGTTCTCTTCTAAACTAACCATTCTTCCTTTCTCTGTGCTATTTTAGAAATTTATGTTTTTCAGCCCCAAACAGCAGCTGCTCAATAACGAATCAACCCATGACTTTTCTCTGATGTTTCTCTTTGACATTTTTTCTCCTCTCTTCACTTTGTTTTATTTAGAGGCACAGTCTGTCAAGTGCTGTTTTATCTGGTTCATCCTCTAGGCGCGAAATGTCAGCCTTCCTGCTCCTCTGACACTGCTTGGCCTGCTGCGTTCATCCAGCTCTACACCTTGCTATCTCTCTTGGCTCACACTGTTTTACCTGTGTCCTGCTCTCTCTCTCTCCAGCCCCTTCACAACATTTTCTGCTTCCTGTGCTTTCTCACTCCTCACACTGTTTTATCCAGTTCCTGTTCTCTCTCTCCTTGACTGTTTCATCTTATCAGTTCTCTCTCTCTCTCTCTCTCTGTCTGCACCTCACACACACACGCTCTTTTGTCTGGTGTCCGTGCTACCACTCTTTCTCCTGGCACTATTTTCTGTCATTCCAGTGATTTCTGGCACTGTTTTACCTGGTCTGTTCTGTCTCTTCATGCTGTTTTATCTGGTGTCCAATTTCATCAGGTGGCAATTGTGCAGTGGTAATGCGACTGGATAAGTAATGCAGGATCTCGAGCTAATGTTATGAAGATATGGGTTTGAACCCTCCGTGCTGGCATTCGAATTCAATAAAATTCTGGAACCAACAATTTGTTTAACAGTGACAATCTAACCAATCGAACCTGTTACAATAAACAATCCAGTTCCCTAATGCCTTTTGAAGGAAGTCTCATCTTTACCCAATCTGGCCTACATGTGATTCTAAATTCTCAGCAATGCAGTTGATTCAATGTCCTTCTGGGAAATTAGGGAGAGGTAATAAATGCTGGTTTAGCCAGTGATGCCCACATTCGCAAATGAAATGAAAAACTGAAAGCTCACTAATTCGCACCCCTGAGAGGTATTCAGATGCAAACAAGTTATTAGAAGTTATTAGAAGATGTTCATGCTGGGTTTCTGTGCTCCTGCAAGTAAGAAATTCAG
Source organism: Ginglymostoma cirratum (assembly GCA_024137785.1). Classification (NCBI taxonomy): domain Eukaryota; kingdom Metazoa; phylum Chordata; class Chondrichthyes; order Orectolobiformes; family Ginglymostomatidae; genus Ginglymostoma; species Ginglymostoma cirratum. The sequence continues at coordinate 13,266,256 of JAHRHZ010000069.1, read as the reverse complement.
ATCATGCCTTGGTCATAAAAACTACGTCATTAAAGGCAGTCTTCATTGTGCTTTAGATGGTGAAAGTAACAGGTTGCATCTGCATCCAAATAACAGTGTGAGCGAGGGAGAATCACACAAAACAGCAAGAGTCAGGGCAAGAATCACACAAAACAGCTTAAGAAGAGAGACCATACAACAGGTAATACAACATGTGAGAGAAAGCAAATAAAAGTGAGAAGAGACGGTAGATATCAGATAAAACCGAACATAACAGAAAAAGCTAATGAGATAAAACAGCAGACACCAGATAATAAGTAAGAGAAAGACAGTGCAAATACCTCTATGATTAAAAGTGTCAAGTCTATGACTAAAACAGCATGAGGAAAAATGGACACAAGATAAAACATTGCAGGGAAATACTGCAGATAAAACAGCACAAGGTGAGAGAGCAGATAACAGATAAAACAACTTGAAGAGAGAGTGCACCAGTTACATGACTGAAAAGCAGGATGAACAGCAGTGAAGGCGAAGAAATGGAATTGGAGATGAGATGAGTACAGAAGCCTGGAAGTTGCCCACTCCCGTGATCTCATGTCCATCTTGAAGGAACCTGCTTCTCTGTGGGAGGGCGAGCATGGGTTGGAGATAGACGTGTTGCCTCCAGAGACAGACAGAAGGCAACAGCAGAGGCAGGTAGAGAACGAGGCTGGCAGATTCGGGTCTTAGAGATCTACAGCACAGAGAAAGGCCTTTTGGCCCAACAGGTCAATGCCGGTCAAAATCAACCGTCGAACTATACTGAAACATTTCCCAGCACTTGGTCCATAACCTTCTATGCATTCTATACATCACAAATATTCATCTGAATTCTTCTTCAATGTTGTAAGTGTTTCTGTCTCTGCCACGTTTACAGGCAGTGAGTTCCAGATTCCTATCACCCTCTGGGTGAAAAAGGTTTTCCTCACATCCTCTCCAAACACCCTGTCCGTTACTTCAAATCTATCCTTGGTGATTGATCCCCCCATCAATAGGAAATGTTTCTTGCTTTGTATCCTGTCCATGCCACTCATAATTTTAAACATTTCAATCATGACCCCTCTCAGTGTCCTCTGGTCCCAGGGAAACATGCTCAGTCCAGCCAATCTCTCTTAATAACTAAAACCCTCCAGCACAGGCCACATCCTGCTGAATCTCCTCTGCACCCTCACCTGTGCTATCAATTCCCTCCAATAATGTGGATTCCAGAACTGCACACATTTACTTTGGCTGTGGCCTAACCAACATGTTATACAGTTCTAGCTTCACCTTCCTGCCCTTAAGCTTTATGCCTCAGCTAATCAAGGCAAGCATCCCTTTTTCTGAAGAAAGGTCCCGACCCAAATTGTCAGCTTTCCTGTTCCTGTAATGCTGCCTGGCATATTGTGTTCCTCCAGCTCCACACTGTGTTATCTCTGACTCCAGCATCTGCAGTTCTTGCTATCTCAAGCATCCCTCATACCTGCTTAACCATTTTATCCACCTGTCCTGAAAACCTAAGGGATCAGCAGACATGCACACCAAGAGTCATTCATCATACATTCCCTTGCCTTGTTTAATCTCCCCAAGTGCATAACCTCACACTGATGTGGAGTGAATTCCATTTGCCAAAGATTAGACCAACTGACAAACCTCTCTGTGTCCTCCTTTAATTTCAAGCTATCCTCCTCACTATTTACCGCCCAACCAATTGTTGCATCAACCCTACCATATTCAAGTCCTACTTGTTTAAATATACTGCAAACAGTAAGGGGTCCAAAAGCGATTCCTATGGAATCCCAGTGGAAGCAGGCTTCCAGTCACAAAACTCTCATCCATCACCTGTTCCCACCCCTCGGTCAATTCGAATCCAAATAGCCAAATTTCCTTGGATCCCATGGGCTTTTACCTTTGTTAACGTCATGCGTGGGAGACTGGTACCAAAACCCTTGCTGAAGTCCAAGTAGACTACGCAAATGCATTGCCCTCATCTCCACATCCCACAACCTCTTCAAAAACATTCAAATCAAGTTAGTCAGACATAATTTCCCCGAAATAAAACCATGCTGACTATTCTTGATTAATCCTTGCCTCATTAACATTAATTCTGCCCCTTAGAATTGCTTCCAATAGTCTCCCTACCACTGAGGTTAGACTGACCGGCCTGCAGCTTCCTAGCTTCTTCCTTGTTCCCTTCTTCAACAACTATTCCACATTGGCTGTCTCCCAGTTCTGACATCTCTCCTATGGCCAGGGAGGAATTGAAAATTATTGCCAGCACCCCTGCTATTTCCTCCTAAGCTTCACTCAACAGCCTGGGGTACATTTCATCCAGCCCTGGAGATTTATCTATTTTTAGGCCTGTCAGACCATGCAGAATGTCCTCGTTGTCTATGCTAACTTCTTTCTGTATATCACTGTTCCTTTCTCTCATGAGCACCAACACAAAGTATTCATTTAAAACCCTACCTACATCTTCTAGCTTCACTTATAAATTACCAATATGACCCTTATCCTTTTGTCTAAAATGTATTTGTAAATTAATTTAGGATTTCCGTTCATTTTACCTGCCATTAACCTTTATGCCCCTTTCCAGCTCTCTTGTTTTCCTTCTTAAGTTTCCCATTGCTCATCGTTACTCCTCTGGTACTTTTGCTGTTTGAGCCCTCGGTTTCTGACATAAACCCCTCTTTTTCTCTTTATTCAATCCTGTATATCCCTTGTTGATCAGGATTCCCTGGATTTGTTGGTCACACCTTTGTCTTGATTGGAACATGTTGGCTCTGTATTCTCCCTATTTCCTGCTTGAATGTGTCCCACTGCTTTGCCACAGATTTACCACAGTTCAGATGGGGATGAAATGGAAAACTGTAGTTTGCCATGTCCTCCACGGGATGAGGGGGTGATGCAGCTTCTCCTGCAATGAATCCATCTATTGCTGAAGACTACTGAGTCATCCCATATCCAACACTGCTTCCTGTGACACAGTCACAATCCCTGCAGTGCTTCAGAATACAATGAGCCTTCCCTGTATCCTTGCAAAGTCTGATCATTCTCTCTGACAACACTTCCAATGCTGTGGCCTGAGAAGTGTAGATCTCTTCTCTCCATTGCTTTTTACAATCAACAGTAATTTGACAAGTAGATTGACCATTGCCCACCTCACAGTTTTAAATGTTGTGTACGTGATTTTGAGAACCCCCAGATATAGGACAGATATTTCCCTCCTGCAGCTTATAGTTACATGACAGATCCTACCAATGTTCCCAATCAGGGTCATATGGCGGTAAGAGAGTGCCAATTGGATATTCCAAGGCCTGGCTCCTCCCAAAGACCTGACTGTCACCTTCACTGCCCAAAGATTCATCTGTATTGCCTTGACTGCAGTCAGCAGGTTATAGGTGCTTGGTTCCTTGATGGATGAGCCAATTTCTAGTTATCCACTTCATTGATCACCAATTGAAATACAGCACATCTTTTTGTTGGCCAAAGACACTCCACATCTTTCACATTGGATGACTTTGTCCAGTGTTAATGGAACCATAAGACTATCACAGAACAGCATGAGGGAACATATATTTACGAAAGTGTGCGGATTATTTCCACCAGTTGAACAGCTGAACCATCGACATGTCCTCAGGCAGTTTGCTTTGTCCTCTGCCTTTCAGCACAATTTAGTGCATACCTGACATTTGTAGCTGGAAAAGAAATCATGCGAACAGGTACACACTGCTGACTTTGGAGATTTTGTTAAGCACATCCTTGTGGCTTTGAGCCCAGAGGGTCTTGGCCTGCCGAGAGTGTCCTCCACAGGTACACGCTCACACAACTTGTCCTGACATGCTCAAGGCAATGGGGGTCACGGACACGAGGCAAATGGAGGGGCAGACACCTTAGGAACATTCCGAGATGAAGCTCTCAAGGTGCTTTTCTGCTACGCCTCCTGTGGACACCATAATGTCTCCTTGAAAAGGTGGGATCCTTGGAGCGAGTTTAATGTGCCTTGTCCGCCAATCATCTTGCCATCCATCATCAGCACCCATGGCTACTGTGTAGGTCCAAGTGCACATTCAACATGACTGAATATTCTGCTGAACTTGGGTCTTGCAAGTGAAAACTGATCTTTTGTTTGAGGCGGCCAAGTGCTCACATGCCAGTATCACCATCGTGATGAGAATTTAGATAGATCCTCCAACTCTCTTTCCCATTGGGACCAGATGTAGGCCATTCAGCCCATCAAGTTCAATCCATCACTGATTGAGATCATGGCTGATCCAATAATCCTCAACTCTATTTTCTGTATTTTCCCTATAACCTAGATTCTCCTTATTAAAAATCTGTCTGTCTCGGCCTTGAATATGCTTAACAACTTGAACTCTGCAGCCTTCTGCAACAGAGACCTCCACAGATTCACAATCCTCTCAGAGGAGAAATCCCTCCTCTTCAATGGGTGAGCCCATTCTCAGATTACATCCTCCATTCCAGACTCTCCCACAAGGGGAAATAAACTCTTTGCAACTGCATTGTTGAGTACCCTAAGAATCGTGCCTATTTCAATCAGATTCCCTTCATTCTTCTAAATTCTAATGAGAACAGGCCCAACCTACTCAACCTCTCCTCATAAGACAGTTCCTCCACATACAGGATTAATGTCCTGACTGTTCCATGGACTGCCAATCTATCTGTCCTTAGATAAGGGGATCAAAACTGTGCCAGTATTCCAGCTGTGGTCTAACTAGTGCCTTGTATAGTTTTAGCAAGCCGTCCCTACTTTTTTTAAAAAAACTCAATTCTCTTTAAAATAAAGGCCAACAACGCATTTCCTTCCCTACTACCCACTGAGCTTGGGATTTTAGCTTATTGTGATTTATGCTCGAGGACCCAAATCCCTCTGTTCTGAGGGTTTCTGCAGTTTTTCTCCATTTAAATAATATTCAGCTTCTCTGTTCCTCCTGCCAAAGAACATAACCTCACATTTTCCCACACTACATTCCATCTGCCAAGTTTGTGCCCAATTGCTTAAACTGCTTGTATCCCTGTACAGATTCCGTGTGTTACCAAGAGCCTTCCCACCTATTTTGTGTTATCTCCAAATCTGGCTACAGTACACTCACATTCCTCATCCAACTCATTGATATATTTTGTAAATAATCGTGGCCCCAGCACTAATCTCTGTGGCACACCATTCATTATAGGTTGCCATCCTGAAAATGGACCCTTATTCCAACTCTCTGTCTTCTCTCAATAAGCATCATCTATCCATACTATTATACTGCCTCCAATACCATATGCTCCTGTCATTAGGGGTAGCATATCAATGGGTACCTTACCAAATGCCTTCTGGCAATTCAAACACATCACAGCCACTTTTCCTTCATCTATCTGGCTGGCTACCTCCTTAAAGAACAGGAATAAGTTTGTCAGGCACAATTTCTCTTTCTGAGAAAAGATCACTAGATCCAAAACGTTAGCTCTGACTTCTTTTCACAGGAGCTGCCAGAACTGCTGAGCTTTCCCAGAAACTTCTGTTTTTGTTTATGATTTCTCCTTCACTAAGCCATGCTATCCTTCCTTGAATATATTACGTGTTTTCAAATGCTCTACTGTCACATCCTTTAAAGTAGACTCTTACATTTTCCCCAATGACAGACGTTAAGCTAACTGGTCTATTTTTTTTTGTCTCTTTACCTTTTTAAAAGCAAAGCTGTTACTTTTTACATTGGCACTTTTCCAATCCCCTGGGACTTTGCTAGAATCTAAGGACACTTGGAAGATTACAACCAGTGAATCCACTATCTCTGCTACAACTTCTTTTAATACATTAGGATGTATCTCATCGGATCCATCTCTCTCTTCACAAGGCTTCCTAATTTTTTTCCCCGTGTGATAGTTATTGTACTTTTTTCTCACTTTTTGCCCTTGATTATTTTGTATCTTTTGCATCCTAATAGTTTCTTCTCATATAAAGACTAATGCAAAGTAGATATTCAATTCCGCTGCCATTTCCTGGTTCTCTATTGTTACCTCTTCTAACGAAAGGTCACTGGATGCAAAGTGTTAACTCTGTTTTCTCTCAACAGGTACTGCCAGACCTTCTGAGCTTTTCCAGCAATTTCTGTTTAAGTTTCTGATTTCCAGCATCTGCAGTTCCTTCAGTTTTTGTCATTTCTTCAGCCTCATTTTCAAAACGGCCTGTGTTAACAGAGGTTTCTCGGTTTCTTTTTGTGAATTTAACTAAGCTCATGCTTTCTGTCTTGATATTACCTTCAAGTTTACCCTCAAAGCTTAGCATCTCCCTCTTTTTGTTTTGGTCATCTTTTGTTGAGAATTCAACTAAGATCCTGCAAAAGCTGGTCTGAATCCATGAAAGCAGTGTATCGTTTTGAAGTTCCCACCTTTGCAATGGAATTATTCTGTGCTGCATGCAGGCTTGCTACCTGTACCCTTATTCTGCACTGACAAAGTCTGCCAGGATTGGGAATGGAGTCAGGAATCCTGAAAGCAGGTTCTCCATTCCGAACGACATGAAAATCCAGTCCCGATATACCTGGACTCCAAATATTGGCTATTCTAGCAGCCAAACATAGGCACAGCTAAGGCATATAGCAGAGAAAAAACAAAAGATCAATCATTTGTATTTCTTTACGGGTGATCATGACAAAATCTTTTCAAGCATGTGACTGGAGAAAATGAATTGCTCCATTGTATTTATACATTTTGACCTTGTTAAGAATTGGAGAAGGGACAGTGCACTGAAAGATCTATGTGGAACATGGTACAAATTCTGACATAAAATTGCTGAAGATTACTTAAAACAATGTATGTAATACAAATCAAACATATTTCCATCCACCTATGAATGTGTCATTATGGCTAAAGTCTTGGCCACTTCACATTTGTTGTTGGACAAGTTGTTTCCATGTATCTGACTACTTCAACGAAAGAAGATGCAGTTGGTTTTACAAAATTGGATGTAGAAAAGCAACAGATGAAAATAACTCAGTGCTTCAGCTCACTTAGTCCCAAAATCATGGCATTTGTGAAGAGAAGATATTTTAACCCTAAAAGGGTCTCTTTCTTTCAACTGAAGGGTTTTAGGCTTCTTTTCTATGGTGCATCCAGCACAGCAACACAATTATACCATTCTTGTCACATTATTGACTGAAGAAAATCTCAAACGGAATTCAAGAACAATTTACTTTGCCTCAGGAAAACTACTTCATAATTGTGCAGCAGCAGATTCCACATCTGTTCTCGCACAAACTTGCTCAGCAAACAATACCATGCATTCAAAACAGTTTTCGCAGCAAGCTATTCCTTACGATTCTGTGAAAATTACCCAGTCCTTAGATTCTACAAAAGGGTAATGATACTGCTCTCCTGGTATTAGCTTTCTTCAAGCGAACAAAGATTTAATGTTCAAGTAATAGAGTCATCGAGGTCGAGAGCAAAGAAAAAGGTTCTTCAGCCCATCATGTCCGAACAGGTCAAAACCAAAACCTGAGCTATTCGAAATCCAGTTTCCAGCACTTGGCCCATAGCCTTCCATGCCTTAGCAATACAATTTCTGTTCTAAATCGTAGTAGGAAATCACGACCATAAGAAAATTAAACAGTTATAGAATCACCTGCATACATCTATTATTCACAAATAATTGTTTTCACTTACAGTTTGATGTGTGCTCAAAAATGTAAGAAAAAGTTGATAATTTCTCACATTATTTGGACAATTTAGTGACATGAGATTTCAAATTCCAAACATGTAAGAAATACATGCATCATGCGGTGCACATTCTTGCAGTGTTAAAATATTGCCATTGTTCCATGAATAAAGTGGGACTTGTAAATGGTAGATTACAACTCGAAGATAGAGAACATTGCCTGGATAAACATTTTGAATATTCAGACAGAGATACCATAATTTTGATAGACTCCTTAATTGGCTGTGTTTCTGCAAACATCTTCTAATGCAAATACTTGCTTTGAAAAGTATGGAAATTTGTTAGAATGTGGTTCAAAGAACGTCAAGCAAATCCTCTCTCAATCTGGGACATGACGTTTTAAAGCAGCCCATTTTGGAGGTATTTTAACAGATCACCGCTTGGTAAAATAAATCTGCATTTCTTGAACACTTCAGGTAATTCCAACTAAATCTGCTCAAGAACAAATCAAATCAAATGTAACTTCAGCTTTTCTTCATTTTAGAAAGTGAAGGAAGCAGCATTATTCACAGTAAATATGATGGATATTTTGCCATGTACAGATCAAAAGTATTAATGAGATATTTTACCTGCAAGGCAGCCAATGAATGATTGTAGTAACAGCAGTTTCCATAGCAACATCATCTTCAATTCCCAAGGGCAAACAAGCCTCTCATACAATCAGCAGTTAATAGACGACTTCCTTTTCCAAGTACAATCTTTAATCTGTGGGGAAAAACCAATTTGGAAAAGAATTAAGAGCGAAATCTTGTGCTCTGCCTACCATCAGAAGGCACCAATGACATTGGTATTTGTTCGGCTGATCTAGCTAAAACAAGTGATTTAGTGATTAATAAATCATGCAATTATGAAAACAGGTTGAATAATTAAGAGCAGTGTCCAAACATGATGTGAAAGAAATCGTTCTGCTTGTCTTGTAAACATGATACCTTGTACAAGCATAGAGGGCAAAAGCTCAACAACTGAGGAAGGTACAATAAAGGAATACCCCAGAGCAAAAAGATGAAGATATATTGTGCGGCACTCAGTCAGACAATTTGCTTCATTTACAGTGCTTCGCCAGTTCATGGCTATGGAAAATGCTGACCACTCAAAAAAATATATAAAGAGGTCTCAAGTGACTGACCTTGGGCTATCAATAATTCATTTCAAAAAGAAAATGTCATTGTTTTCACCTCAAATATATATTGCTTTAGTTGTTACAGCTAAATAAACCTGGAAATTCTCTGACCGATTTTCTATCTGTTTCTATTAAGCAGTTGGGTGGTACAGTGTGTCAGTTCTCCTTAAGTTTTAAACAAATCACTATTAATGAAGCATGCTTCACATATGTACGGCAACAGTCATGCCTTTCATCACCCAACATGACCAGATAGTCGTAATACTGTAAAAAGAAGCTGCAAGGCACAATCAATTGCGAGGCATTTCCAAAATAATTTGAAGAGGGAGGGCAACTTTGGAGTAGCAAAGGATTCACATGAACTTGACAATATTTATTTTGCTGTATTTCTGCAGAGAAGTACAGTTACTTTTGATAAGAGTGAGTTTTGACAGATCTTTGGCAAACGAATTTTGATGAGTCACTGAGGACAGCTGTACAAGGCAAATATTACAATCAAAGCTGGAGCTTCCTAGATTAATAACTTACAATTCCATTGGTGCTCGTTCAGTTCCTTCATTGCTAGAACTAGTGATGACATTGAAACAAAATTTGGTCTATGTCTGGCTACAGGCTTAGCAACATTTTCTGACAGAAGGACAGAAAATTAAAAATGACGCAGGAGGAAAAAAAAACTTTAAAAAGTGACTTTTGTTGATACGGCTTATAATATTGTGTCTTTAAAAAGTTATGAAATGCGATTTTCTTTGTTTGGTCCCTTTTCATAACTTGAAATCAATACAAGTACTTTGTGCTGATGGTAACTCCCAACTATCCTCTTAGGCTTTAAACTTTTTAGTCACTTGTAATTATTGTGTAACCAGACAATGTTGGGTACATTTAATTTTTAAAAATTTATGTATTAGAATAAAGTGAGCTTTCTCATTTTAAGAAGTATAAATTATTGAGCATGCATCATATGAATTTGAAATTGATCTGTATTTTCCACAAGCTCAAACTATTATTATTTTGTACGGAATTTAAACGAAAATTTGAAATACATTTCACCAGTTTGAGAGTGGTGCTGCATTTCCTGTTTTCTAGACTAGTCCAATTAAATTCAAAGAAATTGCTCCAGGCTCTTCTTTAAAAAGATGCAATGAATAATTATGCAGAATTTAAGTACTGTTCATTGTTCAAACACCATCTGATCTCAGATTTTACATTTTCAAATTATGCCAATCTCAATTTATTAATGTTAAGTGTTCATGCAAAGATGAAGTGATCCACTCAGAAAATAACATTGGCATACTAACACCCAATTACTTTCTAACTTGATGAAATATTTTCATTATGGCTACTATCTTCTTCATGAAAACTGATAGTTAATTTATTCAATAGCTTTCGAGTATCTTGACCATTTTAAACTCTGGAAGCACGGGAAGCAGTAAGCTGCACATGCTATGGAATATTAACGGAGCAGATTTACATTACATCAGGCCTTTGGAGTCATGGCAGATTAAATCAGAAAAAAAAACTCTTGAACATGTGATCAATCTTTTTTTTATAGAAAAATAATGATTCAACAAATGGTCACAACATAAACAGCAACAACTGAAATTTATTGTTGACACAGCATGTGCACATTGCATTGAAGGAAAATATCTCTGGTTTATTTTACCAGTTGACACAACCAAGGTGCGTAAAGTTGCCCAGAAATTTTTTAAGTGTGAACGTCAATCAAAATATCCAAACTCAAGACTCAGTTAATAATTTGCATCTGCAGTGCTTTGACGCCAGTTGAACAATGTGGTTCATTTATGAATGCATCTGATTAATGATTGATTAAAGAGTATGAAATTCATAAATTTTAATTATGTACTTGTCCATTTACATTTCTCTGACTGAGTTTGTTTTGGAATATCAGCAAAAACCATTTTTTTGCCTATTTCCAAGGATGAATGGTATAAAATCCAATTACTGGACCATGACATTGCATATTTCTTCATTTTGTCGATTTTGCCAAGTTAAAACATATTGTTTAACGCATTGTTCACTCTATGTAATAGCTTTCTATTGAGACAATCATGGTGCTATTAATATGGTAATTATACACTTTTTCATATAAATCTTTCATTGTGGCATTATTCACTCTTAATACAATAGAATATAACCTGAATGGCAGAAACGTTGTCGATAAACTGTGTCTGCTATTACTGTTCATTCTAATTGGTTCAGTCATGATCAATACCATCAGGCTTTCTGTTTATCATCATACAGTTGAAACCGAAATCATAAAATATATCAATCACCAGAAACAAACTTTCTACATTAAAAGACTGCATTCATGTACAGTTTCTCCATGGTAAAAGTAGATTACGGTTATCACCATATCATAAAGGCTAAGTATAAATTATTAATGAAAAATAAATGAAAATCAGCGCATTAAAAAACTATGCTATCATTATTCCATCCACACAGAATGGTATTTACAGCTATTAACTTAACTAATGCTTTGATTTCTTTTTTAATAAACACAGCATCCATTTAAATAAAGCTCGCCATGCTTAGGCTGCTCTTTGACTACTCACAACAGCAATATAATAAAGGCCAGAGTCCAAATGAAGGCAGCTTTGTGAATATGTTTACTGTCTGGTTGTTGTGAGTTTTTCTCTTCAGTCATTCCACAGAAAAATAATTCAGAATCTCTTCACAATCACCCTAGTAACACATTAGCATATCAACAGAAAGTACACCAGTGCATTTCAGTACACACTGAGCAACAAGCCCATGGGAACTAGCTTTTCGTTTAAATGTATATTTGCCAGCAGTTCGGCCATTGCTCACGTTTTGAATATCATTGACTGTAGTTAATGCAGATACTTCCATAAATATGTAAACAATGCAGATACGTTACTTTTGTTTGTGTTCTCCACAGACATTATTAGACAAAAATCGACTTTTCCATTTACTTCTGATTTGCCTTCCCTTTTGCAATGACATTTTTTACCCAGTTTAACCATACACTCCTTCCTCTTCCCAAGTTGGCAAGTTATGGGACTTATCTTTATCGTGCTCAGCACTAGTGTCATCTTGGAGTTCTTCGGATTAGGTTAATGTGTATCAGAAGGCGACTTAACCACGGGAACATCGTACAAGGACCCAACAACCAGAATGTAGATTTCAAGCAGAAAGTACAGGAGAGAAATTAAAAGCAAGAACCATGACACTGTTTCACTGGTAAAACAGTATTTTATGATCCCAGTTGATGGCAGTACTGGACATGTCAGATTCCAGAATGAAATCTGGTTTGATAAACCAGTAGTTTTATTTCTGCAATTTGGTTACCATGGTGATAAGTCATTGATCACATTCACATGAGGCTAATAATGTACTTTCAAGAATGGAACACAAGTTTCTTTCACCAAAGAATAAAAGCAACATAAATGAAGATGCTTAAAGTTCATGATAGCAAACAAAAAAATTCAACCCTTTTTATTCCAGAAATGACCTTTCCAGACCACACAACCACAATGAAGTAAGCACTGCTATCTTCACTTGATAATCTCTGACTCAGTTGACAAGATCACAAGCATTTCCTTTCGTCGACTTTCTGCATATTCACCGGATGTGGTCCCCTTTGTTGACTCTTCCCAAGACACAGAGACAAGCTGACTGACTGCCTTTTTCCTGATCTCTGAGGCTGCAAAAACTGCTCAAAACTTGTTACCTCCTCTGTTGGACTGAAGACTTCCACAAATTAAGAACGCACTACTGCTGCTGCATGGATCTTTACTTTTTCTGAATTCAACTTGCCCGTGGCACCTGACGATCTGTCTCTTGTCCCATTATTCACTGGGGAGCACTGGAAATCCACCCCACTATTCCCAAAGATATCATAAATATGACCATTTGATTAAACTACTTAATTGCCCAAGGTTACTTAACTGTCAAATTCAGGTTAAAAGAATATATATAGCAGGATCTCATCATTAACAAACTAAAAGTCACTGCTTATTGTAATCAAAGAGTATTTAACCATTGGCAAGAAAGCAACATGAATTACTAACTTGTATTTATAACTTAATCCACTCCTTTAACATTTCCAGAGACAAACAGATAAACAAAGAGACAAAACACAACACATATTATGGGTGTTGAAGGATTGAAAAAGTTAGTACAGTTCTGGCACCGGTCTGGATGACAGGTGTCAATGAGTTGTTTTCCTTCAGTTCTTTTCAATTTCTTTTGACTCTATGGTGAGGATACAATGTTGTATATATTCTGATCCCTAGTCTTTCACTCACTGACGAGGAATTCAGCCTGTCTGTGTCATTGGAGGTGCTTTTTTTCTTTTCTTGCTTCAAAACCATAATTTACAGAGAGGGCCATTTGCAAGAAGACGGTGAGGGAGACCAGCTTCTCTTTCAACCAAAGATTTATGACCGCCTCCTTGATCTAACACAACCTGTCCATCTTCTCTCCCACCTATCCGCTCCTCCCACCTCACTGACCAATCCCCACCACTGCCTACTTGCACTCACCTAACACCATCCCACCTACCTTCCCCAGCCCCACCCCTCCTCTCTCTTTTTAGTTCGGAGCTCGATTCCCCCTCCCCCCTTTCTGAAGAAGGGTCCCGACCCGAAACGCCAACTTTCCTTCTCCTCTGAAGCTGCCTGGCCTGCTACGTTCCTCCAGCTCCACATGTCTTATCTGACTCCAGTATCAGCAGTTCTTACTATCTCACTCCCTATGTTAATGCGCTGAAGAATCTGAGTCCCTCTTGGCAAATTCTGCACTTGCATCTTCCTCCTGAGTGAAAACAGATATGAAGCACACATTTAACACCCTGCCAATTTCCTCCAACCCCAAGCACAGATTGTCCCCTTGGTCCCAAATGGATCTTATATTTTGGAGAGATAAAAGGTACTGCAGATGCTGGAGAATCCGAGATAACAAGCATGGGGCTGGATGAACACAGCAGGTCAAGCAGCATCATAGGAGCAGGAAAACTTGACGTTTCGGGCCTAAACCCTTGTATTTTCCCTGGTTATCCTCTTCCATGTAACACATATCTTGTGATTCTCCCTTATTTTACCGACAGCTACTTTCTCATGCTCCCTGTTTGCTCTCCTAATTGCTTTCTTAAGATTCCCCCTGCACTTTCTATATTCCATAAGGCTTTAGTTGATTTGTTTCCTTTGTACTTCTTGTCCAGTTCTGAACATTTGTAAACATCCAGGGTACTCGGAGCTTGTTGCTTCTAAATTTCACGCCAAAGGGACCGTGTTGGGCCTGTACTCTCTACAATTCAACCCTTTATACTATGACCATCCCAATGATGTTGGGAAAGTTGAAATCCATTCATATAACTAACCCATTATTACTTCTACATAGCTCATTGAATTGTCTACATATCTGCTCCTCTATTGCCTGCTAACAGTTCGGGGACTTAGCATGCATTTCCAGCAATGCGACTGCCTCCTCTTTATTCCTTAAGTCTACCCACAAAACCCCATTTGAACGCCCTGCCAAGATATCGTCCCTCCCTACTGCAGTAACTGGCTTCTTAATAATGCAAAACTGCCTCCCCTTTGAAAATCTCTCCTGATCTGTTTAAAGTTGCAATATCCTGGAATGCTGGGTTGGCAGAACTGCCTGTTCCTCAATTGCGTCACTGTGATAGCAACAATGTAACAATTCCACATGTCAATCTATGCCATTAAGTCATTTATTTTACCTGTAATACTTCTAGCATTGAACAAGAGGCCATCTAGCCTCACTTTATTCCTTTGAAACTCAATATAGCTGAACTCTGTGCCTTGGTTCCCTTAATATAAAGTGCAGTGTCCTTATTGTACGAATGATCTGTGTTCCCTCCCCCAGCCAAACTAGTTTAAACCCTTGATTGTGTATTCTTCAAAACAAAGTACAACATGTGTTTGCAGCTCGGGACATAACCCACAGGGGCAAATGGCTTTTCAGCAGGAGTTCATCAGCCCCTCATTATCTAAAACAAAGTTTCTCTTTCTCTCTCTCTGTTTAAAGTTTCTTTGACACATTTAGGTGTTACATTCCTTGGTCCCACTCAAATTTCTTTATTGTCAGCCACTGCATTTATACCGGCAGTTATTTCTTTACTGTAGTCCACTTTTAAAACCATATTTTGGATTTAAGGATTAAAAACTCTCTTTATATTTTTAGGTTTTAATCTGCCATCATAATCACTTCTCTCAACCTTACAACCACTGTGCTTTTGAACGCCTGTTCAGCACCAGTTCTTAAAATAATTCCGGACGGCCTTCAGCTGAACATCGGTATGTCTAAAGCCATTGCTGTCACCACCGATTTAATTTTCCATGTCAGATACCAGCGTCACCGAAAAAGAGATGTGCTCAAACCTGGCATCTTGTCTGAGGCAAGATGTTAAAGTCAGCATCATAACTGAAAGCTTGTCTTAAACCTCTTCATTTGCACAGCAATGTTACCTAACTTTACTAGAAATCATCGCATTCAATGTCAATGTCAAAACCTTGACTTCCACTTAATTCCTTTAATATTCTCATCTAATGCTGGACTTTTATTATACACCTTTAGCAAATTACATCTTGTCCAAAATGCAAAACTCTGTCCATCTATTCTTCTGTATACTGTGGAACTGCCATTACCTGCATTCTATTTAAAATCTTTTCATCGCATCCAAAGCTCTCAATGCCTTACACCTCCATTCTTCTTTAATTATCTATCTCAATCTCTGCCCACCTGTGAAGTTTCCCACACTTGCTCCACTCTTATGTTTATGACAGAACAAGACTGTACACGACTGTTCTTTTCATTTAAAATGAACAACCTAAACCACAATAACAAGCATGGGGCTGGATGAACACAGCAGGTCAATGCTGCTTGACCTGCTGTGTTCATCCAGCCCCATGCTTGTTATCTCAGATTCTCCAGCATCTGCAGTACCCTTTATCTCTGATACAACCTAAACCACACCCTTTTGATGCAACTGTATAACATTTTTAATATCATTCCCATGACTTGGAATCCAGCATCCTGATTATTCCTTTGCAAACACTTTAGGGTGGCCTTCACATTGTAAGATCTACAGAAATGCATTTTATTTAAATTGGCTATGTGATTGTCAGTTTATAAATGATGCAAACCAATCTTCCTTTTCAGTTATTCTTCGCAGATACACATGACTGCTCAGTTTGCATTCCAGAACTGTGGTCCAAGAGGAAAACATTTCCCAATGAACTGTTCTGAAGAAGGGTCACTGGACACAAAAGGTGAACTCCGCTTTCTCGCCACAGATGCTGCCAGACCTGAGTCTCTGCAGATTTCTGTTTTTGACTCAATGACTTGGCTTGTCTTCACTGCACTGGGTTTGCTGGTTTGAGTGGCTTGTTCAATAGAGCACTTCCAGTAAAAACAATGTTCCATGCTTTCCATGCAACATTATACAGAGAAATCATACTTCCTGTTGGCAGGCATTGTTGGTAAACAATCTGTCACTCCGACTGTTTGGGGAAGTGCTGTGAATGTAAAATACATGGTAATGTAAAACATTTGTGCAGAATAAAATTTCAAAAAAGACTGCTTTATATCCTTCAGCATTTTGAGGCTCTGTTCTTCCTTGGAAAGTTGATGAACTGATTGCAAAGACGGCATCAAACAGGACAGTATTCAGAAATTTAACAGAGACGCTAATTGTCTTTTTCAATAAATCATTATTGTTTAATGTTCGCGCTAACACCAAAATGTATATTAAATTGAATATAGAGCTATTTGACCTTTAAAGTGACTACATAGATCCTCAGTTTAATCGATTGGTCTCTCCACAGATGCTGCCTGGCCTTCTGAACATTTCCAACAATTTCTGTCACAAATGATGATGACCAAATGTTTTCCCTTTCTCTCACCGCGTGAGACAAAGATTTCCTCCGTTGACCATGGATTAAGGAAATGTTAACTTATTTGTCAAAGCTTTTCACTTCTGTTGTACAAATTGCACAAAATATTTTCCCTTACATCGTTCCACTATTTCATCAGAGTTCTCATTGACCATTTCTGCTCAATTGGTTGATTAGCTGATCGTGACCTGTTCTTACACTTGTACATTATTTGATTTCACACTTTTAAATATGTTGGGAACCTTTCAAAATTGCCTTTAAATTTGAATGGTTACTTGAATATTTGAATGGCTGCATGCTTCTCATGATATAAAGACCATTGGCCTTGGTATTTGGAAATTGATACTTTGATGAATTTTGTATTTAAAAACAAAATGAGGTGAGATTATGTATTAAAAATGAAGCTGTGGGAAAATGACTTTCCTTCGATGTCAACATCTCCTGGGTAAAAATATGTTTTTGTCAATTTCCAACCCTCAAAACTGAAACGTGTTAGTAAGTAGAACCATGTGGTTACTATATAACACTTAAAGAACCACTAGAAACTTGCTGGTATGGTCCTTGGCTCAAGAAAATGTTTTCGACTTTAGCATAGGTGCTTTGATGAAATTATCCTCTCCTCCTCACTAAGTAAATGACACCTTTTCTTAAAAGATTACTTATTTTCTTGTGCTTCATTATGCCTGAAAATATTTGTTGCAAAGCGGAACTAATGGGTTCAGCACTGGTACAATTTCTATTGCATCAAGACGAGCAACACTTTCACTACTGATTTATATAGTCGGGGTTGCTGTCGTCTTCGTTAGAAAATAAATCCTCTGCTTTTCTGGATTCTCAAATTTACTTTATTTTTTCTGAAGTACTTTTTCTTGGATTTCTGGAGACAAGAAAAGAAACAGTTGGATTCTTCCCCTACACAAATGGAATCAGTTCAGATCCTTGTGTTGTGACTGTAATGAAATCTGTACTTCCCCTAACTGAAGGCTAATCTATTCAATTATCAATTGTAAATGCATGAACACCTCTAGGCCTGCATGTTCCTTATGGATGTACCTTGGCTGATGCAGAATCAGTAAACTATCAATTCGATCAACAACGATTTTGTGTGCAGAAGATGTCACATTGCAGCCTGACTTTCAAAACGTTTGGTTCTGTTCGAAATGAATTACCTTGAATATATCAAAACAACAACATAATAATCAGTTAAGTGATGGAAGGGGTAAATCAACAGTGGTATCAAGCAGCACTTGCTCAACGATGCCCAGTTTGGGTTCCACCAGAGCCACTCAGCTCCTGACCTCATTACAGCTTGGTTCAAACATGGCCAAAAGAGCTGAATTCTAGAGGGGGAGGTGAGAATGACAGCCCTTAACATCAAGGCCGCATTTGACCAAGTTTGACATCAAGAAGCTGCTTCAATGATCTTCCCTCCAACATAAGGTGGAACGCTCAACAATAACTGCACACTGTTCAGCTCCATACACAACTCCTCAGATTCTGAAGCAGTCCATGTTCAAATGCAACAAGATCTGGACAATATCCAGGCTTGGATGAACAAGTAACATTTGCACCACACAAATACCAAGCAATGACCATCTCCAATAAGAGGCGACCTAACGATCGCTCCTTGATTTTCAATGGCATTACCATCACTGAATTCCCCCACTATCAACATCCTGAGAGTTACCACTGACCAGAAACTCAACTGGACTAGCCGTATAAACATCATTGCTATAAAAGCAGGTCAGAGATTAGGAATATTGCAGTAAGTAACTTCCCTACAGACTCCCCAGAACCAGTCCACTATGTAACAGGCACAAGAGAGGAACAGTGTTTCCTCAATTTCTCTTACCAGCTGCATGGACCTCTGAGCTTGACACATGGCAATGACCTCCACAAACAGAGGTCAATGCTGTTCACAGTGTGTGTGTAGAATCTTGGAGTGACTGTGCACAATCGCATGCAGCCACCCAACTTGGATGGGACACTGGTGAGAAGTGTGATACAATACTATCCCCTTTCTTGGATGAGTGCAGCTCTAACACTGCATAAGAAACTGAATATTATCTAGGACAAGACAGCCCACTTGATTGGCACCACATCCACAGGCATCCAGAGGGTCTCTGCTGCCAATATTTAGTTGTAGTAGCACATGTTATCTACAAGATGCACTGCAAAAGTTCACCAAAGATTTTAGACAGCTCCTTCCGTACAACATGGAAAGAGATGCTTCGGCTCAACCAGTTCATGCTAACCATAATTCAAAACTAAACTAGTCCCACCTGCCTGAGATTGGCCCGTATCCCTCCAAACATTTCTTATTCATGTACTTCCCCGAGTATCTTTTAAATGTCATAACTGTAGCCCCATCCACCACTTCCTCTGAAGTTCCACACCCGAACCACTCTCTGTGAAAATGTTGCTCCTCATGTCCTTTTTAAATCGTTCTCCTCTCACCTTAAAAAAGTGTCTTTTCCCCCATCTTGAAATCCCCCACACTAGGGGAAAGACACCTGCTTTGAACTTGATCTATACCCTCATTATTTAAAAACCTTTATTAGGTCACCTCTTAATCTCCTACACTCCAGTGAAAAAAAGTCCCAGGCTATCGAGCCTCTCCTTGTAACTCAATCCCTCCATTCCCAGCAACGTCCTGGGAAATCACTTCCGAATCCTCTCCAGCTTATTAAAATCCAGCCCACTGTCCACTATAACACCAATCTTCCAAAGCCACAACCATTTCGAAGGACAAGAACAGCAGATGCATGGGAACACCACCACCCCAAAGTTCCCCTTCAAACCTGACTTAAAAGTAGATCGCTGGCTGTTCAGTGTTGCTGGGTCAAAATCCCAAAATTCCCAACCCAACAGCATTGTGACATACGGACATACAGACATACCTACCTACGACATACAGACTGTAGCAGGTCAAGGAGGCAGTCACAGCCACCTTCGCAAGGGAAGCTAGGGACAGGCAATAAATCCTGGCCCAGTCAGGAACACCCATATCCGATGGCTGAATTAAAGAAAAACAAGATATTGTGACAGTAGTGACAGAAAGCTGTCAGTGTTTATCAATATGCCTCTAAAGCTAACCACTGTCCAGAGTACATAACTGTGCAGCTAAACAGGAAGAAATTGCAAATTTGTTGTCACTGATTATATATTCCTCCATAGGGTATGTTGCTGAAAGTTCCATAGTCTGCAGTCAATTAAAAATTACTGAACTGATGAGAATTATGCTTTTCAGCCTGCAAAATCACTGCTTAAAACCAGTGTAAAAGCGATGCTTTGACAAAAAAATGTTGGAAGGATGCACCACCTAATGTTGCTTAAGAACCTCACTAACCCTTGAAACTATTTTTATATCTATTTCATGTGAATATTCTGTTTTCTGATATATTGAACCAGCGTAAATACTATTTTTCAATTTTGGTAGATCACATAAATTTGAAACTGATAGTTCAAATTGTTAATTTTGTGGTCTGGAGAGGTGATTAAAGATTCTGGTTTGCTACCTGTGTGAATATTTTGATTACT
The DNA here is from genome assembly GCA_024137785.1 of Ginglymostoma cirratum. Classification (NCBI taxonomy): domain Eukaryota; kingdom Metazoa; phylum Chordata; class Chondrichthyes; order Orectolobiformes; family Ginglymostomatidae; genus Ginglymostoma; species Ginglymostoma cirratum. The sequence goes on along the minus strand of JAHRHZ010000069.1, from coordinate 13,245,981 downwards.
TTGGCTACTTCTTGACTTCACCACGACTGGAGATCTCAGAGACTGTTAGGTTCAAACTAATGTTAAGGAGCCAGGAAGCAACAGGAAACAGCCACATCAGCAGAGATAAAAGCAGCAGAGATGTGGTAGGATCACAATTGGAAAGTACTGAGAAACAGCTAGACAATCAGCACTGAGGTGTGAGAATGCACTGAGCACCACAAGCGCCAGGAACCAACTCAAGGTGTGACATCTCAGGAAACAGCTAAGTGATTGCCTTTTGTTAAAAAGTGAGGACAGGGGCAAATTGGCTTTTTCTCATAACATCAGAAGGCCAGAGGCCTTGTATTGTGGCAGCAAGGAGTTTGTATTGATTTTACAGCAGCTGATTGATATGCAGTATCCTCTACGTTCCAATGCTGAACCACAAGCAAGGAGCATTGCGAGCTGCTGGGCTGGCTGGCTGGCTGGTGAGTTGTCCAGGAGTGACAGTATCTGCTAATGCCTGATAATAAAGTGGAACCTGATCTCCAATCATTTTGGCTATCCTTGCTCTTTGACAATGACCTTAATCATTAGGTCTATGGGTAGGCAGTGTGCAATCTCACCCCATGTTAAATGATCCCACACATCCACTATATTTCAATCCCTTGGGAAACTCCTGTCAGTGAGCTCAGACATCGGCAAGGAAATTCAACATTGTTCCTCAGATGCCGATGTCAGTGCTGGCACACAGGAAGCATTGTGTGTGTTGACTAAGATCTCAAACCCGACACCAATCACACCCCAAGTACATTATCTCACACTTTCAGGTTGAATTCCACTAGCCACTGCTCCGCCCACCTGACCAGTCTATTGAGTCCCTCCTATATTTTATGATCATTTTTCTTGCTATTAATCACCGTACCAATTTTTCTGGCCACCACGAAGGTTTTGATCGTATCATCTGTATTTGTATGAATCCTTCATGTACACCACAAAAAGTAAGGACCCCAGCACTAAGCACGAGGTGTCCAGTGGGAATCCAAACTACCAGGCAGAGAAACCTGCCTCTACCATCACTCTCTGCCTCCTGGCTCTCATGTCAAGTTTGGATCCAGTTTACCACTTTGCCTTGGATCCCGTGGGCTCTTACTTTCCTGACCAGTCTGGCATGTAAACAAGATTATCAAAAGCCTTGCTGAAGTCCAGGCATACCACACCAAGTGCATTCCCCTCATTTAGACACCCGGTTATTTCCTCAAAGAAAAGAGAAACGTAGTTGTAATCAGGGATAGTATAGTCAGAGGAATGGACACTGTTCTTCGTGGCAAGGATATCTCATCTGGACTGCAGAGGAAAAGGAGTGGGAGGGGAAAGATCGAATTGTCGTGGTCCTCATTAGTACTAATGATTTAAATAGAAAGAGGAAGGGGATTCTGCTGAGGGAATAGGAGCAGCTAAGGACTAAATTAAAACAAAGAACCAAAAAGGTAATCATCTCCAGATTGTACCTTGGCCACAAGCAAATTGGCACAGGGTCAACAAGATGAAAGCAGTAAATTCGTGGCTCAAAGACTGGTGTGGGAGTAACGGGTTTGAGTTCATAGAACAGTTGTACCAGTACTGAGGAAGGAGGGAGCTGTTCCAATGGAATGAGCTCCACCTGAATCATGCTGGGACCAGAGTCCTGGCAAATCACTTAACTTGGGCTGTGGATAGGGCTTTAAAACAAATAATGGGGGTGTGGTGCAGTTTTACGCAAAATTACGGGAAAAAGTTCAATTGAGGAGGGCTCAGCAAAGGTTCTTAATGTTTCCAGAACAAGTAATAGGACAGAGAGTTTAGAAAGGGTCAGGAATCTAACTTCAGGCACAGCGGATAGGGGGACAACTACGAGAAGGGTGGCAGTCAATGCAGGACTGAATATGTTGTAATTAAATGCACACAGTGTACAAAACAAGGCAAATGAGCTTGTAGGCAGGCACAATGCTGTGAGTGTTACAGGTATGGCTGCAAGGGGATCAGCGCTGAGACTAAATATCTAAGGATACACTTCCTATCAAAAGGAGAAATGAAATTAAATCGAGTGCAAGAAGTGAAATAGAATTGGAAGGCATTGAATCTGTGTCGGGACAATTGAGGAACCGCAAAAGGGGAAAAAAAAACAGATGAGGCCTGTGTACAGGCCTCCTAGCAGTAGTCAGGATGTGGGACAGAAAATAATTCAGGAGACAGAAAATGCATGTAAGGAAAGGTACCATTACAATAAACATGGGGGAAACTTCAATATGCAAGTGGACTGGGAATATTAGGTTGGGAGTGCACTCTCAAGAAAGGGAATTTGTGGAATGTCGATGGGAAGTTTTTTTTCGAGCAGCTTGCTGTACAGGAAACAGCAACTCTGGATGTGATGATTTTCTAATGAGGCAGTCTTGATTAGGAAGCTCAAGGTGAAGAAACCCTAAAGTGGCGGTGACCATAATATGATGGAATTCACCCTGCAGCTTGAGAGGGAGAAGTTGGAATGAGATGTAACGGTGTTACAATTACGTAAAAGGTAAATACAAGGCCACGAGGGAGGAACTGGTCAGAGTTGACCGGAAGGGGAGCCTGGCAGGGAAGACAGTGAAGCAGCAATGGCAGGAGTTTCTGAGGGTAATTCGGGAAGCACAGAAGGAATCCATCCCAAAGAAGGAAAAACACAACATACTAAGGGGACGATGAAGCAATCACGGCTGACAATGGAAGTCAGGAGCAGCATAAAAGCAAAAGAAAAAGCATACAACGCGGTGAAGATTACTGAAGCCAGAGGATTCAGAAGCATTGAAAAACCAGCAGAGGATAATTGAAAAAAAGCAACAAAGGAGGGAGATGATGAAATCTGAGCGTAAGCTAGCTAATAATAAAAATAGATTCCCAAAAGGCCTTTGAGAAGTTGCCACACAGGATGCTGCGCAATAAGACAAGAGTCCATGGCAGAAGGCAGAGATTGGGAATAAATTGGTCCTTTTCAGGATGGCAACCGGTGACTAGTGAAGTTCTGCAGGGGTCCATGTTGGGTCCACAACTATTCTTGTTATACATTAACATTCTGGACAAAACTGAGGACATTGTTGGTAAGTTTGCGGATGCCACAAAGATAGGTGGAGAAACAGGAACTGATGAAGAAGTAAGGAGGCTGTAGAAGGACTTGGACAGACTCGGAGAGTTGGCAAAGAATTGATAGATGGAATACAATGTGGGAAAAGCGTGAGGTTATGCACTTTGGTGGGAAGAACAAAGACGTAGACTACACTCTAAATGGGAAAAGGCTTTGGAAATTGGAAGCACAAATGGACTTGGGAGTCCTAGTTCAGGATTCTCTTAAAGTTAAATGTAGGTTCAGTTGCAGTTCGGAAGGCAAATGTAACATTTATGGATTATGGGGAAAGGGCAGGAGATAAAGAAACATTATCAGTCATGCTTGAATGGTGGAGCAGACTCGAGTGGCCAAATGGCCTAATTTTTCTCCTGTAAGTTGTGGTCTTACAGTCTTAAAAACAAGTGATTTTTTTTAATCATCGCTGACAATTCTGATTAATCCAAATGCAGATAATGTTCCATCTCTCTGAATTCTCCCTCATTAACAACTGGCCCACTTCTGTGGTTACACAGCTCGTAATTTCCTGCTCTAACCCTTCCTCCTTTATGATAATAAGGCAAATCAGTGACAATTGAAATTTATTTAAAGGTTCTCATTAACCTATGTGCTCTTAAGGTTTTCACCTCCTTGAGAATAAATTGAATGCACAAAAATTGACAAGACTGTTGGCTGAACATCTTTCATTTGTTTGAACCATTCCATTCTGCTGCACAGCTCATGGCAAAATGTTCAACTCTACGCTACTTCCTGCTTTGACACTGACACCTACATATCAAAACATGCCACCAATGACTCTCAGAGTTATCCAATTAAATAGACTTTCTGGTTATTGTCCTGAAATACACAATTATCGTCAACTTTACAGTCTTTAACACTTCTTTGATCTCAAACAGCAACAGTCAATGAAGTTTACCATCGAGTGGACTGGAATCAATGAGTTCATGTTGCAAAGGACACTGTTCATCTGACTTCGAGGTAACTGTGACATTGGGCAGACTGTAATGAGTCTGAGCTCTGGGCTGAACTTGGATATAAATGATTCTGAACTTCAAATAATGTTGAAAATACAAAATAAAGACACACGTGTTTAAGTGCGATTTGATTTTTGGAAAGAATCACTTTTTTTTACAATGAAATACAGAAATCATTTACACACAGAAACTTACTGGTTGTAAAATTAATCAATTTCATAACCCAAGTGTAAATTCTGTGTGTCATTCAACTGTCTGCAACAGTTATGATTTCGATTGTTGTCGAATTCTTATTCAAAAATAAAATGTTCCCTTCAAAATTAGTCTTCTGAGCTATTTACCTTATCAAACACAATGTTGTGACATAATAAGCAAATGAAAAACATCTGCCCTTAACTAGATTCACTTCCTAGATTTCTTAAATTTCAGTGTTGTAAGATACAAAAATCTCTCATTGAAATGGTGAGAGTTACATTTGTGTGGACAGTTTAGTTCACAGCTGCTACAGAAATACAGCAATTTCATGCCATTCAATGTTGAGTCAGACAGCAGGCTGTTATCTTCATGAAGTTAATAGTGGTATGGCATATCCTGCATGGCAACTTTCAGATTTGAGCATTTAACCATGTGGAAATTGGAAAGCCCTGATCTACAGGTGTTTCACAATTTCTACATAAATAACATGAGCTATCTTAAGCCTCTCTGTAACTTGCAAGCATATTATGGATCATTAAGTCCATACCAAAACCCTGGTGTTACCACTGACCAGAAACATAATTGGACCACGTCTGTCAAATATACAGCTGCAAGAGCAGTTTACAGCCTGATAAACTTTCCAGTCACTCATCTTATGAATTCCCAACGCTTGTCTATCATCCATAAGGCAAAAGGCAGGAATGTGATAGACTACTTTCCACCTGCCTGAATAAGTGTATGCCAAACTCAAGAAATTCAAAATCACTGAAGACAAAGCAACTCACTCAATTAGCACCCTATCCTTCTACAAGATGTACCGTAGCAACTCACAAAAGCACCTTCCAAGCCCATAACTTCCTGACCCTGATGGACAAGGGCAGTAAACTCACGGAAGCACCGTCACATTCAAGTTCCCTTCAAAGCCATACACCGCCGTGACTTGAAACTATAGCACTATTCCCTCACTATTGCTTGGTCAAAATCTTCTAACTCCATTTTTTACAGCACCACTGATGTGTCTGCAACACATGGACAGCAGGATTCAAGGTGGTAGCTCATCATTTCATTTGCCAGAAACAGGCAATAAATGTCGGCTTGGCCAGTGATGTTTACAAAAAATAAAATGTTTACAAGCTTTCATCCTTATGGTACAGAGGAGCCTTTTAGTCTCTGCCAAATAAATTACTTTTATAATGAAGTTCACAGTCTGAAACATAGTCCGACATGCAAGACTCATCATGAGTGGTCCACTCAGTCAATTCAAGTAACAACTTAAACTTTGTGTGGAAATAAATAAGCCACTCAGTGAATGTTGTCTTCCTTTTCTTTTAATTTTACAATTGCTTGCTTTACTTTTGCTTTGGATAGAATCACAATATCAGCGTTTTAATCACAGATTGTATGTACCAAATGTCATACTTGGGAATATTAACCATTTAAATGACTCTTGGTAATGTCCAATTTGATCTTCGTGGTATTTGGTACAATTGTCGCATGATCTAGCATGAACTCACTTCTTCAAAACAAATTGTCAACAGTAATGGCACAAGTCAGCAAAGGAAATAGTGATAGCCCCATCACATGAAATCTTCAAGACTCATCCTTGCATTCTTCTCCTTTTTCCTTTATTCAGAACACACTTTTAGCAGATCATGCCTGGACAGTAAGTCCTATCTATAAAACTGTTGATGGAATACAGATATTAGTCTGTAATGCCAAATAAACGCTTGTTTCCAGATGAAGCCAGCAAATTATGATCATGTTTGGGTAACTTCTTTTCATTAAAAATAGAGTGTGTTCAAAATTCCAGATGCCTGTGAAGAGAATAAAGCTACAAGGTACCATGGTTTTAAACAAACTGAACTTTACCAAAGTTAGTAAAGTAAAACAAATCTACACTAAATATGCACCTATAAAAACATATTTGAAGATTCAGAATTAACATAAGGTATGAGTTAGCCAACGCACGAATAACTGCACTTCAGTTTGCCAATCTGACGAAGGAAGAACCCATGCTAGTGCCACTGTTGGTAACTAACATCCGTGCATCAACTTGAAGCAGCAGTCCACAGACTTAAATGGAGTCAGCACTTGGGCTTTCAACTCTTTCACCGCTCAATTCAACTTTGGCATCCTGTAAAGGGATTCCATGGTGCCTGTGTTACACGGCAAGCAGCAGGGAGATGGCCATTCTGTCAAATCAAAGAGTTATTACAGACAGCGAAGCAGGACATTATATAAAAAAAAAATGCAAATTGCATTTAAAGTATGCAAAGGATATAAAACATGTATCCAAACAGGATTAACACAAAAACAAACGGGAACAAAACACAAAAACTGCTTTTTGATTGTGCAACATTAACTTTCCTCTGAAGTGGATGACTCAACACCTGTAAAACTCCTTTTTGGGAAACCAGAGGGGTCATTCAGTCATCATTATCATTTACTATGCCATTAAAACCTCAGCTTCTCCTTCATTAACAATGCTTAAACTCATCTTCGATCTTTGTTATGACAAAAATGGCTAATTAACATTAATTCACACAATAGCAGTCATCTCTGAGGAAATTTCTCAGAAGCAAGCATAGCAACAGTTCACCCTACGGAGGGACAGAGCAACATTCACAAAGACTAACACAATCCTAAATTGAAGTCAAAAATCAATTGATGTGTGTTCACATATGGCCTCAGCAAATGAACTTGTTGCTTCATTAATTTGTTTTGTGATTTGAAGCCCTTCTTTTGCAATAGATCTCTATACATTTAGAATGCCATGCAATACCGACAGTCACTGGGGATATTAATCAAATTAAGGTCAGTTCTGCTTAACCCATCTTAAGCAGAAACTAAGGAACATGAAACATGTTGAGGAACTGTCACAATTCAATGCAGTGAGGAAGGTCTAAACATAGATATGTTTCATAGAATCCCTACAGTGTGGGAACAGGCCCTTTGGCCCATTAAGCCCACATTGACACAAAGAGCATCCCACCCAGACCCATCCCCCTAATCTACATATCCCTGAACACTACGGGCAATTTAGCACGGCCAATCCACCTAACCTGCACCTCTTTGGACTGTGCGAGGAAACCGGAGCACCCGGAGGAAACCGACACAGACATGGGGAGAATGTGCAAACTCCGCACAGACAGTTGCCCAAGGGTGGGATCGAACCCGGGTCCCTGGCGCTGTGAGGCAGCAGCGCTAACCACTGAGCCACCGTGCCGCCCTAAAAAAATTGAATAAAATACAAAATTAATGAAGGCATTCAGCATCATCTGAATTAAAATAATTTGGATAGTACAACTGACTTGAACCACGTCACAGGCGAGTGCCACATGAAGGAATCTCATCCCATTCTATTCCAAGACCATTGTGCATATACAACTGTCTACAAGAATTATGGCTTTCTTTTGTAAAAGATCTCTAAACATTCAGAATGCCAGGCAATACTGACAGTCATCAGGGATAGTAATCAAATAAAAGTTCTGCTGAACTCATCCGAGAAGGATCATATCGGAAGAACTGACACAATTAAACACAATGATTGAGATGCAAACAATTACCTGATACATAATTGAATAAATGCAAATTCATGCCATGTGAAGGACTCATTCCATTCTATTCTAAGACCATATTACATGTAGAACTGACTGTAGGAATGAAGACTCGGAGATAGCAAGAACTGCCGATGCTGGAGTCAGAGTCAATACAGTGTGGAGCTGTAGGAACACAGCAGGTCAGGCAGCATCAGAGGAGCAGGACAGTCGACATTTTGGGCCTAGTTCCTTTGCCAAAATTTGACTGATGTTCCAGTATATCCAGAATCGACTTTTAAACCCTCTCCCAGCTTTCTCTCTTCCATCCTTCACAAATTCCAGGCAATACAAATTTATTGGCCAGATTATTTATATTCAATTTAAAGGATCTGACCATTGCTGGCAAGGCTAGAATTTGTTGTCTTGCTCCAACAGTCTTTGAGAAGGTTCTGGTGAGCTGCCTCCTTAATTTTAGCAGTCCTTGCATTAAAATAATTCCATCGTCAGAGGGGAAATTCCAACATTTTGATCCAGTGACAGTGAAAGAATGGTACATTTCTAAGACAGAATTGTGCATAACATTATAAGGAGATTGCAGGAGGCGGCATTTCTATATGTTCTTTCAGATTGCATTAGCTGTAGGTTTTCGATATGCTGTGAACAAAGCCTTGGTGAGCTGCCACAGTGCCTCATATGGATAGCACACACAGTAGTCACAGTGCACTGGATATGGAAGGGGTGGTGGACAATGCTTAGCATCTTGGAGGTTATTGGATTTGCTTTCATCTAATCAAGTAAATTCAATCATACTCCTTTCTTGAATGCTGGCCCAGCCCTCATCGCGGGAATGAGCAAAACACAAAAAAAAAAAATTGCCATTTTCAGATGGTGGAAATGATCTGCAGAGTCTGAAGATGAATCAGTTGCTCTGAGATTCTGACCGGCTGTTGTAGCCAGAGCGTACTCTTCAAGTTGAATGCCACTTGAAGGAAGTGCTAAGTGTAGAAAGGGCAGAGCTTGTGCTTTGGGTGGTGTCCATCACTAAGAGTGGTACAAAAGCACCACTGTTGAACAAGCTGGTCAAGTCCTAAAGGACACAACTGTTGGACTGAGTCTGCAGCAGATGGTGAAGAAACAAGGGGGGAAACATACTTCATCTTCAACAGTATGCCTGCTACAGATGCATCTGTCCATGACAGTACTCCAAAGAATGCTAACTGCACAGTTCTAATAATGGGGAAGTCTCATCTTCACATTGATGACATTCTCCATTTTGCTGCGCGCCAACGTCACTGTACCTATTGGTTTAAACGGGCATATTTCCAACTGATCTAACAATTAAGACTGGTCATTCATGAATTCGAGATAACAAGGTGTAGAGCTGAATGAACACAGCAGGCCTAGACTCTATGAAGGGTCTAGGCCCGAAACGTCAGCCTTCCTGCTCCTATGATGCTGCTTGGCCTGTGGTGTTCATCCAGCTCGACATCTTGTTATATCAGATTCTCCAGCATCTGCAGTTCCTATTATCTCTGGTCATTCATGAAGTCGAGTGGGCCATCGGCAACAGCAGAACTGTACCCCAACTCAATCTGCAATCTCATGGCCCAGCATATCCCCCACGCTAATATTATCAACATAGCGTAGAATAGCATGTCAGGAGCAGCCACCAGGCATATCCAAAAATGAGGTATCAACCTAGTGAGGCTACAACTCCAGACTACTCATGTGCCAAAAACATAAGCAGCAATTTGTCAGTAGAGTTTAGCAATTCCACAGTCAAATCGCTCAGATCTACATACTGAAGTCTTAACAAAATATGATGATGAAGGGTGGTAGATAATGAAACAACTCACTGGAGGAGGAAGCTCAGCCCCCCTCCCTAATGATAGAGAACGTCAGCACATCAGTGCAAAATACAAGGCTGAAGCACTTGCAAACATTTTCAGCAAGTGCTGAGTAGATGATCTATCTCAGCCTCCTCCGCAAGTCTGTTACATCACAGATGCTAGTCTTCAGCTGCTTTTATTCAATCCATGTGACATCAAGAAAAGCACTGTCTACTGCAAAATGAATGGGCTCTTCCAACATTCCAGCAATTGTGTCAAAGACTTGTGCTCCAGAATATGCTGTGCTTGAAGCCAAGCTATTCCAGTACAACTACAACACTGGCAACTACCCAACAATGTGAAAATTTCCTAGGTATGTCCTCAATACAAAAAGTAGGATAAATCCAACAGTCAATTCGTGACAAAAACAGAAACTGAAGTTGCTGGAAAAGCTCTGCAGGTCTGGCAGCATCTGTGATGAGAAATTAGGGTTAACATTTCAGGTCCGGTGACCTTTCCTCAGAGCCCTTCCTCCCACTCTAAGTAAGGGTCACCAGAACTGAAATGTTAACTCTGATTTCTCCTCACAGATGCTGCCAGACCTGCTGAGCTTTTCCAACAACATCTGTTTTTGTTTCTGATTTACATCTGCAGTTCTTTTGGTTCTTATTTAGTATTTTTGAGTCAATTAGCCTCCCACTAGTCTAATATCTATTATCAATAACATGATGCAAAATGTCAGCTATCAAGCAGCACTTGCTGAACAATAACATGCTCACTGACGCTCAGATTGGGTTCTTGCAGGGTCACACAGATCCTGACTATGTTACAGTCTTGGCTGAAATGTGCATGAAAATGATGAACTTTGAACTTAACCAATTGCAATATCAAAGGACCCCCACCATATTCAGAATCAATGGGAATCAGGGGAAATTCTGCAATGGATGGGGTCATACCTGGGACTGGTAGAGTGGAGTTGAATTAAAAAGGACAGCACCAGACAGACATAAAAACTAACAGTACAGAACCCCTTCAACCTGTCCGAGCTGAAGAAAAACAGCTAAGCGATTGTTGGTTATTTCTTGCACATCTCTTTTGATTGGTCAAGTGGTTTAAATAAGAGATGTTACTGCTGCTGAAAGAGTACTGTTAAGAAATACACTTTAAAAAAAAACACAACATCCAAATTAATTCAGTAATTAAATAAAATAGAGACTGCTGGGCAGATGACACTTTGCAGGTTTCGTAAACTGGAGCTGGTGGGTGCTGGTATGAACCACAGTGACAATGTTGGTTGCTTAAAGGATCTTCAGGTCATAGTTTAGGAACTGGAGCGTGAGCCATGGACACTGCGACCCAGGCACACTCCACCTGGGGGAGGGATGATTGAGCAGAGGCATAGATTAAAGTAGGGAGCCAGAGGTTTAGAGGGGAGTGAGGAAAATTCTGTTCATCCTGAAGGTATTGGCAAACAGGAATTCACTGTCTAAAAGGGTGATAGAGACAGAAACCCTCGTAGCTTTTGAGATATATTTATGTGCGCTCTTCAATTCCAGAGCATACAAGGTTATGTGCCAAGAGCTGAAAATGAGATTAGAATAATCAGGTGCTTGTTTTTGACTGACGCAGACCTGATGGACCAACCTCCATGACTCTATGAAGGAGGGGATGTGACACGGACACTGTATTTCAGGAGATAGTCATACCCTTAGATTAATTACATCAATTCGGTCTGTGGTCAGAAACAGGAGCGTGTGAATGGTGAGTGAAAGGGGTTTGGGGATCCAGAATCTAGCAATGGAGGAGCACCAGCCCATGCCTTTATCCAACTGATATGAGATTCTTGCTCCCAGGGTGAACAAGGGCACAGATTGCAGGGAGGTTGAATGAACAAAGCCATGTATATTGGTACGGAATGCCATTCAAGTCAGCGGGAGAAAAGATAAATCTAATAGTAACAGGAGAATAATTACTTTGGAGAAAACATACAGAGTTGAGTCTTCCCTGCCCTCAGATGGTCTAGTAAGCTACTCCATTGTATCAAAATGCTTAAACAACCTAATGGCACTGTGGGTGTCCCTAAAGCCCCAAAAGATGGCAGTAGTTTAAAGAAGGAAATCATGAGGGGCACAGTTAAGGGGAATAGAGAAGGTCTTTTCCCTTGCGTCGGGAGTTCAAAACAGAGGGGCATATTTTTAAGGTGAGAAGAGCAAGATGTGAAAAGAGACCTAAGGAGCAACATTTTCACACAGAGGGTGGTTCGTGTATGGAACGAACCGTCAGAAGAAGTGGTAGATGCAGGTACAGTTACAACATTTGAAAGACATTTGGATAGGTACAGGAATAGAAAAATGTTTTGAGGGATAGATACCAATGACGTAGGTAGGACTAAGAAAATGTTTCTGCTCAGGGATTACAAGCAGTTTGTGACCATATTCAACAGCTTGTTTACAAAAGTAATAATCTCCAGACTACTCAGCGATTCACTTGCAAATTAGAATTATGTAGATAAGATGAGAGAGGTAAAAATGTGGTTTAAAGATTGCTATGGGAGAAATGGGCTCCAGCTCATGGGGCATCGGCGCCAGTACTCGGCAAAGTATTAGTTTGAGCCTCAGTTGAATCATTCTGGGACCAGTGTCTTGGAAAATTGTACAGCTATAATTGTAGACAGGGCTTTGGACTAATTAGTAGGGAGAGGGCTCAATTAAAAGACAAGTTTAGAAAGTCAAAAAGAAATGAGAGACCAGAGATGTAAGGTAGTGAAGAGGTGGATGATAACTGAAGTGTCCAAGAAAAGGGCAGATATTATAGACAGAAGAGTGCAGCAGCAATTAGAATCAGAATAAGTAACAATGGAAACAAATCAAAAATTAAGGCACTTTATCTGAATGCATGGTATTTCTAACAAGGTAGATGTGTTGACAGCACAACTGATGAATATGAATTGATACCTGTCACGGAGCTTCGGTTGCAGAATGAACAAGACTGGGAACTTAATATTCAAGTGGATTCAACGTTCCAGGAAGATAGGCAAAAAGCAAAACATACAAGGGAAAAAGAGGTGCTGTTCATAAAGGAAGCCATCCATGTAGTGGTGAATAGTGATTTACATGCAATGGATCATGATGTGAAAGCAGTTTGGATATGAATAAAGAATAGCTGAGTAAAGAAGTCACAGCTGGGTTTTATCCACAGGGCACTGCAGAGTTTTCTTGTATTAAGTCAAAGTATTCATCAGGAAATAATGGAGGTATGGGGAAGGGCACTAAAATTGGCTTGGTTAATGTTAATTTGCATATCGATTGGGCAAATCCAATAGGCAAGACTAGCATGGAAGACAATGTTTTAAACTGCATCAGGGATCATTTCTTAGAGCAGTATATTGTACAACTGACGCAGGCTATTTTAGATCTAGTAATGTGAAATGAGCTAGGATTAATAAGAGAACTCTGAGTTAAGGATCCCCCAAGGGCTCATAAGCACAACATGGTGGAATTTCAAATTCAGTTTGAGGGATTGCAACTTGGATCTCAAGCCAATGTCCTCAGCCTAAATGAGGGTAATTACAGAGGTATGAAGAAAGAGGTGTCAAAAGCAGGCTGGGAAAACAGACTCAGGGGAAGGTCAGTAGATGAGCACTGGCAGATATTAAAGTGCTTATCTCATAACTCTCGGCAAAAATATATTCTGGTTTAAAATAAAAGGACTCAAACGAGAAAGACAAGCCACCTTGAGTTAACAAAAGCAGCCAAGGAAAGTATTCAATCAGAAACTAAGGCATATAAAGCAGTGAAAACTCATCATAGGCCAGATGATTGGGATTTTTGAAAGACCCAGCGCTGGATGATTATACTACAAATAAAAAGGGAGAAAATAGGTTATGAAAGTAAATTGGCAAGAAATAGAAAAGCTAACAGCATGAGCTTCTACGTAGATTTGAAAATAAAGAGAATAGCTCAAGTGATTGTGAATTCTTGGGGAATGCAACTGGAGAATTGATAATGAGGAACATGAAAATGGCAGATAATTCAAATTAATATTTCAGCCTTCCGACACACTAAACATTCCAAAGGTAAGTAAGGTTCCAAAAGCAGAAAAGGTCCTGCAGCAGTCTCTATCACCGAGGACAAAGTGGTTGACAAACTGATGGAAATGAAGCCAACCAGTCTCCAGGATCTGATAGCCCATATCCAAGGGTTTTAAAGGAAGTGGCTGCAGACATCGGTCAAAATAGTCCAAAACTCCAAACTCATTTGTTTCTTGGAGCATGCGAGCAGATTGGCTGTTTTACAATGAGATGCCCCTATTCAAGAGAGGAGACAGGAAGCAGGAAATTATTGGCAAGTTAGTCCAACAAATATCATCGGCAAAATGCTAGAGTACATTGTTAAAGGAAGAAATATCAGGGCATTCAGAACATATAAATGCAGACAAACTCAATATGGATTTGTGAAAGAGAAATCAGGTGACAGGACTTGTCATGTTGAGGACTTAAGGAGTCTGCAAGTAGATACAAAAATGTTGAGTCTTGGGCAAAAGAGAATCCAATTAAATTTTAGCGTGGAGTGATTTGAGTGTACTTGCACGTGAAACACAAAAAATTAGCAAGTAGGTGCAGCAAGTAAATGCAATCTTGGTCTTTATTTCTCGGAGTTGAATTTAAAAATAAGCAATTCTTGTGACAACTGCAAAGTGTGTTGGTGAGGCAGTAGCTGGAGTACTGTGCACAGTTTTGGTCCCAGTATTGAACGTTATATGGGCATTGGAAACAGCTCAAAGAGAAATTCATTCAGCGGATTTTCCGGATGAATTGGTTGACCAATCAAGAATGCTTTTGTTCCTTAGACTTAAGAATGAAGGAAGATCCAGTTGAAACACACAACATTCTTAACAGGCTTGACAGGTTAGATGGTGAGATGTTTCCACAAGTGGAGGAATCTTGAACGAGCAAATAAGAGTACACTCATTCAGATACAAAGGAATTTCTTCTCTCAGAAAGTGATGAATGTCCAGAATTGTCTACCTCAGGTTTGGAGAGGCTACATCATAAACTATTTAATGGGGGTAACTTGATTTTCTGAAATATTGAGGATTTCAGGACTATGAGGTGCTGGCACAAAAGATAAAGACCTAGTTCATGTCGACAGTGAGTTTACATACTGGCAGGGCAGGTTTGAAGGGCTGAATGGCCCACTCCTGCTCCTATTACTGATATACCTCTAACTAGCACAAAGGAAGATGGTTGTGGCTGGTGGAGGTCAGTCATTTCAACGCCAGGGCATGTCTGCTGGAGTTTCTCTAGATGGTGTCCGAGGCCAAACCATCTTCAGTTGTTTCATTCATTGTTTTTTATCACAAGGTCACAGTGGGGATGCTCGCCAATGATCGCGCAATGTTCAGCACCATTCATGACTCCTCAGATACTGAAGTCATCTTTGCCCAAATGCAGCAAGGCCTGGGCAACATTCAGGCTTGGGTGACATGTGACAAGTAACATCCACACCACACAAGTGCCAAGCAATGATCATCTCCAACAAGATAGAGTCCAACTATCATTGCCTGACAGTCAATGGAATTACCATCACTGAATCTCCCGACAATCAACATCTTGGGAGTGACCACTGACCAGAAATAGAACTGGCCCAACTACATAAATTTTTGTAGGTTATGTGGAACAATCCCTCTTCCAGACCTATACTGGCCCTAAACCACACCTCTTCCTCCGTTACATTGATGACTGCATCGGCGCCGCCTCGTGCTCCCACGAGGAGCTCGAACAGTTCATCCAATTCACCAACACTTTCCACCCCAACCTGAAGTTCACCTGGACCATCTCCAACACTTCTCTCTCCTTCCTGGACCTCTCTGTCTCCATCTCGGGCAACTACCTAGAGACAGATGTCCATTTCAAGCCCACTGACTCCCACAGCTACCTGGAATACACCTCCTCCCACCCAACCTCCTGCAAAAATGCCATCCCCTATTCCCAATTCCTTCGCCTCCGCCGCATCTGCTCCCAGGATGAGACATTCCAATCCCGCACATCTCAAATGTCCTCATTCTTCAAGGACCGCAACTTCCCCCCCACAGTGGTCGAGAACGCCCTCGACCGTGTCTCCCGCATTTCCCGGAACACATCCCTCACGCCCCGTCCCCGCAACAATAACCAAAAAAGAATCCCCCTTGTCCTCACATACCACCCCACCAACCTCCGGATCCAACGCATCATCCTCCGACACTTCCGCCATCTGCAGTCAGACCCCACCACCAAAGACATCTTTCCCTCCCCACCTTTATCTGCCTTCCGGAGGGACCACTCCCTCCGCGACTCCCTTGTCCGCTCCACACTCCCCTCCAGCCCCACCACACCCGGCACTTTTCCTTGTAACCGCAGGAAGTGCTACACCTGCCCCCACACCTCCTCCCTCACCCTAATCCCAGGCCCCAAGAAGACTTTCCACATCAGGCAGAGGTTCACCTGCACATCTGCCAATGTGGTATACTGCATCCGCTGTACCCGTTGTGGCTTCCTCTACATCGGGGAAACCAAGCGGAGGCTTGGGGACCGCTTTGCAGAACACCTGCGCTCAGTTCGCAACAAACATCTGCACCTCCCAGTCGCGAACCATTTCAACTCCCCCTCCCATTCCTCAGATGACATGTCCATCCTTGGCCTCCTACAATGCCACAGTGATGCCACCCGAAGGCTGCAGGAACTGCAAATCATATTCAGCCTGGGAACCCTGCAGCCCAATGGCATCAATGTCGATTTCACAAGCTTCAAAATCTCCCCTCCCCCAACCGCATCCCAAAACCAGCCCAGCTCATCTCCACCTCCCTAACCTGTTTTTTCTCTCACCCCAAGCCACACCCCCATCTCCTATCTACTAACATCATCCCGCCCCCTTGACCTGTCCGTCCTCCCTGGACTGACCTATCTCCTCCCTACCCCCCTACCTACACTCACCTTTACTGGCTCCATCCCCGCCTCTTCGACTTGTCTGCCGCCTCTCCACCTATCCTCTCCTCTATCCATCCTCTATCCGCCTCCCCCTCTCTCCCTATTTATTTCAGAACCCTCTTCCCCTCCCCCATTTCTGATGAAGGGTTTAGGCCCGAAACGTCATGTTTTCCTGCTCCTATGATGCTGCTTGACCTGCTGTGTTCATCCAGCCCCATGCTTGTTATCTCAACTATATAAATACTGTGCTACAAGAATAGGTCAGAGGTTAGAAATCCTGCAGGAAGTAACTCACCTCCTGACTCACCAAAACTTGCCCACCATCTACAAAGGTACAAGGCCGGAGTGTGAAGGAATACTCATTACTTGCCTGGCTGAGTACAACTTCAACAACACTCAAAAAGCAATACATCATCCAGGATAAAGCAACCCATTTAATTAGCTGCATATCAATTTTTAAAAATTCCACCACCAGGACATAGTAGCTGCAGTATGTACTGTCTACAAGGTGCACTGCAGAAATTCACCAAGGCTTCTTAGACAGAATGTTCCAAATCCTACATCCTCTACCACCTAAAAAGACATAGGCTGTAGATACATGGGAGAATCACCACCTGCAAGTTCCCCTCAACTCTCCTCACCACCCTGACTTAGAATTATATTGTCATTCTTTCAGTGATTTATAACATGGCAGGATTACCTCACAGCTCGAGATTGACCCACTAATGCATCACGACATCTGATTTGTTTCATTCACCGTTGCCAAATAGTTTTGCAATTGCTTCAAATTAATTGTCAACCAGTACCCTCATCTGTTTCTGTTCATCCATATTAGGTCCTTTCCATTTAAGTAACAGTCACTTATGGGATATTTTTGTCCCCATGCACAGATAAAAGCACTTGTCTGCATTGAATTTCATCTATCAACCGCCTACTTCAAGCTAAAGGTGTGAAAATGCTTCTGATATTCAGTTTTGGAGATTGTCTCATTAGTTCTGTGCCATCTGCAAAGTCAGACAACATCAGTTTACATCAATGTCAAGCAAAATCAGTGTACCTCCAGCTTCAGTACTTTTCCAAGGACAATAAACTGAAGAGATTATAAAACAGTTCACTGTGGGATCCCTCTGGTTCCATTCTCCAAAGCTTATGGTATCAATTATTTTGAAGAATTTTGATTGATTTCCTATCGTTCAAGTACTGCCTTTCCTGATACCTCGCTGAAATCTAACTCTGCCACATCCACTACCTCACCTTTACTCCTTTTCCATACAGTACCTTTGAAAAAAAAAAGGAACCATTTTGCAGGGGTTCAACAAGTGGTGTTCACCGCAAGGTATTTTTCACATTATTCTACATAAACCAAGAAGTCGTTTTTTAAGAGGTGGGGCTGTTCAATGATGAATCTACATTCAGTTTCACTTGCAACTCCAAAATAATGAAGCAACTCATAAATTTAAAATACGTCCTTGATCATCTCCAAGTTTGCGTGTTTCAAATGAATAGAATTATTGGCTTTATTTTACTGGTAGATGGGGAGATCAGCCATCTCCCTTTTATATTCAAAGTCATTGATTCACCTAGGATCAATAATTTGAAGAGGGTACATCAATTTTCAACCAAAAGCTTACAGGAACTACATCCAACAGTGCTACAACAAACAGAACAGGTCAAAGGATGCATCCTCTCCAATTAGCTGCTCACCTGCAATGATCTTTATTCACCATCAACGGGTAAGGATAGTGATTGAATACTTGTTCCTTACTTGTGTGACTGCAACTACAAGAAGCTCAGAGCTCCCGAGCCTAAAGGAAATTATTTGTTTGGCATCCTGGTCACCTGATTCAAGACCTTGATTATCCCATCATTATTCTCCAATCAGCGCTGACGGTTTTTCGGAAGTAAGAAAGACCTGCAAGAACTAGAATCTGTACTAGCATAACTAAGCGGAAATTTGCAATTGTTGTCCCCTTAAGCCTTTCTGATTTATAGGCTCAGCTTCATTCAAATCCTGCAAGTAAGCTTGCACTGAAGTCTACTTAAACACATGGTATTGGTGTTACTACCTGTCAGTTCCCAAAGACTGAAAGAAAAAGGAAATTGCTCATTGCAATACAAGTAAATTTTTAATAGTTTGATAATATCATTATTGTCACTGGTACTTAAAATTGGACTTCATAAATGAGGAATCTCAAACTTTCAGAGCTAGCAATAGAGATTTTAAAAACTTTCCTGTCTCTCTACTCTCTACTAATTTAATTTCTCCCCCTCAAGGGCAAGAGGTCCTGCCTCAAAAGGTACCAGCATATCGAGAGGCCATCCACTCCCAATGGACCAACACCACCAGCAGAAGCAGTGGCCACCGTCAAGACTGTAACTGACCAATGAGGAAGTGATCTAAAGTAATTTGGAAAAATTCCACATACTTGGGGGTTAACAAGGAGTAGGTAACGGGATCGAGGGAATGACGAGAGAGATGGGGAGAGGGCAGTGCGGCTCGGCAACATTGGCTAATTATACCTTGATGACCTCTCCTATGTCTAGGTAAAAAGGGACCAGATGCCTGCCCATGCAAGTAAACCTGCCCGTCTGACCTCTGGGACAGGGCTTTTCTCGGTGCCTCTCACTGCAGTCAGCAGCAGGTGTTTAAATGGGCCTCAGTTGGAACATAGGTGGGGAGCCACATGGTTCCCATCTCACCTCCTGTCCCCTTCCTCCATTGTTTTATTATGATTGCCATGAGGACAAGGGCTGTCAGTTGGGCAGGCATCCATTTAACATGATTTATTGGGGAACATTAAATCCTGCCCTTTATTTTGCTTTCTGGTCATGACTGCGCAGTCAATTAAAATTAATTTTTGCTCCCTGATTAACACTGCACAACTCAGTGAGGATTCTGCAGCCTACCTGGTTGAAAAGCCATGCCTTGCTTGTCCTGTTCATAAGTGCCCATGAGCCCTTTGTATAAGGCGCTGCCTCTAAGTACAGCAAACTGCTACTGAAAGTACAAAAAAACCTTGAGATTGGCTGTCAGCATGATAAATGTAGAATACCATCCTTCCACCTCTGATCAGAAAAACCTCGCCAGTGTCAACTATCTGTATCAAAGGTTCACCATAAATATATTATGCTTGAGCTGCAAGATGTGTTGTAGCAACTCACCTCATTCCCTTTCACAAGAACTGCATCTCTTCTGGATTGCAACTGAGCGCAACTGCAGCAATACTGTGAACACAGTTACTAAGTTCCCCTCTCACACTCATATTCCAATGACAAAGACATTAAACAGTATTACTTCTTCCATATCAAGAGACACAAATTCCGTATGTAGCAGCAGAGATGGAATACCTTCACTAATGAAATCACCACCTTCAACAATCAGAAGATTCTCTGCTATTTTGAGGTCAATGGGATGGACAATAATTTTAGTCCTGTCAAGAGGCATCATCTAGATCCCAAAAACAAACAGGTTTAAACAAAAGAATGCTGAATAATATTCAGAAAAGGGAATTCTTTTAGCTCTGATTTGACACATCAAGAATTTCAGAGGAGGATGACACTGCCAGTTACAGCGCCATAATTTCACTTGACATCAAAATTTGGCAGCTTGAACACTCTCTGAAGCAAAATTACAGGGGTTATTTTCTCGCACTGGAGGAAAATTGCAACGGGAACATGTTTAACTTAAGAGGTCCTTTCAATTCAGTCTGGAAAGAACGTTGAACATAGTTCTCATCATTCCCTCAGGCTGGCTCACTAGACACATCGAGTAATTATTGCCAATATAAACATTCAGCCGACAGAAGGGCAGATCCACTCATTCGATTGATTATAAAACTAAATACCACCATAAGGTTTCAGCAGATGGCACATTTATTGTGTGGTTACTTGAGCGATAGGAGGGTGTCACTGTGCTCGACCCGACTGTTCAATGTAAAGTTTGATGAAAGTTTCAAACTGAATGGTCCTCTCAAGAAACAGATGGAGTCTCCTTTTGTCTTAAAGATCTTTCACCATCCTTTGAAAAAGCAAGTTATTGCAATGCAAAGTCAAATATTCAAATAAATAATGTAAATTTGATTTGGTCTGCTTTTCAATGTTCACAGTTCGGTGGAAATGCCAAGCGTGATTAGGTTTTTAAATGTTAAAACAATTAAAGATTTACAGATCTAAAGAATCTAAATCTAAAAGAAAATGCTTTTTCAAATGAAGCTAACAGCATTGATAAACAGTGCATAATTCTCTTCCGTAAAAAATGGAATGTTTGCTTACTGAATAACATGTTGATAGATACATCAGCATCATTGGTTCCTTTGTGAGTTTGTACACAATAATCAGTGCAGTCAAACAGAACAGATTTCCTTTAGTCTGCCATAGAATTCATGTTACGATAGCGATAACAATTAAATTTTAATTTTAACCGATCACTTTAATGCGTTGGAAACTGTGCATGATGGTGGTATCACACTGGGGTTTGTGAAATGACAGAACAATCCATCGAACACACAGGTTGTTACGGAGGGTGAAGACAAGGAAGAATTCACCAATGTTCTTGTCAGAAGGGGTAGTCTACAGGGTCAAAATACAGGAAATGGGACAAACATGGAAATGAGACAAACATGGCCAAGGATTATATCAAGCACTACGCTGGAATAAACAATAAAAGGAAAATAGCATTGCAAGTGGGAACCCAAACAAATTGCATGATCACTTTGTGAAATATATTAATTCAGTCAGTAAGCACGATTTTAAGCTTCTTTCCACCTTTAATTGTGACTCTCCACCTTCTTCTCATACTTGCCATTCCATTGAAACTCAACCTTCGCTTTCAGAGCAGCTGCCTAGCTCTCAAATCAGCATTGTGTTCTTCTAGACTCAATACCAAGTCCAACAATTTCAGACCTTAATCTCTAATTCAAAATTGTTTCATTTCCTCTTTGTACCAAATCAATTTTGTGGCTTTTGGCTTATTTTGCTTTTAGTCAGCAGCTGTAAACCATTCTACCATTCATACCTCCATTAGCCACATATTTTGTTTCTTTACTTGTTCAATTACCACTCTTTTTGACCCTTCACCACAAGGTCTACTGTTATTGAACCTCCCCTGTCTTCTTCCTGCTTACAGATACTCTTTTGTTCTTTCTCTACCTTCCCACCACCTTCAATTACTTAAAATCCATCACATTTAATATTTGTTTCCAGTGCAAAAGAAAGTTACCATTTTAAAATGCTGACTCTGTTTACCCCTCCACAGAAGTTGGCTGGGCTGCTGATTGTCAATATTTTCTGCTTTCAATTAAAGATTCCCAACATTTCAATATACTGCGTCATTTTTAAAGTTTCTTTTTGAAACGCATCCGTATTATCTCGTCCAAGAGTTCATGATCTTCTCTGACACAGTATCTATTTATTTCTCAGAGATTCACTGCAATTATCGTCATGCATTTGAGTCAGATGAACACAGGAATATTCTGCCTAAAAGTCATGAATTATAGATTCCTTACTCTTCAGTTATATTGACCTTATACAACAAAGCTTTTGTGCTATAAGACAGACAGGAATGCATCTCCTAAAGGGCATGACTTCTGTAATTGAACTTCTTACTCTGACATTTATGGTGTTTCTTTTTTGTTCAATGTTTACCATGTGCCATGAACCAAGAACATATAAAGGGAATCTTAATAGGTCAAGCACTGTTATGCTAAAACACAGCATTTTTGCCTTTCTATGGTGCAAATAACATCTCATTGTCACCAATTTGCTAACACTGGAAAAGAAAGGTGAGAAAAAGTAACGGTCTAACAGTTCATTCTCTGGGTTCCTATTTATATATATATATATATATATATTGTTTCAGAAAGTATGGCCACATGAAAAAAAATCATTTTACTCATTTAAGACAAACCAGGCTGAATCATGAATGAAAACCGAAAGAACTGTGCGTGCGGTCAGAGGCAAAAATAGAAATTGCGGGAAAAGCTTAGCAGGTCTGGCAACACCTGTGGAGAGAGATCAGTTGTCTCAGTTCAGGTGACCCTTCGTAAGACTGGACCCGAAACGTTAACACCAATTTCTCTCCACAGATGCTGCCAGACCTGCTGAGCTTTTCCAAGAATTTCTGTTTTTGTTTCTGTATCATGAACGATTGCAATGAAATTCAAAGATCAAGAACTGAATATGTGGATAACTTCAGACTTGTTTGTAAAATGGCTGTGCTTGATCAGCAAACTCCAGCTGTAACTTTTGGAAGTTATTGTGATGTGTCTGAGAATGGCTCTGAATCATTTCCTGAGTGGAAAAGCAAAAGGTTAAAAAAAATTGGAAAATTTATGACCTAATCATTTTCCTGATGTCATCAAAAATGTGACTGTAGTGATATCGTAAGTTGTGCAGTATAAAGTCCGTACGATCAAAGCTTTGTGTACTTCAGTGAAATTTACACAGCATGACTTGATACTGCTTTATGATCAATTGGCTTCATTCATTCCAGGATCTGCTAAAATTGCCTCTCTCCATCAATGATGATTCTTAGCCAGACAAATACAAAACAGGGACTTATACATATCATTAAACTTGAGAAACTGTAAGTTCACTTCTTCAGATGGTAATATTTCAGCAACATTGGTCATGGAGAAATAAGTAATTCAGCCTTTGAGCCTGTTGTACCATTTGAGATCATAAAAGAGATCATCTAATTTTAATCCACTCCACTTTCCCGTTTGCTTCTCATAAACCCTTGACTGCTCTCTGTCAAAAATCCAACATAGACTTAAACAGGTTCAGTGACTGGGCAAAGAGTGGGACAGATGTTGTATAATATGGGCAAATAAGATATTTTCTATTTCGGCAGGAAGAACCTTATTTAGAAAGAACATTATCTAAACAGTGAGAAATTACAGACCTCTGAGATGCAGAGGGATCCAGGTGGCCCGATGAATGTAACACAAAAGGTTACTATTCAAGTGCAGCATGTAATAAAGAAAGATTATCGAATATTATTGTTTATTATGGGGGAATTGAATACAAAAGTAATGTGGTTATGTTTCAGTTACACAGGGCATTGGCGAGACCACATCTGGAATACTATGTACAACAGTGGTTTCCATCTTTAAGGAAAGATGCAAATGTATTGGAGGCAATTCAGAGAAGGTGTACCAGACAGCACATAGAATGGGCTGGTACATCTTAACAAGAAAGGTTGGGCAGGCTAGGCTTGTATCCAATGGACTTTTCAAAACTAACAGGTGACTTGATTGACAGGCAGAAAATCTTGAGGAGTCTTGACAGGGTGGGTATGGAAAGGATGTTTCCGCCTGACGGCGGATCTAGAATTAGCTGTCACCGCTTAAAAATAAAATGTTTCTCATTTGAGACGGAGATGAAGAGAAAGGGTTGAGAGTCTTTGCGACTTTCTTCTTCAAAAAGCAGTTGAAGCAGATTCTTTCAATTTTTGAAGGCAATGGTGAATATGTACATTGAGATTGGATGGATTAACACCACACTTGGTGTGATCAAGCATTTCTCCAGGTAACAAAGCTGCACATATTGCTCAGTTTACCATTCATGACTAAATCTCCAGTAAGGTTACAGCTCTTATTAGTTGAAATGGACAAAGTGGAGTTTTCACATATACGTTCTTCAAGTAAGATAGCTGGACGTATTATGGCATAGTGAGTAATATCCCTGCATTTGAGCCAGAAGATCCAATTTTAGGTCCTAACTGAGAAACTGACATTGAAGGGAGATATAATGGAGCGAAGAGTATAGTGCGAGCTTGTAGATCCTTCTAGTGTGTGTCATATGGCAGATGGTAAAACAGAGTTCAGCCACATGATGGTGAAAACGCCCATTTCTTTATATCACCATTCATTACTACAGGCTACAACATGCAAGTATATATTTCCACAGCAACTTGGACTCTGAGGCACTGATTGGATGAGTTGGCCAGACGTTGGCTGGCCAGTGTGGATCAGATTGCTGTTCACAGCGAGGGGTTCAATCCCTGATCAGGTGGAGGTAGATTTGAGACACGCCTTCCTACCTTACCCACTGTGAAGACTGTGGCACGGTCAGTCCTGTCTTTGGGCAGAGAATTCAAGAAGAAAAAGAAAGAATAAAATAGCTATACAAATGGAATGATTGTTAAATACTGTAACCATCTCTGAAGCACAAAGAGCTTAATGAATTCTCAATATCCAGAATAACCTGATTAGTTTAGAGCACCAGCCATTGGTCCGAGAGACAAATTGAGCAAGTGACCCACCAGCTTGTCAACCATTCTATTCAATTTTGTGTTTTCCCATAAATACCAATCAAATTTAAATGACTATAATGTTAAATAATTAAGAAATACATATCCCGGTGGCTATAAAATATTTGACTTAAAGGTTAGAGTGTTCCTTCAGCGAGGTACAATTCAGTCTCATTGTTTTTAAAGAGCATTCATAATTAGAAATATTTGTAACTTAGTGAGCTCAATACGCTTGGGAATTATGTGGGTATTTTAAAATAGAGTTACCTTTAAAAACTGAAGTTGGAGGAAAAATAACGTTTAATTAGATGAATGCTGCTCAGAAATATAGGTAGGGCTCAATATTAACGATTTAGGCTTCAACCTCCCTGAAAACACCATTAATCATTTTATAAATCCCAAAAGGTAGTCATAAGATCAAAGTGTAAAATGAAAAATGCTACGCATTCTAAAAAGACTTATTCTTCACTGAGCTATGCAAAATTTCCGCTTTAATGAAACCATCTAATCTGCTCAGAATGTTCTCTCCAAATTACATCTCTTTTTCTAACGGTGAAAAAAATACATCAGATGATGTAATCCAATGCCCTAGTTTGTTCATCCTGAACTGGTTGGCCCTCTGTGGTGATATAATTTTGAAGATTTCAAACCTTCAATCATCTCTCTACTTATTTTTTGCATAGTGCTCATTTCCATTTACAACCAGTCTTCCACCACCCATCAACAGTTCAATGAGACACCATTGTTTATCTTTAGCGAGGAGTTTATTTCATACTGTTCATCCCAAAATGTGAGAATGAATTCCATTTGCAGTGTTATAACAAAGCAGAGGAGTTTCCTGTTCAACATATTTTGGGAACTGAAGAAAAAAAAACACTTTGGCATATCAGGAACTGACATAATATTAAATAAACTTAACAATTAAACAGAGACCAGCGTCAAGAATAATATTCTGGTGCAGATCTCCTGAGAATGTTAGGGACCAGACCGCTTGATAAGATAAAAGGGCATTTCAGATAATAATTTTGAACTAATATGCGACTTTAATAAAACAATATCTACTAGGAAAGACCAAGGGAAAAAAAAATGTGATTAGGCTACAGAATTCTTCATAACCCAGTGGATCTGAAACATTATTGTGGGTAATCTGCATTTGGAAGTAGTTTTACAAGTCAAAATAATAAGTGATGCACAATATACACTGCAGTCTCTTTCGGAACCAGTGATTACACTGTGATCAAACATAGAACTAGCTGTGGTGTAATTGCTTGAAGTATCCAGGACAAAAATGTATGACTGCAAGGTAAATGAGGAATGAAAAATGTAATGTTGAAAGGAAAAATTAAATGTATTTCAAACTGCCAAGTAGAACACATATAGACATTGAATACACAAATTATTTTAAAATAGGCCAATAAACACTGGAGAGAGAGAAAATAAAATTGTGAAAACTTACAGCTTAGAAATTGAGGAAAACAGATTAAAACAGATATTATAGGTCTTTTCAAAGGAAAAGAACATGGAAATGTACATGGGCTTCAGCTGGTAATCACAATGCAAAGATCTTTTTTCCCCACTATCATAGTAATAATGAGAAAGGTAGTTGAATCATCAATAATTAAACTGAAGTTTGCACAGTTAAAATAGCAAATGGCTTCCTATCAAAATGTTGTACTATACCTAGCATCAAACTAGATTTTGAGATGAGTGGCAAGGCCACTGTCAAGTACTGTGGACAATGGAAATATGAAATAACTGCAGAAAATGAAGCAAGTATATACCGTGTCAGGCACTTTCTGCTGAGAGAGACAGAGTTAACGTTTCTGGTTAGTGACCTTCCATCAAAAATGCAGGAGTACTTTTAAACTTTTTTTGTCCTGTTTGAAGCAAGGCATTTGTTAAGTTGAAAAGATCCAAAATAAAATTAAAAAGACCGCACACACAACCCCATGGTCTCAGGGAGACTCAGGTGTCACCATATACAAGCCCATGGCTGTTGGCTAGATCACCATAATTCCCACCATTGAAATTGAACATCTAATCTAGTTGGTTACAGATCCATTAATAACAAACAGACTAGTGGAAATCATTTTAAGAGACAGTCAGCAGTGACCAACTCACCTTCTGACTCAGAAAAGCTTTCCACCATCTACTCAAGTCAGCAACGTGATGGAGTACACTTCACTTGTGTTGAAGAGTGCAGGTCTGAAACTCAACACCATCTACAACAAAGATGCCCCTTGATTTGTACACTCTGCCATCTTAATCATTCACTTCCTTGACAGCCTGCTACCCCTACCACCATGCACCCACCCAAACATGCCCCAGTTACACAGAAGATCTACTGCCTAAACTCTTAGAATCATCTTCCACAGTACAGTACACACATGGCAGCACCACCTCCTGAAATTTTCTTTTTCAAGTTACACACCATCTTCACTAGGAGGTTTGCTTTTTTGCTTTAGATCAAATTCTGCAACTCGCGACTCAACAGCTTTGCACCCTACAAATGTCTGCGGTACAAGAAGGTTACTCACTACTCTCTTCCTGAGGGGCACAATCCATGCTGAATAAAAAGAAAAATCTAGACAGAAACAACTTGATAATTAATTGTCCACATCTATGAGAACATGAAACTGCATGAAAACTGTCATGAATTTCTTTGAGGGCGTCATAGAAAAAATATATTCTGAGATTCCTGGATATCGTTTATTTTGACTTGAACCAATGTCAAAGCCAAAAACTTCCAACTAAATTAAAACCGAAAAAGAATTTATGGAAATAGTGGACTGGATAAAGATCGAACATTGGAAAGAGCATTCATGTAAGATTTGAGCGGACTAAATTGACATTCTCTCAAAACTTGGGTGAAACAATTTCAATAGGCAACAAAACTGGGCAGATACATAACAAGTTAAAGTTGACAGTTTTCCCAACATAAATTATTTGAAAAGCGCTTCCCTCAGAAGAATACAACTAAGATAGCAGAAGAAAACTGTTGCAGGCACCTGAAATTAAAAATAATCACTTTCAACAGCCAATGACATGAGGCAATGTAAGTAAAGTCATCATGTTTAGTGAAACCAATACAGAATGGGTCACCAAAGGTTATTTTAAGTCTTTACAAAGCTCTGATCAAACTTTGAGAAAGGGTCACCAGAACCGAAACATTAACTCTGATTTCTCTTCACAGATGCTGCCAGACCTGCTGAGCTTTTCCAGCAACTTCTGTTTTTGTTCCTGATCAAACCTTATTCTGAGGCATGCCTTTCATTCAGGTAACCAAAATACAAAACTAAAAGTAAACAAGTATTGGCAGGCTGAAGAAAAGCGCAACATGATAGATTTCGACAGTTGTGAAGTAGCGACATACAATTGATATGCAGAAAATACTGTAAATGTGGGGCATTTCATCAACCAATCAAACACGCACTATTATTTCAAATGAAGCTGGGGGTTTAAAGCAAAAGGACATACCTGAATGCTGGTCACAATAAAGAAGGAGAATTTAAAGAACAATTTTCATGACTTTTGACTCGAAAACACTTCACAGCTACAGAAATGCATTTAAAGCATAGTCCATGAGAGCATGCAATGGTATAAATATCGAGGAGGGCACCAGGAGATCAACCACGTTCTTGTAGAATAGTGGTATTGGATAGTCAACATCCACCTAAGCTGAAACACAGGGGCTTAGTGGAACCTAGCATCCAAAAGATAGCCTGTTTGATGGTGCAACATTCACTCGCTGTTTCAGCATATTCTTAACTTATGTACCTCAGTCCTGGAATAAAACCTTGAATGCAAAACATTCAGATTCAAGAGATGACAGCATAAGTCAAATTAGTAATCAAATTTTTCTGAAAAAAAAAACTATGATTTTAATCATTTTAATTTTGGGAATCAAACATGCAGAGTAGCCCAGGTGAAAAATGTTAGAGACGATTGTTTTAATCTATTTTTCCATCTACTTTTCATTTTTCTCTGCATTTTAAAACACCTTGATGATGCAGCTTCTCAGTGTTTTTCTACAATTACAGAATCTGATTTCAATGTAAGCCATTCTTTTCAGTTTAAAAAAATCCATGTTTTTCTACTTAAAAATGAAACAGAGCGTTGGGGCAACGGGATCTGATGCTCCTTATTTCAATGGAAAAGCAACTTGGGAAGACAGTTTAAGTGAAAAGCCATTTGCTGCTGCTTATTCTGCACATCTGCCAAACTTCAACTCACAGATTTTTCACTTGAAGGCTTCTTTTTTTTAAAAAACATGACATTGCTGAAATGCGTTACATCAATTTGCGTTAAATATTGTTTTAGATGAAACCATATATAAATAATTCACATTTCCGAAGGAAAAGAAAAGAAATTTCAACATGCAATAGTTCCAGTTTTTGAGGGGAGTTTTCAGTCATCATTTTCTGGAGGGGCTGAGTATCACTTCATTGTTTTGATAACAGACAAGTGAGACAATTATGCTTGCGACAACTGAATCATTCTTTTTCTTGCATTGTAAAAATAGCACAAAGTAGAGATGGCAAGGCTCATTTCTCCACAGAAATTTTTGACAGAGTCACCGTTTAATTGCTTCTGAATAATTCGGGAATAGATTACTAATGGAAAGGAGGAGGTGATCATAAAGAAATGAGCAAAATTATGAGGTAGTCTGGAGTCATTTACAGGAAGGAAATTCAAAAGAGAGGAGGGTCAAGGCAGGGGTGACCATGGTCTTTGAAATGGTGTGGAACCAGAAATACTTCTTGATACTTTTCCTAATTAACCTGTTCAGAAATATTATTACGTACCTCTGGAGCAGGTGGGATTTGAACCTAGGCCTCCTGGCTTAGAGATAGGGAAACTACCATTATGCCACAAGAGACCACAGAAATATATCTAATACTTACGTCTTAAGACAGCCATGAGCTTTTCTAATATGTCTTGAAAAGGCAAAACCCAACACTTGCCACACTCATCATTGTTCAGTTTTGATTTCAATTATCCTTAATTAATGCATTCAAGAGGATCCCAATATGCCTGAAGAATGAGGTCCACAAATTTAGCAATAGGATAGCATTGGGGAGGAGGGCTGCACTCTGCCTGACCATTCTATTTGTTTAGTTTTTATGAGATCATTTTTGGTCAACTTTGGTCTGCTTTTTCGTCACAATCTTTAGGTCTCTCTGTATTAATTCCAGAGAGGAAGCACAATAGACCAGCGAGAGTTTGTTGTTGAGAAAATGCAGAAGTTGCACAATTTTTCCACTTTCTTAGCATGTAAACTTATTGAGAATTAACTACTCAGTGATTGCGACACAATCCCTAGCAAAGGTCACAGTGTTGATTCAGATGACAAAGTTCAATTCTTTCTGTCAACAGTGATTTTTTTTCCCCCTCCCAGGTCATGCAATATTTAAAGCCAGATTTCTTTCTGGATGCATTAGAGAAATTTCAGAAAACACAACAAATTTGAACATTGTGACTGTGCAGCAGTAAAGTGGGTACATCATTAATTGATGTGCATACTTTCATGAAATATTCAAACTGTTGTAAATTGACTGATTGTTGCAGTGTCAAAATGCAGAAAGCCAAGCAGTAAAAAGACAGAAATGGAGCCTATTCTTTACAGATTTACAAGCTTTTACGTAGAGGCACATAATGCATTTCTTGCACTTCAAGCACATGAAAGTGTTCGTGTGCACCTGCACATACGAACCCAGGTGAACCCTCAGTAAGACGACACATTAATATAATTGAACACTAAACGAATAGACAATTAACATACATTGTGTCATAGTTTTCATTGCAGGTGTGTAATTGGCAGATATGCACAAAGCTCCCCCAGCTATGCATCTCAACTCTTGCTACTGTAAGTTCAAAGGATGCAAACTTGAATAGATATGAAAATTGACTGGTTTAATCATACACCCAACATACATACAGAAATATAGAGCAAGAAAAGGGTTATGTCTTTGCTTGTTAAAGCTGCTCATGATTCCAAGATCAACTCTGTTTCTGCAAGCACAAAACATCTTAAACTCTTCTCTCCTCTGTCCAATGCTTTCACCTCGAGTCCCAAATGCAAAGACAGCAGGAACATTTTTCTCACTAAGAGACCATTCAAACGGTTGCTCCCACTTTTATCCCTTGCCTCAGCCGAATGGATTAATTTTCATCCAGTCCTGAGCTTAGATTTTGTAAAATGCTAACAGGACAGAAGGAGGCAATTTAATAAGTTGCGTTCAGACCAGTTCTCAGCAAGGGAAATTTAACTCATCCCACTCCTTGGCTCCTCCTCCACAGCCCTGAAAATTATTCCTTTTCAAATATGTATCTAATTACTTTATGCAAATCACAATTGAAAGTGTTTGCCGCCACCCCTCCACACCTGCCATCAAGTTTTCTATATAACGTATTTTACATCTTAACCACTTGTACACAAACTGCTTCTTCCTCATGTTACTAACTACTAATCGTTAATGACCTTAAATCAACGACCTTCTGGTTCTCAACACGAACATCAAGGGGAACACTTTATCACGATTACCTTCACTAAATTCCATCCACGTTTTGTTTTCAAAGGAAACTACCTCAGGTTCTCCAATCTCTGAAATGAATGCATTGTCTCTTGAATCATCCTTGCTGTAAACTCGATTAAGGCTTCATATACTTCCTGGAGTATAGCGCTCAGAATAGGAGACAACATTTGAACCGAGACTAAACCAGTATATTCTCAAGATTCATCATTATTTCCTTGTTTTTATGATATATTTATTCAGCATTCAGTATGCATTCGGTATTTCAATAACTTCCTCTTTTCCTATGATTTTGGTGGCGTGTTTTTTTTTTGGAAGTGAAGGAAAATAGAAAGGACTGATTTTATGCCTCAGTTGTCTCCTTCGCATTTGTAGCAGAGATGTCTTTTCTGGTCTGTAAGTAGTCACAGCATTCTTCTCACTCTTCTCCTATTTATAAACCAAAAGAAAATTTCTGAATACTCCAGTATTTTAAGAATTTGTCTCTTTTCATGTTTTTGTTTGCCTTTGATTTATTTTTTTCCACAGCCTCTCTGAACTTCCTATGTTCAGGTGAATTCCTCTGGTATTAACAACTTGACATCTGTAAGACTCTCCCTTGTTCTGATTGGTCAGAAGAGAAGATTCTCTGGCTATGTCTGGAGAGATATAGATGGAAGCAGACAATCCAACCCAGTCCTACACAACAGAGAAGGCATCGGAAGAAGAGGGCGTAGTAAGCCATGTGGACGGCTACAGACAGGTTGAGAAAGTCAAGGAGGGATCGTTTACCTTGGTACATTAATCACAGATATTGATATGTGTAAGGAAACTGGAATATATATGTGTTTACTTCAAAATGGTGAAATATAAAAGCCGGGAAATTTTACTGCCGCTGGAAAGTACTTCAGTGAGGCCATATCTGGAATATTCTGCAGAATTTTGACCTCCTTCTTTGAAAAAGTATACAATCACATTACAGGGAGTTCAGAAAATAGTTCACACCACTCGTTCCCGGGGCAAAGGGATTGTTCGTACAGAAAGGCCAAGTAGTCGAGCCTTTACACACCGGAATTTAGAAGCATGAGAGGTGATCTTACTGAGGTCTGCTCCTTAAAATAGAAGATCTATTTATGGTCATCTGTTCAAGGCAAAAGAATCTTGAACGTTCCTATGGATTGCAGGGTAGCTACTATTAAAAAAAAAGGAGGTAGAGAGAAAACAGTGACTTGTGGACCATTCCACCTGACATCAGAAGTAGGGTTTATGCTTGAATCCATTATAAAAGATTTAATAGCAGAGCACTTGGGAAACAGTGACAGGATTGGACACAGCATGGGTTTGTGAAAAGGAACTCATGCTCAACAAATGTATTGGACTTTTTTTTTGAGGATGTAACTAGTAGAGTTGAGAGGGAGAACCAGATGCTGTGCTTTTTTTCAACTTTCAGAAGGCATTCAATGAGGTCTTACATAAGAGATTAGCTTGTAAAACTAAAGGACATGGCAATGGGAGTTTGGTGCCGACACAGATAGAGAAGTCGCTGACAGGCAGGAAACAAAGCGTTGGATTAAATCGGTCTATTTCTGAACGGCAGCCACAGACCAGTGAGGTACTACAGGGATTAATACTAGAGCCCCAGCTACTCATAATATATATATATTAATTAATTTAGATGAGATAACTAGATATAATAACGCCATGTTTGCAGACGACACAAAGCTGATGGGGGACTGCTGGGGTGAGAAACAGGGTGGAAACAGACATACTTTACTGTGAATTGAAGAAGTTGAATGAGTTGAAAAATGCACGGCAGATGAAATAAAAACCTCAGTTGTCCACTTTGATATCAAAAACAGGAAAGCAGGTTATTATCCGAGTGGTGATAGATTGGGAAAGGCAAGAAGACACGTTCTTGTATACCAGTTGCTCAAAGTAGGCAAGTGCAGTATGCAGTGAAAGCCACAAATGGAATGTTGGCCTTCACAAGAGGATTTGAGAGCAGGAGCAGGAATGTCTTGCTGCAGTTGTACAGGATCATGTACCTAAAAAGATCAAATAGTATGAGGCAAAGCGGGAACATGTTACTGAGTAGGATGATCAGCCATGATATACTGAATCACGCAGCAGGCTCGAAGGGCTAAAAGACCTACTCCTGTTCTTATTTTCTATGTTTCTACGAAGGACACAAATTCCAGAGAGTGGTCTTGATAGCGCGGATACCAGGAATAGTCTGGGACAAGTGGGCAGAGTCTAAAACTAAGAGATTTCCTTTTTGGGACAGATGTTAAGATCCCAGACTGGACCACCAACTTTATGCTATGAACCTTGTTGAGATCACCAAATTATGTTATGACCTGCAATCCTAAAACCAGGAACTTTATTTGCAAAATAGACACAAAGTAAGATCCTTGGGACTTACCAAGAGAAATAAAGTGAGAAGAAACACTGGTTCAAAACCCTTCAGCATTGAAGGAGTATCACAGCATTAAAAATTAATGGCTCCTCTTCTGTTTTGAATACAATCACTTATGTTGTACCCCTAAGCTCTATCCTTGACCTCCTACTTCCCTTCTAAGTGCCGCTCTGAGCAATATTTCTGAAAAATGTAACATGTTTAAGATGGATGTTTACAACACCCAGCTTGACCTTACAAATGCCTGCGTTGAATCCTCTGCTATCCCTAAACTGTTGCTTGTTCGACCGACATCCATCACTGGATGAGGAAAAGTCCTCCAACTGAAAACAACAAGTGCCTCAACTCCCAAACACAAACTCCATTTTTTAGCGACACTTGACCTCTCTCCTAAGCAAGTGGAACAGACTGGATCAGATTGCTGAGCCTCGCCTTCAGAATTTGATCTCAAGATGAGCTTCCAACAACAAAGTGATGCCATGATTGAGGCTAATTCTAGCCCTGCCTCAGCTTGTCTATGTTGAAAGACTCCATCCATGCTCATCTTCCCATTAGCAATGTGACCGTTAGAATGCACACATCCTACATACTACCTTATGTGAACTTACGGTCATTGAAAATTCTTCTGGCCGTGTCCCAACTCTCAGAAAATCCTGTTCACTGATAACTTCTTTGCTAACTACCTGATTTGGTTCTTGTTAATGCAGTTTTTAATTTCCACATCACCAGTGGTCACACCTTCAGCTGGAAAGACTCTGAGTGGAGAGATAAAAGGTACTGCAGATGCTGGAGAATCCGAGATAACAAGGCGTGGGGCTGGATGAACACAGCAGGCCAAGCAGCATCAT
>JAHRHZ010000069.1:13171044-13210953 GCA_024137785.1 Ginglymostoma cirratum | reverse complement strand
AGATGATGCTGCTTGGCCTGCTGTGTTCATCCAGCCCCACGCCTTGTTATCTAAGACTCTGAGTGGAGTTGTACTGTCCCTCTCTTTGCAGCGAAAGATCAAGGTTCAAGTCTAACACGTCCTGGGTGTGTATCGTGACATGTCTGAAAAAGGTGGTTTAAAAATAAATTTTTGATGACATAGCTCAGTGGGTTAATGCATCTATTTTGTCAGCAAGAGATCTTGACTTTGAATCATGGTGGTGTTTTTCTCTGGCAGCACGGTGGCTCAACGGTTAGCACTGCTGCCTCACAGCAACTTGATTCCAGCCTCAGGCAACAGTCTGTGTGGAGTCTGTGCATTCTACTGGTGTCTGTGTGGATTTCCTCTGGGTGCTTCGGTTTCTTCCCACAGTCCAAAGATGTTCAGGTTAGGTGGACTGGCCTTGCTAAATTGCCCACAGTGTCCAGGGATGTGTGGGCCAGGTGGATTAGTCATGGTAAATAAAAGGTTACAGGGATACGGTAGGGGTTCCGGATGGGATGGTCTTCAGAGGGTCAGTGTGGACTTTCATGGGCCGAAAGGCCAGCTTCCACACTGTAGGGATTCTATGATTCTTTGAGGGTCTTGACATCCAGGGCTAGCATCCCTAACTCTGAGCCTGGACACGAGCTCAACTTCCACCCCATGATGTGATGGCCATGTGGCTGTACATTTCCAAACAGCTTGACTTTTAAAATAAAAAACAAGCCTCAATCTAGAATTCCTTCATTAAATCTCTTTGCATCTGTTCAGTCCTGGGGTAGGGGCATTGTTGATCTGGCCAGAATTTGTTGCTCAACTCTTTGTGAAAGACTATGCAGTCTTGAATCACTGCAGTACTTGTGGTGCAGCCCTGGCTACAGTACTGATGAGAAGAAAATTTCAGCGTTATGATCCAGCAATGAAGACGGAATGGTCATACAGATTGAAGTCAGGATGTCGGGTGGCTTGAAAGTGCTTGGTGGTTGGTGGACAGTCATTCTAACTTCCCGCAACCTAACTTCTGAGCTACACCTACAGCCAAAATATTTGTAGGTCCATTTCAGATCCTGATCAACAGTAACTTGGAAGATATCGATGGCAGGAGTTTCTACCTCTCTTTATTCATTTAATGCATTCCAAAACTTGCACTTTGATCACTGTTTTGATTATTTGTCCTAATGTCTGTACTTGGCGTTCGGATTTTTTTACACATATGCAGTGGTGTAGGATGTTTATTACGTATAGATGACATATAAAACTACTTGTTAATCTCCAAGAAAGTGTCTAGATTGTAATGGAATATGCACCACTTGACTGAACGAGTTCAGCTCTCTCAAACACTTTGAAAATGATCATCCAGGACAAGGCTGCCCACTTGTGCAGCACTTCATCCACCGATGTAAACTTCAATCTCTTCACCGCTGATTCACGTTGGCAGCCATGTGTACCCATTACAAGATGCACTCCAGCAACTCAACAAGACTCCTCTGTTTGCACCTTCAAACCCATGTATTCCACCAGTGAGAACAACAGCAGATCACAATTAATACCCTGGGTGTACCATTGATCAGAAACTGAACTTTACTAACCATGTAGATGAGCATCAGAAGCAAGGAATGCTGTGGTGAGTAACTCACCTGCTAAACTCCCATCAACCTGTCGAAAATCAAAAAGGCACAAATCAGGAATATGATGGAATACTCCCAACTTGCCTGGATGAGTGCAGCTCGAGAAGCTTGACACCACTCAGAGCAAAGTAGCTACTTAACAGGCACTACAGCCACAAATGTCAACACTGCCCACTGTTCTGTAGCAGCACTGTGTACGACTCACAAGATGCACTGCAGAAATTCACCAAGACTCCTTAGACAGAAACTCCCAATGGGAGTATGACCTGCAAGTTCCCCTCCAAGTCATTCATCAACCTGAATTGGAAATGGATCACAATTCCTTCGGTGACTTTGGTTCAAAATCCTGGAATTCCCTCCTTAGTCACACTGTAGGCCTACTTACAGCATATGGACTGCAGCAGTTCAAGAAGGCAGTTCATCACCACCTTCTCATAGGTAACTAGGGGCAGGCAATAAATTCTGACCCTTTCAGTGATGCCCATACCCCACGA
Organism: Ginglymostoma cirratum; assembly: GCA_024137785.1. Taxonomy (NCBI): domain Eukaryota; kingdom Metazoa; phylum Chordata; class Chondrichthyes; order Orectolobiformes; family Ginglymostomatidae; genus Ginglymostoma; species Ginglymostoma cirratum. The sequence continues at coordinate 13,208,828 of JAHRHZ010000069.1, read as the reverse complement.
GCAAATAAAAATAAAAGACGGAAACACCACCACTACAAGTTCTCTACCAAGCCACACACCATCTTGAAATAGAACACTATCATAATTCTTCCAATGTCATGGGATCAACTTTTGGAACGCCCTCTACAGTACCACTGGAAGGGATGGGCAACAAATCCCGGCCTTGCCTATATTGCCCAATAATAACAAAAGTTCCTTTTGCTCTGAACTTAATGTATTTTGTTCTTTTGTTCCAAAACTTTATCTCCAGCTTACGACAACAGTGCAGCTCAACAGTGAAACATTGAGCATTTACAAAAAATCGACCATCGATCAGCATTTCTACTCACTTAGAAATTTAAATGTAATTTAACTTAGAGTCAATATTTTGGAGGAGGTCAAAATGTCATCTGCTTGTTACCTCAGAGATGAGATAATAGGTTGTAACTGCCTGCATCGTGACGATTAGCAATGGGTGGTCCAACACAGTTGCTGGAGTGTAATGAAAAGTGCATTGCATATTTTGTCCACTGAAAGTTACCAGACATGTATTCCAGCAGAGATTCCGTCTCGAGGAGAAAATAAGAACTCCTGTTTTAATAGCATGTCAAGTTCTGATTCTGGAAACACTTACTGCTTCCACTCGAGAACTTCACAGAAGTAGTTGCAGAATTCCATTCACGACTTTCATGATCAGTATTTCTTATTGATTGTTTTTTTTTCCTTCTGTTGCAGTCACAACTGTATTCTTATTCAATAACAAAGCACAATATCATTCTTCCTTAAATAGTGATAGCTGTGCCAACTTACTACCAGAACTCCCTCGCTATTAACACTGTCATTTTAATCCCATGAGTTGCACAAATAAAGGTATTCATTTAGCAGGCAAGCAGAACAGAGGGTCAGTCACAGAATGTCAGAAAGATCTGAGAAAGTTTCAAACAGACCATCCTAATTAACACCTTAGAAAAATGTGGCTGCAATTAAAACACCTTCTTTCGTGTTACCTTCACATTCAAGATAAAAGTTACAACACCCTTAAACTTGTGCTGAATAAGTTTGATCTCATAACTGTAACCTTAAAAATATCATACACAGAGCCAGAGGAAACTTTGGGTGACCATCATTTCTTTCAGCAAATCCCACTTAGCAGCAGCAATGGTATAACTCCAGCGGTAAATGTTTCCAGAGAATTGAATCTGTCAACTCTTAACAGAGCTTTTTTTCTGTGTGATTACTGGATTTTGTATTGTGCAATGAAATGTCACCTGTAATATTTCTACAAGAAAATGTGACAGAAAATTGAATAAAATGATTCCCAATTTCTTTCAAATTTTGATATTGCTTCTGCCACAGACTAAAAACTGATACTATAAACAGATATTCAATAGATGTCATTGGGAATTTTTTAAATGATGTAACTTTTTCAGTGATGCACAGGCTGAGGTTTTAGACACAATTAGTTCATATATATAGAAAGATAGAGCTTGGAGGCACGTTGTCTTTGTAGAATGTATATTTTCTGCTTAAAACAACTACCCATTCAGTATTTTATTGTTCCAACCAGAGTATTAGTTGACCACACTGAACTTTATGAAACTAAGATTGAATAAGTGAAATTATCTGAACTGAAATTCACATCATTATCAAAAGATAGTGAAAACGATTCCACCCTTTCAAGCAAAGAGAAACATCTCCTAATTTCATCTATACCTATATGACAAGTTTGACACACTAGACATGAAACAGATTGCTTACAGCGATTAAACTTGAACTAAGAAACTCAGACAATGCAATGCACAAATCAGCAATATTTCAGGGAACCACTTTTATTCAGATCAGAGGAGATGGATCTGCAACCGAACATGGCTGGGGAGAGTGTTCTCTCTGTTGGCTTCTTGAAGGACACAGCACCTGGTGTCAACACAAACTGAAGACAAATATCTGCATACTGAGAACTTAAAGAGATTTGTAATATTGGCTACTGCTGAGGATATGGAACACAAATTAAACCACCATGATGCCACATTAACCATTTACACCTCGCTAATAAATTTAAAATGCATGGCTTCATCTTCACTATGAACTGGACACTGTCCCTCTTTAACTTTGTACCCGTGTATACATGCTTGACGTTGCATCTTTATTATTACTCTTCATGGGATTATCAGACAATAAAATTACTCTTTCTTTCATTCAAGAAAGCCTTGTAATGAGTTAGCTCTTGTTTCTAGTAAACTACTTAACTATATTTTAACTGTAGAAAGGTATGGCATGGTGCCAAAAAGGGTTTTTTGTTTGGAGAAACAACCATGGAGATTGAAAAAACAGAGCTGATTCATCTCCTCACCTGATAGCAACATTAGGCATGCAGTAAGTGTACACTATGAAATAATCACTACAAAATGGAAGTAGACCACTTGGCTATCGAGTCCACACTGCCCCTCTAAACAGCATTCCATTCAAACCTACCGCTACTCTATCACTCTGCATTTCCCATGGTTAATCCACCCACCCTGTACATCCCTGGACACAAGAAGGCAATTTAGTCTAACCTAACCTGCAAATCTTTGCACTGTGGGAGGAAACAAGAGCACCCAGAGGAAAGCCAGACAGACACAGGGAGAACATGCAAACCCTACAGAGACAGTCAACCAAAGCTGGAATCGAACCCAGGACCCTAGTGCTAACCACTGAGCCTCACCAACATTCTTTTTTATAGAATCCTTACAGTGTGGAAACCGGCCATTTGGCCCAATGAATCCACACTGACCCTCCAAAGAGCATCCCATCCAGAACCATCCCCCTACCTTATCTCTGTAACCCTGCGTTTCCCATGGCTAATGCACCAAGCTTAAGCATCACTGGACAGTATGGGTAATTTAACATGGCCAATCTACCTACTTTACACATCTTTGGACCGTGGAAGGAAACTGGAGTACAAACTCCACACAGACAGTCGCCCGAGGGTGGAATTGAACCTGGGTCCCTTGCGGTTTGAGGCAGCAGTGCTAACCACTGAGCCACCGTGTCGTAACTTTTCAACACTCCCATCCTATCTGCCTCCACGTGTTCAAAAATCTGATACTGAGCAAGTACTTCAGTCTGCAAGTACCTTGGCACGTACTTAACATGAGCTGCATTTTAAATATTTTCTGTGTTTTCAAAACAAATAATCTTCCACATAATTTAAATTTCATGGACCTCAAAAAGATCCTTTATTTCTGCAGGCACAGTAAAACACACAGGCTTACTGACATAATCCAAAGGCACTGCATTTGTAATGCATCTGTTCCTTATCATTTATTTGTGCATTAGGTTGGTTCTGGTTGACTAATCATGAGCTATCTTCTTCATCCATTCTATTAAAAAAAAAGGCATTTGCTAAACCTTAAGCGACTTCTGGTCAAATTCTGGAAAGAAAGCTCGAAATTCCTGTTGAGATCAATCTGAAATTGAACTACATTTGTGCTCATTCTAAGCTCTGAAACGTTTCTAATAATGTGGCCAAGAGCAGATCTAATTGCTACCCAATCATTTCTGCAGGACTCCTATTACTAAAAGAATGGCTAAACTTTATCAGGGCTTTACGGAATTATCCAAATCTCCCTTCATTCTGCTTACATTCAAATATCTACACAAACCACTCGTGTGCTTCCATGTTAAACAGCATAGTGAATTCATGCTCTTACTCTAAATTCTGTAGATTTGGAGGCTATGCTACAGTAATAGACCCTGTAGTCCATCAAATCTAAGCCCCAGTAAAGTCGATATTTTGAGTCCAAAATCACACGTACTTGGTATTTATGCCGGAATGCAATGACTTCTCAATGGATGTATTAAGTTCATCTTTTTAAATTAACTCTGCAACTATGGCTTCTGGATGAGTAAATTCAACACCCTAATACCATCTTGTATGAAATGTAGCTTTTTTTGGTAACACTGGAGAAGATAACGGCAAGTTGCTCGACTGAACTATGGTCTTTGGCGTTTAAGTACACCGGCAGTTTGTTCAGAAGGGAGTTTCTGAACTTTGACTGAGTGACAGTTAAGGAATTAAACTACAGTGCAAACTACAGTGCAAATCTGCAGAAAAACTGTTACCAGTGTCTCCGCAATTTCCAGTGTCAATTCTGTCAGAATCCTTGGGTGCACTTCATTTGGTCCCGTAAGTACAAAATGCCTATTCTCTCATCATTTTTAAACACCATTCGTGACTGAATATCCTTCTCTTTCATTATATGTGGCCTGGGCAGGACCACCTTCAGTGGTAAAGACAAATGAAAGGTGTCTTTAGTACTTCAGCTAAGTTTTCTATGTCCTTTATTAAATTGCCTATGGTTCCAAATCAGAACCATTGCTTTTACCAAGCTTTTTTTTCTAATTTATATGCCAAAAGAAGACTTGGGATTCCCTTTCGGCACCAGCCTCTCCTCATAACTCTTCTCTGCCTCTCCTATTTGGTCTACACCACGCATCTGGCTTATCAATATTTGGCTTGCTTCTCAATTATATTTTGTAACCTGATATTTGCCATAACCTCATATTTTCTTGCTTTAACCATGACTTTCCCTCTTACCACGCAGGGAGCTCTGGACTCGTTTGCTCTCCTTTCTTATTTCATGAGAAAGGAAGTCTTTGCTATGACTGAACCATCTCTTGGAAGGTAACCCATTGTTTCATGATTACTTCTTCCTGCAATTTTTGACTCCAATTTATTTGTGCCACATCGATTCTTATCCCATTCAGATTGATGTTTATTATTATTAATTATTTTTACACTGGACTGTTCATTATCCTCTGCATTTGTCACACTGACACATGATTTAATGGTCACTACAATCAGTTTAAAAATAAGCAACATCCACTTAAAGACAGATGAGGAAACCTTTTTTTACCTCGCAGAGAGTTCAGAGTCTTTGGAACTTCCTTCCTCAAAATCTTGAACTAGTTTTCAGGCAGATAGATTCTTGATTTCCAAAGGGATGACAGATTCTTGAAGATATGCAGGAATGTGGCACTGAGGTCAAAAATCAGACAGACAGTCATGATCTGATTGAATGGTGGAGCAGCTTCAATTGAGCAGGCTTAAGTGGCCTACTCCTGTTCTTTTTTTCTTAAATCTGAAATGTTCTGAGGTGATCCTCCTGGACTACCTCATTACAAAGAACCAGCTCTAGCTGTGCCGAAAACTTCTCCCCAACACACTAAACTCTTGCTCTTCTTTTTCCCTTAACACTAAAATATCCCAGTCTATATTCAAGTTTCTCATTGTATTATTTTTCACCCGTATTTTCTTTGTAGGTTTGTTCGAAAACATGCTCCTCACTAATTGATTGTCTGCAGACAACATAATTACACCTTTTTTTGCTCCTCAGTTGTAGCCAATGGATTCAGTCTTCAATTCCTTGCGATGCCCTTTCTCCAGTACTCCAGTGCACTTCTCAATCAATATCAATACACTTCCCTCTAGTGATTGTGATGAGGTCAGCCAGGCAAACATCGCAGAATAAGAGTTCCTTGATTGCACCAGATTAACACCTCCAGTCAGGGAACCCTATCTGAGAGATATAAGCAGGAGTGTCAGACATCCTGTTCACTCAGACCTGGCTCTGAGATAGCTAGATCAGTGTCTAGGACTCTCCTTATGTAAATGAAGGGTGTCTTGGTGACAGGATACCAGCCTCTGTGGAGTTATTTCACTCCCCTTTCCATCCTTTCCTTTCTTTCCTGAGTATCTTGTACCTATAATATATGACACCAATTTTGCCCTTCATTAATCCAGGTCTCTTTTATAGTTACAGCATCCACTGTTCACTTGGCAATCAGTGCGTTTAAATCACCAGTTTTATTTATCATACTCTGCATTCTAAGTCAAGCACAGAAAACTTGATTTAGAATTTATTGCTGTCTTCTTGACTCTGGTCCTACCTGTCAACGTACTATTCTCTATTCTACGAGAACTGTCTCTCCCACTATTTTGTGCACTTGGTATTCCCCTTTGATATTATTTCCTGACTTCCATACCAAAGATATATTGTACTATTGGGGAGGATTTGTACTAAGAAAATGTCCGACAAGAAACTCAGCCCCATTTCTGCTCAGGTATGCACCCCTCAGCCTGCATAGGTCCCCTCTCTCTCCCCGTAGAGATAGTCCCCAAAGGGCCAAGAATCTAAAGTTCTCCAGCTGTACCACCTTTCCAGCTGCACATGCATCTGTGTTATCCTTCTAATTCTCTACTTACTTATGCATGATACTGGGAGTAGTTTGGAGATTACAATTTCGAAGGCTCTGCTTGCTAATTTTCTCAGTAACTCCCTAATTTCTGATTTCCCTTTTTGGACCTATGTTGTTGGTCGAAAATTGGATTGGAAAACTGCTGACTATTTATCCTCCACTTCTTTGGGATGTGCACAGGGGGCTCCTGTGCTACCTGCCTATTGCTTTTTCACTGCAAGGTAGTCACTCATTTCCTCTTTCCCCACATACTCTTAAGCTGTGAGGTGACCACTTCTCTAAACATGCTAGTTCATATAGCTGTCAGCCGTATGGCTGGAACACAATAATGACAGCTGCTGATTAAGTTCTGATACCCGGAGCTCAAGCTGCTGCAACTAACAACCATTTCTGCACAAACGGTTATCGAAAACATGAGAGACATTTTGGAGATCCCACATTGCGCAGATCTTGCAATAATATTCAGCACGAGAGATAAAAGTTCCTTCGTTCTGATTCTCGGATTCAATCTTTTACAGTCAGTTCCCTGAATTATTCAGCTTTTGGATCATAGTACATGCCTTCATCATTCAATTAACTGGTGTTTATTAATTGGGATGCAAATGTTAGAATGTTACTCACTATTAATACTAAGGAAAGTCATACCACAACTTTAATGCACTCTGATCAACACACAAGTACCCACTGTAGGAAATATTGGTCTAAAGATATTGCAGAGGTTTTGTTACATTTCTCATTCCAGCAAACAGCAGATTCATCTACAAACTCCTACATTATCGGTCTCAGGATTGGCAGAATCAAAGGCCTGCTTCCACGAATGTAGAACAAGTTGTAGCTCATCCTCAAACTGCTTCATTGTTTTTTTTTGTCAAAATGAACAGTACCTTCCCCGGGGAGTTTCAGCTAATTTGTTATGGTCCATTATCCTGACAGTCGACAATAATACTCAGTTTAGTTAGTCATACCTTGTAACAATTGAACCTGGAAGCAAATATGTAAAATATATTAATAGACTAAATTTGGATTCAAAATAATAAATCACAACCAACAAAAACTAAACCTAGAATATTTTAGAAAAGATGTTCACCATTGACAGATTAAACTGTAAAAAGGATGTATTACACAAAATTCCAAAAATTCAATTACCCTACAGTACCGTTGGATTTTTTAGGAATCAGCTTTCAAGGATCTGACTGAAAATTAATTTGGAATTCCTGATTCGAGGATTAAATTCTATTCTAGGCCGATACTTAGCTGTAAGATACTATATTTTGATCTGGGCACGTTTCCAGACCAAAACACAGCAAAGTGCCACCGACACATGCACAATTCATCAGCCTGGAGTCTCGAGGGAAATTAGACCTCAGGTCTGATCTGCATACTTAGCAGAAGCTACTAGTGAGAGTTCAGCCTTCACAGGTAGATAGCTGGAACAATACTATCACTACCCACTAGGTTTCAGAGACAGGAGCTGGAGAGGGCTTAAAGTGATTCCGACACGCTTTGGGAGGGTGAGGGGGCAGGTGGTATGAGGGCATGGCATTTGTGATTCCAGTGGGTGACAGGGCAGGCGTTATGGAGGTATGGCATTTGTGATTCCTGTGGGTGAGAGGGCAGGTGTTATGGGGGCATGGCATTTATGATTCCTGTGGAGTCGGATGATTGCTCCAGCTCTACACAATGGAGTTTCCTTTACCTTCACTTTATTAATTTATATTTATCTCCCATAGCAGCTGCTGATGACAGACTGAATCCGGCCTCGCCTATCCCCAATTAAATTTTCAATATGTTTCCTTCAGTAAGTGCTAGGTCAGACAAACATAAAAGTTGCAGCACAGGTGGCATCGATTTGAAACATCTTGTTTAAAGTGGTCATATAAGAACCTGCCTGATCCCATCTTCCAGCTCCTTTTCTACAGCTCTGTACATTATACCACTTCAAGTTCATAGCCAAGCACTTCGCAAATTGGCTGAGCACTTCTAACTTTACCACCCTTTCAGACAGCGAGTTTCAGACTCCCATCACTCTCTTGAGTGAAATAAGGCTCTTCAACATGATTAATTTTTCTTTCAATTACTTTAAATTTATACCTCCTGGTTATTGATCTCTCTGCCAGGGGAAATCAGAATTTCTAAACCACTCTATCTTGAGCCTGCATAACAACATAAAAATGCCATATAAATCTAAGTTGTTGTTTAACATAATCATATGTTCCATGACCCTTCATAGGAGCATTACTAAATAAAGAAGACACCAAACCACGTTTGGTAAAATGACTAAGAGCTTGATCAAAGCTACGGGTTTAAAGGAGGATGTGAAAGGAAGCAAGTGCGGGGAGGCAGGAGTGTATTTCAGAGTCTGAAGCCTAGATAGCTGAAAGCACGAACAGCAATGGTATAGTCGTGACATACAGGGATGCAAAGGGGATCAGAACTTGTAAAGAGTAGACATCTCAGGATTGTGCAGCTAAAGGGCATCATTGACAATAGGAAGGGGCAAAAAAAAGGCAGGAGGGTGTTAGAATTAAAGACAAGGGTGTAAAGGCGAATAAATTGCTTGATTGGGAGTCCATGAAATATTGGTACAAGTATGAGTGTGATAGGGAAACAGGGTTTGCTTAAGACAAGAGCTGCAGAGCTTTGGAAGGCCTCACGTTTATGGAGTTTATAATATGGTATTCCAGTAGAGGTAACAAAACCATGATTGAGGATTTTGACAGTAGACAAGAGATAAAAGGTACTGCAGATGCTGGAGAATCCGAGATAACAAGCATGGGGCTGGATGAACACAGCAGGTCAAGCAGCATCATAGGAGCAGGAAAACTTGACATTTCGGGCCTAAACCCTTCATCAGAAAGGTTTCTGATGGAGGGTTTAGGCCCGAAATGTCAAGTTTTCCTGCTCCTATGATGCTGCTTGACCTGCTGTGTTCATCCAGCCCCATGCTTGTTATCTTGACAGTAGACAAGCTGAGATTGGATGAAATTGGACAATCTTAGAGGTCAAAATAGATGGCAATGCAGTCCAAAGCTCATTTTGCGATCAAATGTAACACTAAAGTTACAAGCAAACTCATAATCTCATACTTTTTCATGCAGAGGAATGGAGACAGTAGTCAGAAAATGAAGTGACTGGAGACAATGCATTCAGTCTTCTCAATATTGAATTCAGTGAAATTTTTGTATATCCAGTACAGATTAGCAGTCTGATAATTTATTAACAGTAAGAGGGCTGGTGAGGTTAGGCTGGTTATTGCCAGCCTACAAATAAAAACTAAGGCTGTGCCCTTGTATGATGTTGCCAAGGGGCAGCATGTACATGTGAAACAGGAGGCGGCCAAGGGTAACTAATTGACGAACTACAGAAGTAAAGCAGGAAGAGAAGCCATTCCAAATGATTTTCTGGGCTGACATTAGCCAGTTAAGAATGCAACCAGGTGAAAGTGCTCCCACCTATTTGCATGAGAGGGGACAGTTTACAGAGAAAGATGGTGCAAGTCATCCGTGTCAAATAGCTGGAGACAGATCAAGGAAGACAAGGAGCACAAGATAACATTTGTCACAATTAGATCGTATGTCATTTCTGAATTTGCGAAAAGCTGTTGTGGTGCTGTGCAGAAATCCAAATGCAAGAATTCAAACGGCGTTCCAAGAAAGATGGAAAAAAAGAAAGAAAGATCGAGGAGATAGCAATAGGATCAAAGGAACATGAGCAGGAGAGGATGTGAACAGTATGTACTCAGAAGGGGTGTCTTCACAATTAACCACAAAAATGTCAAATTATGCATCATCTTCAATTTCTACTCATACGCTCCACACGTAAATTTATATCGGCTACAGAAAGCAAGGGACCCAGTGTTGAGCCACACAGAATCACACTGGAAACAGCCTTCCAGCCAAACAAAAACATTGACGATCCTTCGTATCTTACTATCAAGTCAATTTTGGATCCAAGTTGCCAACTTCCCTGAGATCATACGAACTTTTACATTTGAGACCAGAATGCCGTCTGAAAACAGTGCAGAGATGGTGCTTTTTCTCCCCCAGTCTATCAAAGGCCCAATTATTTTCTTATTCTTCTTATTGCTCTTTTTCCAATATACAAATACATTTGGTCTTTCTTAGAGTTTATTTATACTTAACTACCGAGTGGAAGTTCTAAGTATCCACCTGGATTGCTTAAATAAAGATGACTGCAACTTTAACAACAAAACCAGCACTTGCCTAAAGTGGGCACAAACAAGTAGAATACTTTGTGCCTGCTTTACATCAAGAAAAAGGAGTGCATGGACATCCGTTTCCGAGAGTTTCTGTTTAATTATACAGACTGGCACACCTTGGAGAAACATCTCAAACATTTCCTGTTTGACAAGGGGGTAACTTTACAATGCACAAAAACAATCCAACTGGAAAAAATATTTTTTGGTAATATTTGCAAACTGTTTTTAATTTGTCTTGGCTGCTATTTTAGGAAGTGCTACTTGTTTAAAAAGGGAAACAGCAAACTGTAACTTATATCTTCTACAGTGAAAATATTTTCAGTTTCATTGTCAATATTTTTAAACGTAAGCTTTATTGAAGCTATAACATCATCTATATATTTGTATTCAAATATAATTACAAAACGTTAATATTCTTCACTGCACATTATTTTTACCTTCAGAATACATTAAACACAAGAGGTATATAAATAGCGCTTTATAATGAAAACCTAATTCGAGCAATTTAAATTCTTGTTCAAAACTTTGGATCTGTATTAATTTATTCAGCTAATTATACCTTGTATTTTGCAATGTTGCAATTTTAAATTAAATTTTTACCAAACTTTTATTTATTTATAGCTATTCAAATTCATAAACACAGTTTTGGCACCAGCTCCTTTTGATTTGGAATCAGCAAGTCACAAATTCTACAGACACAATATTAACGATTGGAATGATAGGCATTGTGTATTTCATAACATATGGTTGCTACAACAGTTTCAGATATTAATTTATTCTGTAACAAGTTTTTTTTTGGTTTTACCACCAATCCTGTTATTTCCTGATCAGTGTTTCTAAAGCTACAGCTTAATTTAAAACAGGAATCACAGTGACTTATTGTCCAATTTTTTTCAGAGTGATGTACTGTGATGTGTCGCATTGTATTTTGTGTTTATTTCTTGTGCAGATGAAATTTATATCTGCTCCTAGACTAATAAGTTTCTGAAGCATTTCACATAGCCAAGCCTGATCTTAAATCCCCTGTCACTGCAGAAACTTCCAAATGCATCCTTCAGTCTCACTGCTGTTCCTCTCCATCTTCTGTCACTTCTTTTCCAGGTCATCCCAGTTAATTTTCCAGTGATGTTTAAATCCGGTCAACGTAGTCATTGCTATTTCAGATGAATCCAACCGAAGTTGAAAAGCTCATGCTAATTTTGTGGACTTGATCGCTATGATCAACACAGTCCCCTGCATGCCCTACATTATGACAATCACCCACTATTTGCCAAATAGAAGCAAAACTCTGGATAGGAAATCAGTGTTGTTTGGGTTGCTAAATGCAAGAAGGATGCAGAAATCTGAACGTGTGGGTCTGTTGCACAGTCATTATTGAGGCTGCCATATTAAAATACAGTGGCAAAATGAAACAAGACCGGGAAAGGCATTTGCGACAGGGTAGCACCAAGGACCAGTGATACTGCCCTTGAGGTGATGCTGATTGACTTGAGATAGTGTGTTCCTGTGGCACAGTAGCAATTGGAAGCCACTCAGCAGACCAAACAGCCTTGGCTCTTGTGGCAGAGTAGCTGCAATATTGAGAAGACGGTCAGGATGCAGTGCAGTGATGTTGGAATGAGACAGTTAATATTAGTGGGGTTAAAATTGCAACACGTGGTATTTTGAATTAGTGCTCTCGTTATGCTTAACTTTTTCCATGTTGTACAACTTGTGTCAGCTTATTATTTATGGCTACACAAAGCAAGAAAATAAGGGCAACTGAGATTCCAGATGGGAAGGTGGAGTTATCATAGAAACTAGCAGATCCAGGCAAAAAATGGAATTAACAGGGGTGGTCATGAGTTTGAGATTTATCAATGTGTGTGCTGAAAACTCTTTAAAGACTTTTTTTTTTAGGTAACTGATCTGAGCTCTCCCTTGTAATGGCTCAAATAAAATCTTTGCTTGGTTGAACCAGGTCAACTCGAGTGTAGAAATTTTTCACCCTAGTGATGCAGGTTACATGATCCTCAACGGTGGTACAGGTTTGAATGATGACATCAGATGACAGATAAATGTGTTTACTTCATGACCCATTAGAGAGAGGGAAGTGTTCACTTCAGAGAACTAGCAGGCAACTGGGGAATCTGAACTAAAGAGCGTGTCTGCAGGTAAAGTGCCCAAAGATAGCATGGCACCAGGCTCACGGGTCATTGGGTAAACAAGAAGGTAGAATGGTTCTCAGGCCAAATTGTGCAAATTAAAGTATATCTGTAGGAGGAAACAGGAGAGGTTAATCTTTCACGAGGAAGTTGCGTTGCATTATACTAAACTTCAGATATAACAGGCTACGATCCAGAGTGAGAATTGAACTTTCAATAGATGAGAAAGGAAAGGTTTGGGGTAAAATGACAAAGGAGGGCTGCGACCCATCATGGATCATAAAGAATGATGGGAAAGCCAGGTGTGAGGAAAGGAGGAGAAAGGAGAAAATACTTTAAGTCACAGTTACCCTAATATATGCCAACAATGAGGTCAGTAGGCTAACTCAGGAGAAGAGAAAATTATGAAAGAAAGTAGCACTCTAGTCGCAGCTTGACCACCTTCATCAAAATGTGGCCAGAATATCCATAAAGTCAGTGTCCTCTCATGATAATTGGGGTGGCTTGGTGGATCAGTGGTTAGCATTGCTGCCTCACAGCACCATGGACCAGGGTTTGATTCCAGCCTTGGGTGACTGTCTGTGTGGAGTTTGTATGTTCTCCCTGTGTCGGCGTGGGTTTCCTCCGGGTGCTCCAGTTTCCTCCCACAGTCCAAAAATTTTCAGGTTTGGTGGACTGGCCATGCTAAATTGCCCCCGACTGACCAGGGATGTGCAGGGTAGGTGGATTAGCAATGGGAAATGTGGGAGTACAGGGATCGGGTCGGGTATTGGGACTGGGTGGGATGCTCTTTGGAAAGATATTGTTCCTTCAAGATTTTTCTCATTGTTTGGTCATGCCTAGAAATGTACAGCAACTATCAATTTCTGATTTTGAACAATTGAACTCTGCTTCATTCAGTGAAAAAAAGTCACAAATGATATTCAACATTGTTTGCTGATGATCTAACATCTCTATTCCTGATGTTATGATGAAGCAGCTAAAGTTGGTTGGCCCAAGAACACAACGCAGAGGAACTCCTGCAGAAATCTCCTGGAGGTGCCTTCACTGATCTCTAACCACCACAAGTATCGTCCTTTGTACCAGCTATGACTCCAACCAGCAGAAAGTTCCCTCCCTGATTCCCACTGACTCCAATTTTGCTTGGGTGCTTGGATGCTACACTTAGCCAAATTCAGTCTTGATGTCAAGAGTACTCACTCTCATCTGACCTCCCGGAAGAAACAAGTTATTTGGCTAATGACAAGGGGAGAGAAATAACAATGGACAAGGACAGGTCCACATGCCCACAACATCAGTTTCAATAGTGGCAGCAAAATACAGCCCTTGGAGATGGGTACAATATGATGAGAGCCCATTCCCCAGGATGCATCCCACACCAACAACACGATTGCAGAAAAAGGCCCAAAAATAATTCCCAGTGAAGAACACCAGGATCACTGGATGAACCTTATTAAGGATGAACCAGAAGCTAAGTCAGCAGTTGAAGAAATAGATGAACTCATGCAAAGTAGGGTGCTGTGAAGTTCAACCTCCCCACTAATTCATCCATGTGGCCAGATTTAAAATTAATGCAGCATACAGATGCACATTTGATTAGAGGGTTTTAAAATAACCTAACCCCACAGTTTGATATCCTTGATGTGATCCCTGGCATGATTTGTCATGGACTACTTCCAGATCACAGGATATTTATGATTTTAAATATTGCTAACTGGTTCTAGGCCATCCCTTTTGCCCCAGATTTGTAGAATATATTTGCCTTCAGAGAGCAAAAACAATACCACTGACCCATGTCCCCTAGTGGCTCAACAATCATACATATAATGATCCACCAACTGATAAACACCATTCTGGAACCATTAGACCTGGCCCTTTATGAAAGCGTCACTTTACAGAGTAGAGCCAACCTCCTGATAAGGTCCGAGACCAAAGAGGGGCATTACAGAGCATTAACTGGTATCTTCGAGATGCTGTGAAGGACTGGATGCAAAATTAATCTGAAGAAGTCACAGATCAGATGGTCACTGGTCCAGCACCTAGAACATACAATGGGCATCAGTCTATTTTAGACCATCCCTTTGCTGCAATCACGAACACACCCTGACCCATAAATGCGAGAGGAGTCATGAAAATCATGGGTGCCCGTACAGTGTCTGATGAAGGGATGATTCAGACTTAGAATTGATACCTGGGGGTGGGGGGGTGAAATTACAAAAATACAGGTTAAGCAAGCAATGGTTAGTGCACTAACCGTCAGGTTGCCAAAAATGGGCAGACCATTCCATTGTCACTGTAATAATGTAATAACCAGTACATATGATCCTGACCCAGTGGGATGGTGACCAGAGATGCCCAGCAGTCAACTTCCCCACTAAGAGGGTCACATCACCACAGGCTTCATGCATTGTGTGATCACACTGCCAGGTCAGGATCGGTGAGCAAACCAGGCCAATCATCCTCGGTACCGATCCCACTTCAGTGGAACTGTTAAACGTGGACAAAACTAAGTATTAGATAGCATAAGAGCAAGTTCTGATTCCCCCAAAGGCAGGCCCAAAAACATAGTAAGAAATATGGAGTCCGCACCACAGAGGGAAAGGTGCATCGCTGACAAATATTGGTTGAAGAGGAGGAAGGCTATGAAATGAATGGGGGAAAATGGAGGAATTATTTGGCGGTAGGTCTAAAAGAATACATAGAAGGGAAGTCCCAACATAAGAAAATGCAGGGAAATAATGTAACCAGGTGGTCAGGAAGGGGAATATTCTGAGCTAGGAGCACTCATGAAGGATTTACCATGCGATGGTAAATAAGCTGGCATTTATATGTACAGTGATTACATCTTCAGGGTTGTGTAATGACTACGTAACAGCATGGGCAAAATAAGGATATATAACCTCAAAAGGGACTTTAAATCAAGCATAAAGAAAGAGTTGAATCATTGATGGAGGCAGCGAGGCTCCCAGAGCAGCTGGCTATCATAATCAATCAAGGCTCCCAGAAGAATTAACGGCCTCGTTCAGAAACAGATCAGTGAGCAGAACAGGTGGTGAAAAATGTGACTGAAACATTGATCCTAATTTCTTTCTTTCTCCCCCCACTCAGATGTGGGCTTCACATCTAGGCCAGCATTCAACGTTCATCCCTAACTGCCCCTTAACTGAGTGGCATGCTAGGCCATTTCAGACAGCACAATGCTGTGGGGGTCTGGAGTCACATGTAGGCAAGACCAGGTGAGGATGACAGATTTCTTTCCCTGGAGGAGATGAGTGACCCAGGTGTTTTTTTTCCGGCAATGGTTTTATTTGGATTCTTAATCCCATATTTTCTTCAAAACTGAAATCAAATTCCACCATCTCCCATGGAAGGACTGAAACACAGGTCCTCAGAACATCAGCTGAGTTTCTGGACTAATAGTCCAGCAGTAGTACCTCTATTCATCTCTCCCTGACCCCCCCCTCCACCCCCACCACCCCCAGATTAGTTTCGTTGGCTCCAAAGAGGTCAGTATTAAATGTTTGCCATGAGGAAGCCCAACTGGAAGAGCAGCAAGAGTGGGTGAGGAAAGGTGCCCGAAAAAAAGGTGAAATAACTCCACAGAAACTGATATCCCATCACCAAATCTCCCTTGATTTACATTTGGAAAGTCCTTGATGCTGGTCCAGCTCCCTCTTAGCAGGCTCTCCTGTGTGTCTGACACTCCTGCTGCAACTCCTGAAACGTCATTGGTAATGGCTTTGCAGTGGGAAATTGCTAATTATTGTCCAACATATTTGATCTGCCTGAAGAAATTCGCAGAAAAGGCTATTAAAGTCAGGTTTGCCAGCCAACTGAAATGAAATGAAATGGTCCTTGGGAGAACCTACAAATTGACTTCATTGGTCTCCTACTTAACAGCAGGAAGGAAAACTTTTTGTCTCTTGCACGTGTCATTTCACACAAGGTTAGAGCTGTTTCTGACATGGGACTACTCAGCATTTACTGTACCAAGAATTCTGACAGATGATGTAATCCTGAAGTTGGGAATGTACCTCCAAATACATTTGCATCAAAAAACTGTGACAGGCAATACACCCAAAGAGAGACAGCAACTCAGTCACTGAAAATTGGCCTTCTCTCTTGTAGAAGGTGGCACATAATAGAAGGAAGAAGAGGAGAACCCACAAGGAACAAGGATGCATGCACCTCCTAAGGCCTTGGGAGGAGATGATTCTCTACATCATATGATCCTCACATTCAGCAACAATAAGAACATTGAGGGTGATGGCATCAGTCTGTTCCTTCTCAAATTGTAGCACATCACCATCCTGATATTTGACAGAAATGAGCAAGCTGCTTCCCTCACCATCATGTTCCCATTCTAATGGTCTTGCTTTCAAATACCCAAGGATAGCTGCCTTCTTTGCCTGAGCATTTCAAGGAGAAGAGGAAATAGCAAAACTACGGTCGTGATGAAGAAGCCCTGTCATTTTATCAGACACATGGAGCCCCCAGCTCAGACACTGGGGATCTTCGTACATCTTTGAGGCTAGCTGAATTGATACCATAAATTTACTTACCTGCAATCAAGGTGCCTGTCCCTTTAACTAGCAGTGCCACCCTCAAAAGTGATCCAGTCAGTCCCCTTGAAGCCCTCACCCGAGCTTGTGGCACCACTTCCCTCGATCAAAACAAGATTGGCAAATATATTTTGCAGCTGTAATGTTTAACGATGTTGAACACATTTACCAGAAGTTCGAGCTGAAAACAACAGTTTACAATTCAATGTGGCATTTATGATGTGTTGAATTAACACAGATGTGTTTATAATCAGCATATTTGAAATAATAATAAATTGAATATTTCACCTCATTTATTTGTGCAATATTATCCACAATTTCAATGTCCAGAATCTAGATTATTAAAACATTTTCATAAAAAAAGGGAAGCTTTTAAAAACACAACTCTTATAATGAAGATATAGGTAACTAAATTAATAACCAGCGACAGATAAGGGTGACACACTGAAGGGAGTGAAGACACACTAATTAACTCTAAAATCAACCGGTTTAAAATTACAAAAGGAGGATCCAACTATTTATAACGTGTGCAAAGCAAGGAATTGTTTAGCCCTAGAGAAAATGACTGCATTGAAGAGCAAAAACCTTTTGAAACTGCAATGGGGACCTAAATATTCTACTGCATGCAGGGCTGAGACTCATAACATTATAAAGAACTGGTCTCTGCAAACAGGTTTAGTGGAGAGCTGAGTTGAAATATAAGGGAAGCATAATCATTATGGGACACACAAAGCTGAGGAACTGATCAGCTTTTCTCAGAGCACGATCACTGTGGAATGCACCGAACAGAAACTCATCGACTTACACTTGGAATTACAAATACTGCAATAGTTTTGGGCAGCTTAAAGTTATATGATAATTGGGATGCCTGAGCGCCCGACACGAGTGCATAAACGTGCACAGCAGACTATGATTGGGCAGACAGTCTCTCCATAGGCTATATGATACAAGTATGCACCCAAGGTACAAGTCTTTTGCCTCGTTTGCACCCTGAACCCCCTTGAATATGATAATATAAATCTTGAAAATGATTTCTATTCCAAGTATTGCACCCCAGTTATTCTTCCATTCTGAGACATCTGCTTGTTTTCAGGATTTTGTTTCAGTTCCTAATTTCTAATAATTTATGAACAGACCTTTGCATCTTGCTCACATTTATTGTTCAGCATGCTCCTCGTTTTGCTTATCAAAATAATTTAAACCAATAGTCATTCATGAGTTTAATTTCATGCTGATGAGATTAGATCCCATGATCAAATGTTGATGCACTAAAGCAAATAAAGTAACACTGTATTATTGTTTCAAAAACAAACTGCTCGAGAAACGCAGCAGGTCTGGCAGCATCTAGGAGAGAAAGCAAAGTTAACGTATTGAGTCTGGCGACCCTCTCTTCAGAACTGAGGGGGGTTTGGAAGGAGAGGATATATATGCTGAAGATAGGTGGGGGCAGGCTGTGAGGGATGGGAGGTGTATTGCAGTGAGCGAATAGGTGAAGATGGAGCCCAGAGGGGGAGATGGATGTGAGAAAAAGGGGTGGATAATGGGGTCAAGAAAAGCTGACCACAGGGGCAAAATGAAAATGGGTTGGCTTTGCTGAAAGCAGTCTACCCCATGGCAGGGCCTTGGGTGTGTGCAGGTGGGTATAAGACACAGACAAGGCGTTCAGGTTGCAATGTTATTGAACTCAATATTGAGTCCTGAAGGCTGCAGTGTCCCAAGTGGATAATGAGATTCTGATCTTCCAACTTGCAGTGAGTTTTGCTGGAGCACTGTGGCAGGCTTGGGACAGAAATGTTAGCCAGGGAGCACAATGGTGTGTTGAAGTAGCAGGTAATTGGAAGCTCAGGGTCTTTTTACAGACAGAACGCAAGCGTTCCGTAGATCAGTCACCCAGTCTACATTCCAGCTCCCAATTGCAGAAGAGATCACATTGTGAGCAGTGAATACTGTACAGTGGATTGAATGAAGTGCAGGTAAATGGCTGTTTCACCTGGAAGGTGTGTCTGGGACCTTGGATACTGAGGAGGGAGGAAGCAAACAGACAGGTGTTATATCTTCTGTGGCTGATGGGAAGTTGCCGTGAGGCTGTGCAAGGTGTTGGGAGTGGAAAAGGAGTGGACCAGGGTGTTCCCTAGGAAACAGTCCCTGCGGAAAGGTGACGAGGGAGGGGAGGGGAATACGCAGCATCCCGCTGGAGGTGGCAAAAATGGTGGTTTATTATCCTTTGGATGTAGAGGCTGGTGGGGTGGTACATGAGGATGAGGGGGACCCTATCACTGCTGAGAGGGGGAAGAGAAGGTGTGAGGACCCAAGAGCACGAAACGGGTCGGATTCGGCTAAAGGGCCCTGTCAACCATGTTAGCGGGTAGTCCTCGCTTGAGGAAAAAAGGTAGACATTTCGGAGGCTCCCCTATAATGAACACAACACCAGATGCAATGGAAACTGAGAAAGTGACAGAATGGGATGGAGTCTTTTCAGGAATTGGGGTGGGAGAATCCACAGTGAAGAGGGAATCTGTGGGTTTGTAGTGGATATTGCAGGTCAGCCTATCCTCAGTAATGGAAACAGAGATGCCAAGGAAGGGAAGGGAGGAGTTGGAGATGAAACAGGTGGAGGTTAAGCAGGGTGGAAATTGGAATTATAACTTGATGCATTTTTCCAAGTCCAAATTTTGGGGGTGGGAGAAGAAGCGCCAATGATGTCATCGATGTAGAAGGACAGAGAGTTGTGGGGAGGTGCCAGAGTAGGATTGGAACCAAGAATGTTCCACATACCCGACAAAGAGTCAGGCACAACTGAGGCCTATGTGGATACTCCTGGCCACACCTTTGACCTGAAAGAAGTGAGAGGATTTAAGGAATAAGCTGTTTAAAGGAAGGATGCTCTTGGCTAGGCAGAGGAGTGTGGTGGTGGATGGGAACAGTTCAGGCTTCTCACCTTCTTCAAATCAAAAGGTGTGGATATGGGTGGCTGCATAGGCCCCAGTTGTGCTTGTTTCCATTCCTGGGAAATGCCGGTCTGCTTCTCCTCAACTTCCAGCACCTCCCACACCCTCGCATCACCTCCCCATCAATTGCAGAATGTATAACACCAGCCTCTTTACCTCCTTCCTCCTCACAATCCAAGGTCTCAGGCACATATTCCAAGTGAAGCAGCGATATATCTGCATTTCACTCAAACTAGTCTCCTGTATTCACTGTTCACAATGTGGTCTGCTCTACTCTGGGGAGATGAAACGCAGGCTGGTTGACTGCTTCGCGGAAAACCCATGTTCGATCTGCAAAAATTAACTTTTGAGCTTCCAGTTGCTTGCCACTTCAACACACCGTGCTCCCTGGACAATGTCTCTGATTTGGACTTGCTGCAATGCTCCAGTAAAGCTCAGTGCAAGCTGGAAGATCAGGTTTTCATTATCCACGTGGTTCTATGCGGCCTTCAGGAATAGATAGAGGCCAATAATTTTGGAAACTGAAATACCTTCTTCTGTGTCCCTTACCCAGCTCACACTCTGTCATGATGTGGGCTGCTTTCTGCACAGTCAACCCATTTTCACTGACTAATTGTTCCTGTTATCAGCTTTTCTTTCTCCCTGGATCACCATTATCCATCTCTTAGAACAGCAGATATGCAGACCATCTGTCTGGGTTCCAACTTCATCTACCCACTCACTTTTCCACCATCCCTATCCTCTACAACCCTCTGCCCTTCACGTGCTCTCTCTGCGTCTGCTCCCATCCCGCAATCACCTGCCATCAGTATATAGATATATACCGCCTTTTCCAAGCTACTATCTGTGGCATCAATGGACTCGAAACATTACATCTGTTTTCTCTTGACAGACCGGCTGAGCTTCGCAAAAAATTTCTGTTTTTGTTTTAGTTCATCAGCATCCACAGTTCTTTGGTTTATTATATAATTGTTTTAAATGCTTTTGATCCAACAGTGGAGCACAGAAGGTTTCCAGATCTTTCACTGAAATATCCACAGTATAACCTTTGATGAAAATATCTAATTTCAGAAATATGAAAAGTTGCTGTGAAGATTTTCGATGGGATTTGGAACTTGATCTTTGCTTTAAAGTGGAAGTGATTCTCCATTGTTTCTCTTATGAAATTATTTGACTGAAAGACAGTGCCTTGCCGTATGTCCCACAGCAGCTTGAATCTGCATTTTACAAATTCAACAAACATCAAAACAGATTTAAGATATTCTGTTGGTGACTTGAGCTGAGGTCAATTGTTCAGACCTCATTGTATTTCCACATCATGAACATTATTTCTACATCTTTTAATGCAGACAGGAATTACTATTCTGTCTGAAAATCTGGGAATGTAGCCAAATTCCACTTACATTTCTGATGGTCTGAGTCTTTCAACCCATGAAAAACTGACCAAAAAGAAAGTCTCACACGGTTCCAAATTAAATGATTTTAGCAAATTTTAGAAGGTGTGTCTAATTTAAACATTTTGCACTGACAAATTGAATATTGGTGTTTATGTATGTTCCCATCAATTTAAACAAGGTTAAAAACCATCAGCTTGCAATACAACATCACATGAATGTGCGTAGTTTGCGCTTTCCTTCACTACCCCCCCAAAAAAACTTTGAAAGATAAAGCCATGTCAGGAGCATGGTTTCTTGTGCTTTTCAAAAGAAAATGCAAATCATCTCAGTGCTATTACGCTATACATACTGCAATAATAACATGTTTTAAATAAGATTGCAAATGCTATGTTTAAGAAATATAATTTAACAGCTTTGCCAGTAAACACAACAGATTGTACTTAGGCCATAAAACCAGAAGGAGATATTTTGCATGGAAGTACAGACCATCAAGCAAAGTCACTAAGAAATCTACCTGAACCTGTCTTCAAAACCAGGATTCACTTCCAAATTTAAGACAAGCTGTCAAAACCAAACTTGCTTGCTGAGCGCAGATTTAGGAGACTGGGATTTCAGCATGAACAGCATGTTCTTTAGGGACAGAGCTTTTGGGAGACAGAGTTGGAAAGCAAACCATTCAGCTGCAAAAAGTGGCCGAACAGCAGCAAGTATTGAACCTCAACATTTTTTAGACACTATCATGGATACGAACGTGGAACAAGCTCACAAGCCGGTTTTCCTTCTTTTTGATGATGGTTCGTAACATAATTGGGTGAATGAAAAGGCCAAGAGGCAAACACAGTAGAGTCATTAGATAGTTTTGTTCACAATCATTTCTTCAAAGCTTTGATATTATGTAGGAAAGAAGTTTAAAGACCTCATGTGTGCCAACTTAAGTCTTATTTCATTGCTCCCCTAACTGTTGTGCAATCCTTCAAAGATTCCACTGTGACCTCAGCCCAATCAATAGTTTTCTTCTCTGCTTCTCATAGTTCTATCAGTCAACAGAGACTCCATTATACCTATTTATCCTGCTTTTGCTCACAAGGTTGCCAACTTCCTCACAATAGCTAGTTCCACAAGGGAGCTGGCCAGTTTTCTGCCAGCGCAAAATAGTCAGTCAACCATCGAGTATAGAAACAGGCCCCTCAGCCCATCAAGTCTATGCCAATCAACAAACACCAAACTACACTAATCCCATTTACCTGTACTTGGTCCATCGCCTGCTATGCCTGAGCAGAAGCGCTCATCCAGATGCTTCTTAAATGTTGTGACGGAACCTGCCTCCGCCATCCTCTTCTAAACCACTTGTTCCTCACAAACTTATTCTCTCTGGCCTTCAACACATCTGTTATGGGGAAGAGATGTTCATGATCTCCTCTGTCTATGCCTCTCGTAATTCTGTATACCTCAATCAGATCATCCCCACAAGCCTCTTCTGCTCCATGGTAGACAAACTCAGCCTACCAAATCTCCTCAGAACTGAGAAGTTTCATCCCAGGCAACATCCTGGTAAACCTATTCTGCATCTGCTACTGTGCAATCATATCCTTGAATAATGAGCTCGATCATATAATTGCACAAAGAAGGACCAGTAGAAGGTCATTCAGTCCAGGTCTGCTTCAACATTTGATAAGATCATGCCTGAATGGAATTCAAATTCTGAAAGCCTGGTGAGCAGCTTGTAAAAGCACGACAGCAATTTAAAGTTATGCTCAAGGCGGTCATAACACAGTGGCAAATAAATAAAAAGTTACCTGAAAACTGCACGAATATTCCTGTAAGATGCGGTGATCTTGTTATGTGAGGTGGCATTAACAATATTAAGAGTATAATTTCAGCGTTCAGACAGATGCTGTTGATTGTGCTTCGAGAACCCTGGATCAACTTTTGGGACAGACTATTCATGCCTGGGGAACACCAATTGTTCAACTGAGGTTCTCTTCAATGAATTCTGGTTGAAGAAAACTGTTGGACGCTTTTCATTAACTCACTCTCCCCATGACATCATTTCCCTCCCTACAATCATGCTGAAGACCAGCCCCACATGCTGTGTGCAGAACAAAAGATATGTAACATGCAGCACATAACCTGTGGTTCAAATTTGCATGTATTCATCATATTCTTCCTTAATATGAATGGGAACAAGCCTCCGCTCTGGCCCAGTCCATTATGAACTATGAGACAATGTTCTTAAAATGGGACGCAAACAGACTATCAAAATGACCACTGCAAATCATGTGACCTTTAGCATTTAAACTTTAGGCATTCCAAGGATTGAGCAAACACTTCAATAAATATAGACATTCACAACACGGAATTCACATATCCCTTGGTTCAAGGATGGATCAACACAAAAAAAAGGACAACAAGATTCCAGCTGGCCTACCTCACTATTTCACCATGAACAAAAAGGAAATTAGATCTCGATACATGTAACATAGCTGTGAATGGATCTGTCCAACTGTCCACTCTATTATGACGGCTTCTCTCAGGCAAAATAAATCTGGTAAAGCTACAAGTGTTAAGCAACAACACAGAATGTGTAAATCAACACACAATCCAAGTAGTTTGGTTAAAAACTACTTTGAACTTGTGAAACTCACATGATGAGGGACCAGGTCAGAAGACAGACAGCACCAGATTATAGTCCAACAGATTTATTTGAAATCACAAACTTTCAAAGCGCTGCTCCTTCGTCAGGTGATTTCAAGTAAACCTATTGGACTGTAACCTGGTGTCAGTAGACTTCTGACCTTGTCCATCCCAGTCCAATACCGTCACCTCCACTTCATGGGGGACCTAAGTGACATCTGCTTGAACATCAACAAGGGGTTGTTTTGCAGGCACTAGGTTTCAAGAATAGCTATCAAATGAACTACAAGCCATCAAGCAGCCGAGATAATAAAAAAAGTGGGAGATCCAAACAGAGAGAGACAGAGACAGAGAGACAGAGAGACAGAGAGAGAGAATGACTCCCTCAAACTGTTT
This sequence comes from Ginglymostoma cirratum, assembly GCA_024137785.1. NCBI lineage: Eukaryota > Metazoa > Chordata > Chondrichthyes > Orectolobiformes > Ginglymostomatidae > Ginglymostoma > Ginglymostoma cirratum. Next base: position 13,184,309 of record JAHRHZ010000069.1, on the reverse strand, counting down.
CAGTTTGAAGTTCAGCTGAGGAGTACCGATCTCCTAGAAATTCGACTACAAGGAACCTCACAGCTTGCTGATGACTTTAGAAGAACCTCACTTCAACATAAAAGCTTCAGTTTCAGTGAAGAGATTAGAGGCTTACTACGAGAAGGATTGAGATAAAACAAAGAGATTTAGGGTGGCATGGTGGCTCAGTGGTTAGCATTGCTGCCTCATAGCAGCAGGGACCCAGGTTCAATTTCAGCCTCAGGCGACTGCCTGTGTGGAGTTTGCACAGTCTCCCCTGTGCCTGTGTGGGTTTCCTCCAGGTACTCCGGTTTCCTCCTACAGTCCAAAGATGTGCAGGCTAGGTGGATTGGCCATGCTAAATTGCCCGTAGTGTTCAGGGATGTGTAGCTTAGGTGGGTTATAGGGGGATGAGTCTGGGTTGGATGCTCCAATGGGTCGGTGTGGACTTGTTGGGCCAAAGGGCCTGTTTCCACACTGTAGGGATTCTATGATCTAATCTGCCTGTTTAGAGATATATTACACACTTCTGGAACAGGTGAGACTTGAACCTAGGCCTCTTGCCTTGAAGACAAGGACACCACTACCACACCACATGAGCCTTTACTGTGACAATATAGTACCTCCATCAGTAGTCAGTTCCATGTGTCTTAAGATGAGCAAGTGAAGTATTGTCTTCTTTATTCCTATCTGTCAGTGCAAACATAACCTTCTTTATTTGAAAACTCACAAAAAGCTGGACTCTAAATTTTTTTAATTGAGATGTGGACTTTGAGATTAAAAAACACATACCTCTTACAGACCAAGTTCCACGTCATGGGCAAAAAAGGAGATGTATATTCTGTAGCACATAACTATTGTTTATGTTCCTGCTGTTCAAAAACATCCCAATTATCATTCGCTCCTTTGTCTGCCCCATAGCCAAATTTCTGCCCATACTGCAATATTTTTCATTTTAATACCATCTTCCCTTATTGTCTCAAGGCTCCAATCAAATTTTACTCAACAGCTTTTGAAGAACCATTTCCATATTCACTGTTTGCATTTCCCATAGACTTCATATGCATGAAACTCTATTAAGTTAGTCGGCCATGAATCGCCTTTTCAAATGTGATCCTGGCTGTTCAAATTAAACCACACTTTCAGTCAGCATTAACGTTATTCTACATGATAGGCTGCATAAGTTGACCCACTTTCAAAGTTAGACATTTACAGCTGCCCGATTTGTTCTTTTCAATATTTTTTAAATAGAAGTGAGTACACTGTCAGTCCTACAGTCCTCTAACATAACCACTGCATCAAAAAAAATTAAAACAACAAAAGTCAAACCTATCATATTGTACTCTTTGACTTCATTCAGCGTACTACGATGTTTAAAGTTTTGGCAAAGATCTGTAGCCCGGGTTGTCGGTGAGGTTGTTGACTTGCTCTCCAAGCTGGCTTGTTTTTGTTCAGAGCATTTAGTTCTGGAGTGTTGCAGCGTGTCCTGGTCTATTTAAATAGTGCCCTATGTCCTGAGATGGGTGATCCCATGGGTGTACCGTGGATCTGTTTGTACATTTGACCATTAAAGATGAAGTGTGTGGTGAGGCTGAGGTCTAGTAATTTAAGTATGTTGTCCTTGCTGATAGAGCTGCTGGTCTGCGTCGCTGTTTCCTCTATTCATGTGGCCACTGTTTCTTTGGCTAGTGGGATGTCGACTGATGTGAATAAAGCTGTGACGTCAAAGGATACCATAATCTTGTCATTAAAAAATCAGCAATGTTCTTGAGGGTATCATGGAAAGCTTGGGTTGAGTGGATAGAATGGGGTGATCCATTTACTAGGTGTTTCATCCTCTGTTGTAGGTACTTGCCCAATTTGTGTGACCTTCTGCCTGGTAGGGAAACAATGGGTCTGAGAGGGGCACTATTTAAAAATAAAATCGCCCAGGACACACTGATACACTCCAGAACTACACAGGAAAGAGGAAGAACACTTACATAAGATCCTCACTTTAAACAGAAAACCCTGCAACTTCATCCACAGATGCCTACATAACAGACAACAACAGGAGGGCACAGTATGTCCTAACACACCAGCCACACTGCCCGACATCAGGAACATATCGGAACTGACAACAAGACTCCTAAGACCATGAGGAATCATGGTAGCACATAAGCCCACAGCCACTCTTCGACAAACACTTACAAGGATTAAAGGCTTCATTCCTACAACATGCAGAACCAATGTGGTTTACAAAGTGCGATGCAACAACTGCCAGAAACATTATAAATCGGACAGACAGGAAGGAAACCAGCTATCAGAACACATGAACATCGACTAGCAGCAAAACGGTACAACAAACTCTACTTAATATCAGTACACTCAGACAATGAAGGCCATCAGTTTAACTGGGACAAGGTAACAACTGCGGCCTAAGCCAAACATAGACACGCACGGGAATTCCTCGAGGCATGGTTCTCCACCCATACTTCAATCAACAAACATATAGAATTGGACCCCATATACAAACCAATAGAGATCAAAACGGGAAATGACAATATTCACCGTAATGGACCGGACAGTATAAATTCCGAGCGGATTGGAATAACATTGCTTCATCGGAGGCTCCACTGATGATGTCACCAAACAGAGTGATGAAACATCTGAACAAAAACAAGCCAGCTTGGTGAGTAAGTCAACAACCTCACACGATGATGTAGTCCATCAGGGCCTGGCACTTTTACACCTTTAGTTTCATCAATTCTTTCAATATTATTTCAAGCTCAGCACAGGGGAAGCGCACAAGCCCAGCTTGGGTGAAAGAACGAGCCCTCATGGGGAGTGCGGCCTCTTGTGAGGAAAGCCTACAGTGGAGCTTCTGCAGGCCCATGGCTAAAGAAGGGCTGTTATGCTGAACTTTAAACTTTCTTCCTTTATTTTCTGACTTTATACTGTTATAAAGCAGAGGTTAACCCCTCCCCACCCTGAGAACTAAAATCAAAATACCCAAAAGAGGGGGCCCTCAGCCTTTCATCTGTAAAAGGGTGTGAAGAGTGGTGAACCCGCTTCTCAGCAATTTCCAGTGGTTAAATAAAATAAATGCCTGACAATCACCTTAAGAATCAACAAGTAACATTTTATTTATCTAACAGTGAGCAAATTAACTAAACTATTAACAAACCAAATAAACACCTAACTACCAACTATTCCCAAATAAAATAAGATTCTAATGGTATGCTGTTCCAATAAATACAAGTCCCACATATATAAAATAAGAACAAAATAGAATCTAGTCTCTCAAAATTACAGCCAGGTTACGTGTCTTCTGCAATGTTCTGTGCCTTCTCCGTCAAATGATCTGCATCAATTCTTCTGTTGGGAATATTAACCAGCTGTGCCGTTGGTATCTTTGATTTAGATGGTGCTTTCTCTAAGACATAGAGGAGACTGTGAGAGCCAGCGATTCTCTCAAGAGCTGAGGACAGCTAAATATGGCAGATGGCAGCAAGGTCTCTGGCTTTGTTCGACTGCCCACTTCTTTTACACCCTTGATGACATATCAATTCTTACAATATGATTGGTCCTGTGTTGTGAAAGCCATCAGATTTAAATTTAATTGGTTTTGATATCAAAGTGCCTGGTTCGAATTGATTGGCTAAACTCAAAGCGTCTCGTCTTGGTACAAAAATACTGCTGCTCGGCTTGCTAACTGCTTGGCCTTTTGATACAAAATGTTTCAATTTGGGTGCTCTTTGGTGTGCTTGCAAACTTTTAAGCTGCTCAGATATCCATTCTAATCTCTAGGCATAGAAAAGCATGTCATCTTTTAAAAGGAGCTTACAATACCTCCCTCCCCGCTAGCATTTTACAGACACCAAATTCTAACTTCCAGTCTCCCAATCCACAAGCACTTTATGCAACTTTGCAACAGTACTAAGAAAAGCTGTAATGTTGAACTTTTAGCTTATTTCATTATTTTTCTACTTTGTACCTAAGATTTTGTACCAAGGTGTCTTTGTACCTGAGATGGCAGCAGGAATAGCGACACTGTACCCTTTTCACTGTACTCCTGTATTCCTGTATGTGAGTACTCATGCCAATAAAACCTAGTTCTATTTCCTTAATTTCCCAACTATTTTCTCTACCACCTCTTCCTCGTGTACTCTCTCATTCTTTCCAGTTTTTGCAAGGAGTGACTGCTGGTAAGATAAATGCATCCAATATCCATTTTTCCATCACTTTCTGCAAATATTTTTGAAAAATTTGACATTAGTGCCAAAAAACAAGACGGTAATGCTTTTCACCTTCTGTTCATGCATTCTTCGATTTACGTACACACATTTCATACTCACGCATGTATTCAAATAGCTTATGCTATTAAATATAATCATGGTTTACACAATCAATCTACTGGCATGTGCTGTCCTCATTTACTCTTAGTTGCTGCTCCATATAATCTAGACAAACAAGATGCGCAGATCTAAAGCAGATGAGTTGACATCTAGTGTGCATTGCACATGTCCTCTATGCAGCTTGGATGACCAACGGTCAAGGGGCAATCCACCAGGGCAGGTGCAGGTGAGTTCGCGCACAAGATGGAATTCAAAAGTCAAGCTGAGGATTTGGTAGTCGGGCGACTGGTCAGGCTGCCTGGGTTTGGACAGCAGTCAGGGTGTGTGAAGATGATAAGAGGGTGCATATATTTTGCGATAAAAGTAACAGGTAAATAACACTTCCCATTACTGAAGGAAACATGCCATTGTAATTTCAAATGAATGCAAACATACAGTAGAATGTGAAAAATCAAAACGGTCTTGTCACATTTACACAGGTTTGTTAATTTTGAGAAAATGGCATCACACCGTCTGACTTACCTTTGAAATAAATCGAGTGACATGAAACAGCTGAATTCATATGAGCGATACAAACTCAAATCATGGTACAGACAAATCTCATCCATCTCAAGTTAAGTATCCTTTGCTGCCGACAACCTCTTTAGTAACGCAGATGTGCGCAGTTTCATTCTTTCAGGTCTTAATTGTTGAAGAATTTTAAAAGAGAGAGAGGATTTAAAATGCAAATTTTGTTTAATTTTTTGTTTAATTTTTTGGTGAAAGCAGAGACAATGAATGATTCAAAAAGGAAATTGGATGGGTACTTGAGGGAAATAAACTTGCAGCACGACAGCGATAGAGCAGGGAAATGGTCTGATTGGATTGTTTTGCAGAAAGCTGTTTGGAGTCGCTGAATGGGAAGTGCTCCGGTTCCGTAATGACTGACGGATTTTAATCTTTTGACCCTCAGTTTATTTATCTTTCTGTATCTGATTTGGCAGTAAATTCTTCTACTCTAATTTACACTTCATCCTTCATCTTTGCGTTATTGATGATACTCCTTGGAAAATCTGACTAATCTCATGTAGACTGACATCCTCCTGCTGCTTTTATTCCGCAACAGGAGAGAGCTCCACATTTCTGACAAGAGATTCCAATCAGGACTTCTTTACAAATGTGGAGCTCTACTTTTATTCAAACAGTTCTCTCATCTTACAGCACTGTCAAGGCAAGGAAAACCACGCCTCCTTCTCACAGTAGTCTGTTACTCTATTCGGAAAAAGTCCAGAATCACAAGACAGCCACTTTGACAGCTGCTGTCAAACGATAAGCACGTGGGATAATCTTACAGAGATGGGAGGGTAGATTGTGGGCTAAGTAGGGTGAGAAATTAAAGAAGGTGCTAAATGGGAACGGTGTAGGGTGCCAGGGAGTGGGAGGTAGAGTGCCAAGTGGGCAGAGTCCCAGGTTGCAAGTGGCAAGCAGAGCAGATAAATGATGCAGGCTTTAGGCTAGGTCAAACTGTGCGAGAGATACTTGGTCTGTCAGGGGGCAGGTCAGGGTTTATGGAGAATGGGTCCAGAGGAGAGTAGATCAGGGAGCCCGGCTCAGGCGAAGCGGGTAGGGAGTCCGTAGATGGGTAAAACGCTTATTTCCTGATCTGGAACAAGCTACCTGGAGGTTACAAAGGAAGAAGCAGCAGGTTTAGTAGCAGAAGAGTGAGACGCTTGGGGAGCCGGACATTGGAGAAGGCCGTCAGGGGGTGGGGGTTGGCAGTCGGTAACTCTGAAAAAGCCAAACTGAGGTGTTGTGTCCCAGGTGCATGGAAGCAGATCAGATGCAAAGCAAAACGTAGGTGGGCTGAAGGAATGGTGGGAGGGAGGGGGTTTCAGGTGCACAGCAGTATAAGGATGTCAGGCCAGGGTCTGGTGAAGGTTGGGGTATCAGAGATCTGGGGAAGGTTCAGTTGGAGGTTTGTGAGCTTACTATGGGGTCTATTAAAAACTGATTCAGGGTTAGACTATGCATTTAGTTGTGTAGCTTGTCCCAAGTAGTAATGATCCTTAATTTAAACCAAAATAACTGCAGATGCTGTAAATCAGGAACAAAAACAAACATTGCTGGAAAAGCTCAGCAGGTCTGGCAGCACCTGTGAAGGAGAAAACAAAGTTAACGTTTCGGGTCCGGTGACCCTTCCTCAGAACTGAGGAAGGGACACCGAACCCAAAACGTTAACTCTGCATGATCCTTAATTTCATTGGAATCCTTCCATTTAAAATGGAGAATTTAGGGAGGATTCCAGGATTAAGAGAAATGTTCAGCAGATTCTTCAGAGTTTGCTACCCCAGCACAACTCTCATCTCCACTGGAATAATTAATGACTTGCCATTGGTAAATCCAGTCTATAATTGCTTATCCTCAAATCCCAGAAGCCCGTCTTTCTTGGTAGAGGCCCACGGCACAAAACATCATCACTTCTGAAGGGAAAACAGCAAATCCAACCACACTGGGTCTGTTTGATTACCCCTGTCGTTAAAAAAAAAAATGCAGCCCAGTTTTAAGGTTCAAATTTTCTGCCTCTTGGGAAAGGTTAAAACATCACTCAGGTAATCAAATGATATATCCATATGATGGATGAATTTTTGGTCATTTTTTTCCCCTTTCTAATTCCTCCAAGCTCCTCCCTAGTATGGTCCCAACCACATTTTTTTTTTTCTGGATTTACATTTTCTTTTGCTTAATCACAAAAGTATGACACAGTGAAAGGGCTTGTTTAAAAAGAAACATGAACTTAAGTGAGAAATGATACTGCACAACAATTATCAAATTCGCTTTTGTTCTGCTGAATTACTTCAGAACATACTTTATTAAGATTTTAAAAATGCTACGACACAAACTCAAAATGCATATTGACTAACTTTGGAGATCCGTCAGCTCTTGTGTCCTGGTTAAAGCACCGTTCTTTTTAAGTTAAACTAATATAAACAGAGATGGTTAAACTGAACATCTGTGTAAGTAGAATTGTCTATCTATGGAGGTTGTGCTGACATTCTAAACTCACATTTGCTTTTGTTGAAAGATATAATGCCTATTCAAGTTTGACAAATCTTGAAGTAACTCACTGCTTGGGAAGGAACAGTGAAGAATTAGCAGTCATGACGTTTGAAACAGGCCTAAATCTCTTCATATGGCTAAGTTTTCAGTGGACACTCGACACAGTCCAAAACTATAGGAATATACGAGCATATGAGATAGGAGCAGGATTAGGCCTTTTGGCTCCTTGAGCCTGCTCCTTCATTCACTATGATTAGGAGTAATGTAAGATTGGATCAATTCCACTTTCCTTTTTACCCAACCCTCTCATGGCCATCAACTCAAATCAGCCTTGAATGATCCAATCTCCAATTACCTCTGAGGTAGAAAGTTCCAAAAAATGAGCCATCTGCTGAGAGAACAAATTCCTCCTCAGTAAACGTGCCCGCTCGTTTTAAATTCCCCATGAGGGGCAACATCCTCTCAGCATCTGCTGTGTCAGGCCTCCTCAGAATTTTGTACATTTCAATAAAATCACCTGTTATTAATCAAAACACCAGAGTACAGGTCTAACCTCTTTAAAATTTTCTTGTAAGACAACCCTACAACGAAGAAGTTAACCAATGGGACTTCACTTTGCTGCCTCCTGCACAACTACTCTCACTAGCACCTTATATTGGTGGAACAAGATGTCCTTTGTTTTACACTCCATCCGCTTTGCAACAAAGCTGGATAGTCCTTTTTTCTTGCCTTGAATATTAATTGTTGTACCTGCATATAAACACCTTGTGATTCATACACAAGAACACTGCAGCATTCTGTAATCTCTCGGTTTCAATAATACTTTTCTGTTCTTTCAACAAAAATGGATACACAGATTTTCCCATGTTATAGTCCATCTATCACATTTTTGCTCATAGCTGAACATATCTTGATCCTTATTTTATATCTGTAAAATAGGTATGTCATCTTCAATCTTCGAGGTCCAAAGCTTTCCAATATTGCAAATGAAACTGATGACAGTGTTAATACAGAGCTGTTAGATAGAAGAGGCTCTGCAACTTAAGAAAAAGGGCAGACTCAATTATTAATTTAGGAATTATTAGGTCTTATACAAGAATTTGGAAAGAAGTATCAAATTCGGACAACAGAATTTTGATGATTTCTAAATTGCAAGATAGTCTCGACACCTCTACACCTTGATTGTAAGCAAAATGCTTGGTTTGTACTTAAAAAAACTAATAAAATATGTTGGGTCTGCATCAAAGAAATAAAAGTTCTTCAAACAGTTATTTTTATTTTGTTCCATTCTGCATCAAATCACACTGACACAAAATCCGTTTAGCGTATTTTTAGGATTTTTTTTCACCAAGAAAACACCTCTTGTAGTTTTGACAGCATTACTCAATCAGAATACACTGACTTGTGGTATGTAGAGGGCATATAGAGAGCACAACTCTCTAAGAAGATAATATAATTCTAACTTACTTATTATCAAGACGTTATGAGTGGTGCTTCACAAAACTCCAGCAGTTACACGAGCAAGTGATACTTTCACGTTGTTAAAATCTTTACCTCCTTCTGCAATTACATTTTTGGGGAAGTCTTCTTATTGAAGTTTACGTTTACACAATTAGCACTCAGCACCAACATCAAGCGCTGGGCTTCAGACAAAAATGCAATCTTCGACCGGTGTGCCTCCTTGCTTCCCACAGTCATGTGACCTTCACCATCAGTTCACTAAAGACACTGTGGAAGCCAGACTGTACACTGTGACCGTCACAGCCTGTGCAAAGTGGCTCCACATAGGGGACCCAATAATGAAACTTCCAAAAGTATGGGTGGCACTATAACACGACATTATGCCCATGTGAGGAGGACAGGTTACTCAGAACGCAAACAATGACAAGAATGAAAACTTGGAATTCCAGGTCATTGACAGCAAGCAAAAGCCACATACCACAACTGGACAAAATGTAAAGTTTGGACAAGTAACCTTCAATGTGTCAAAAGAAATTTGCAACATACCACTGCGCACTAAGCCATTAACCACCGGACCCACTGATGAATGGTTTCTAAAGAATCAAAGCTGTGATAAGGGTCGAGGCCCGAAACGTCAGCCTTCCTGCTTCTCTGATGCTGTTTGGCCTGCTGTGTTCATCCAGCTGTGCACCTTGTTCTCACAGAATTTCACCTCTTTAGTTTGGAAGTTATTCAAACAACTCTCTGAACTAAAAATTGGTCTGTTTAAGAAAAACAAACAATGCCAAATGAGATAATCGTGACATCAAAATGGATCTTGTTTGACTTTTCGTCTGATTCTGGCATACATCACATCACTGCCCACATCAGTCAGACTCCTCAGAAAGTTGTCATATGTACATTAAAGCTTATGTCTAATACACACAGTTCTTCATTCAGCTGTCCTTTCATTTCAGGTAAATTTCGTTATGGACCAGACCAGACCCCTTCAAAATATTTTAAGATGGTAGGCTGGACTTTAACTTTTCTTACTTTAAAGATAAATGTTAAGTGCCTGCTCCTGATGCAGTGCGATTGGTCAAAATACTTAACATTAAGCAAAACACAATTATTTCAACACGAAAGTTAAAATTCACAGGAAGAGGAATTTAGAATAATTATACTCTAATGGGAAACCTAACAGAATAATAGATTCAGTAACTATTATTAATTAACTGTTCCAACATAGTAACATCACACTAACACATCCCTTGACAAAAAAAAAATGAAATTTCAGATATTGATTCTCACATGGTGTTCTCCAATCCAGGAGGTAAAAACACTAAGAGAAAAATTAGAGTCAGTAGCAGCCAGGAGACATTCACTGAAGTTTCCAACTCTGTTGAGACCCCAATAGTTTCTGATCCTAATGAAAAATCAAAACCCAGGTTTCCTAATCTGTGAAAGCTGGCCACACCCATTCAGGCTGTTTCAAAGAAAACCCAACTCCTTCCAAGCTGTTTACTCAAGTGGTATCAACTTGCCAGCTCATTAACTCTTGTTCAATCTCTCTTAAAAGAAACTAGGACAAAATAACCCCTTAAAAAGTTACAGCATCGTCACAACTTTAAATATTGCAACATATTATGATACCTCTGAGGACCTAGGTGATTACGATGCTCTCTCAATAGCCTAGAGATTCTTGAAATTTGCAAAAAAAGGGAAGTATTTCTTCTTGATATTAAATAAAACATCCTAGTTTGCACTTCTTCTGCATTACCCTTGATGAAAACAATACTAATCATAGCTCTAGATAAAAACATGAACTCTGATGTTTTCTTCAGATGCTGCCACAGCTGCTGAGCTTTTCCAGCAACTTCTGTTTTTCTTTCTGACTTACAGCATCTGCAGTTTTTTTTCCCGTTTTTATTTCATATTTAACTCACTGCCACATCTCTTCTAGACATGCCCACCTTGAAGAATTTCTGCTCCTCTCTCCAATGGGATTTCTGTTACTATCTTTCTTCCGGTCCACCAACAATAATTTCACTGTTATTCCTGATGTTTGACCAAATATTTTCTAAAACTCATTTCCACAGCCTTATCACATTCCTCAGTGACTACCTTCGGCTCAGACTCATCCCACGTGGATTCCAACTGAAATTTCGTCCCTCGTGTTTTGAATCGTCCCAGAATCTCAGATATCTCCATGATGTTCAACGTTCCACAGACAGCTGCTCTCCCCACATCCTGAGATCCACACTCAGTGCCATGTAGTGTCACATGGACACTCTCAACATTTCTATCCGACAGCATCACAACACACTGGCTCAGGGCTGCACCACTCCGCCGTTCCACTTCATCCTCCGGCTCATTCGTCGTGCTAACAAGAAACTTTCTCTTTCCCTTTCAGGCACCAAGACCCACAAGATGCAACAACTCAGCGATACCCATGGTTCTCTGGAACCTTCCTCTCCTCCCCTTCCCTCAGACTCCATCCCCTCCTCCAACCCCACCTCCTGTCGGGTATTCACCATCCCTCCTAATGTTCCGCTCTCCGATGCTAAATGTTCTGTCCTCAGCAAAGGTCTCAGCTTTATTCCTCTGCGTCCCCACCTTAACGAATTTCGGGGACAACGTGACGTCAAACTCTTCTTCTGTCATCTTTGCCTCCGTGCGCATTTCTTTGGGCAACAGTCCTCTCCCTGTCCCAGAGACCCCTTCGCCCAGTTCCAACACTCTCCTTCCACCTGGACCCCTCCTTCTGTCCTTTTACCTGCACTTGATCTGTTCATTGAGAACTGTCGACATGATATTAGTCACCTCAACCTCTCTGCCCCCTCTCACCCTCCAAAATGACTGCACTCTATGCACTTAGATCTAACCTTGACTTTGTTGTTAATTCTGCCAATAAGGGTGGTGCAGTTGTAGTCTGGCGTACTGACCTCTACATTGCAGAAGCTGAGCGCCAACACTCAGATACCTCCTATCTTCCCCTGGACCAGGACCACACCATGGCACATCAGGTCATTGTATCTACTACAGTAACTGATCTCATTTGATCTGGTGAACCCCTCCACCTCATTTCTTCCAAGCCGACAGTCCCCCAGCCCCATACAGTTCGCTTCTACCTTCTCCTAAAGTTCCACCAACAGAACTGTCCGGGCAGACCCATTGTTTCAGCCTGCTCCTGCCCCACAGAACCCATCTCTTCCTACCTTGACTCAATCTTCTCTCCCCTGGTCCAGTCCCTGCCAACGTACATCTGCGATTCCTCTAATGCTTAACATCAGTTTCAAAACTTCCAGTTTGCAGGTTCCAGCTGCCTCCTCTTTACCATGGACGTGCAATTCCTTTACAAGTCCATTCCCATCAGGAGGGTCTTAGGGCTTTCCGCTTCTTCCTGGAGCAAGGACCTGAACCGCCTTCACCCACCACTACCCTCTTCCTGTTGGCCGAGCCCATTGTCACCCTCAACAACTTCTCTTTTAACTCCTCTCATTTTCTTCAGGTCAGAGGGGTGGCCGTGGGTACCTGCATGGGCTCCAGTTATGCCTGTCCCTTCCTTGAATACGTGGAATATTCTTTGTTCCAGTCCTATTCTGGCATCCACCCACAACTCTTTCTCTGATATATTGATGATATCAATAAGTGCTGCTTCCCTCTCGTTCAGAATTGGGAAGTTCATCAAGTTCACTTCCAATTTTCACCCTGCCCTCACTTTCACCTGGTCTATCTCTGACTCCTCCTTTCCCTTCCCTTCCTCGACATCTCTGTTTCCATTTCTGGGGATAAACTGGCCACTAATATCCACTATACATCCACTGACTTCCACAGCGACCTGGACTATACATCCTCACCCTGCTTCATGTAAAAGACTCCATTCCATTCTCAGAGTTCCTCCATTTTCGTTGCATATGTTCAGATGAGGCCAACTTCGACAAGGGAGCCTCCGAAATGTCCACCTTCTTTCCTCAACCGAGGATTTCCCAGCACTGTTGTTGACAGGGCCCTCAACCGGGAGCAACCCATCTCCCGCACTTCTGCCCTTACCCCTTCTATTCGCCCCCCCAACAGCGATCAGGTTCCCCTTGTCCTTACCTACCATCCCACCAGCATCCACATCTACAAGATCATCAGGTGCCACTTCCACCACCTCCAGCGAGATGCCATCACCAGACAGATATTCCCTTCCCCTCCCTTGTCCGCCTCCTGCAGGGACCATTCCCTCAGGGACACCCTGGTCCACATTTCCTTCACTCCCAACATCCCCCCCCCCCACAGCCCCATGGCACCTTTCCCTGCAACTAGCGAAGGTGCAACACCTGCCCATTTACCTCCTCCCTCCTCAGTATCCAAGGACCCAAATGTACCTTCCAGGTGAAGCAGCACTTCACCTGCACTTCCCACAATCTAGTCTACTGCATTCGCTGCTCAGAATGTGGTCTCCTG
>JAHRHZ010000069.1:13129543-13170644 GCA_024137785.1 Ginglymostoma cirratum | reverse complement strand
GCCTAGACCCTTTTCTGATGAAGGGTCTAGGCCCGAAACGTCAAGTTTTCCTGCTCCTATGATGCTGCTTGACCTGCTGTGTTCATCCAGCCCCATGCTTGTTATCTCGGATTCTCCAGCATCTGCAGTACCTTGTATCTCAAAACTGAGTTCAGTAATTTTAGGGGCTAAACTCTACCATGTCCTGACCCCTTACCCCACAAACCAGGCATTGTTACCACGTAGCCTGCCATTACCCACGACCCATTGCTAGTCACTAACAGTCCCCATTAACAGCTATTCAGCCTTCTAGCCAGATCGTTATCAACCCCTTTGTCTATCCAGCCGCTCTTCTCTCTAAATCTCTCTCCGGGCTCTATCCTTTATCCTACTGTTTACTCCCTATTTTCTGCATATAAACCAACATTCTCTCAACTATCACCAGTTCTGAGGAAGGATCACTGGACCCGAAATGTTAACTCAGCTTTTTTCTCCCCCCACAGATACTGCCACGCCAGCTAAGCTTTTCCAGCAACTTTTGTTTTTGGTCTTAATCATAGCTATGTCTCCATTGTATCAGAGATTATTTACAGTTTTGTTGTGAGATTTAGGCTGCGTGATAAATTCAAGAAAGGAGGCTTGCATTTTTAAAAAAAAAATGCAGTTTTGCACAATGTAAATAAAAATAAATGCACAATGTAAATAAAAAACAAACCAAGAACCTCAACTACAAAGACGGAGACAAAGATAGTCCAGATATTCTGAAGGCTAGATAATGATTTCTGAAGCACTGATGGGGGTTACACACAGAATAATCTGAGAAATCAGGATCATCAGAGCAGACTCCAAGGAATTGCCCAGGACGTGGAAGATTCTACTAGGCAATTCCCCAACTCCTGGAACCATCCACAAGTATAGTTAGTTCTGCTATAACGCGTGTTTCTTCAACACGGACTGGCTTTAATGCGACTGAAAAATTTAGACCACTATTTGTAGAATGCGAACTTTGCTTCCCTGGACTCGCATTACAGCCAATACAACTCCATTAGTTTCAATGTCGCAGCTATTGCATGATTTTCTGACAGTGCGAGATCGTTCAAGAACGGAACTATCGCGCTGTATCAAAACCAACTGTAAATTAAGAAATAGGAGGGTTCCACTGAAGTTAGTTGAGTAGTTACTTGGGAAATGCTAGACTCCCAAATACCTAGTCTAACTCTTGGGTATCTATTAAACTGAGCACTAAACGTACCTCACTCATTCAATGAAATACCTCCCCTGAAATCCTTATAGATCCCAGGTCTTGACGTGACACATCCAATCAGCACTAGAACCAAATAACCCCTGAAACTCACTGAACATGTCATTTCTTCTCACTCTGAGGACATAATTTGCTCCCTGACCCCCTGCACCCAGAACCCACCACCACTACCCGACCCCCCCAGGACTTCACGTCCCCAGTAAAAGGAACCCTGATTGCAATTTCCTTTCAGAAAGGAAGAGCTTTTCCGTGATGTAAAAAAAAATGCAAACTGGCAAAGGCAACTGATCATTCCTTGGAAAATCTGGCCCATGATTTAAATAAATGCCTGTAGCTTGAGCAATGAATTTACATTGTTCTGAGTAAGTACGAACTTGTGTATATATAGATTGAGATTTCATCAAAAGGGATTTTCTGCCTCTAACTGCTTTAGCCATGCACTCCAGTCATTGGTCACAAAAATGTCCATCTTCACACTGCACCAGCGTCCATTTCCATTGACAACAAAACCTGGAGTGCTACAATGAATGATAGTACAGTGTTAGTCAAACAACCTTTCCCCACAATGTTCCATCTTCAAAATGTTTTCTCATTTATACACGGAAGTAATCAAAAACGTAAGTTCTAATGGTTCTCTGGGACTGTTCTTGGCAGCATTCAAGGAGATTCATTTGCGAGGACTCCTCCATTGCTGTTCTGTATAATTTAACATTTTAAATTGAAATTTCAATGGGCATCACAACCTAAACACGATGCTCAAGTAGTCAATGAAACCAGCTTCAAAATCCAGACTTTCAAACACTTTCCCTGGATGTTTGTAAAAAAAGTACGAAATGACCATTATCAGGCAATGTTTCAAAACTGAATTTGTTTAACTCCCAATGCAGACATTTGATTATAATTGTGCCGGCATGTCTTTTTAAAATAAATACATTTTTGTGTGAAAGAATGATGGAGGTGGCCACAACTGCTCGTCTTCCGTAAACCAAACCATCTTTATTGGGGAATAGCAGCATTGCCACGGAATGGCCATTATTCTCACAGTGGGATATTCACATCAGTTTATTGTAAAATTTGAGCCAAATCTCCACAGGAGAATGGAGGAGCATAAACCTCAGCTATCCATCACCAAACTCACTGATGAAAGCCGATAATCAAAAATCTGTAACAATTGTACGGCAAAGGAGGGTAATGATTGCCTTAAGGACTCAAAAGATAAGGTTCACCAGGACTCAATGACCCTCTGCATTTGCGATGCCTAAAAAGCCACATTCCTATCAATTCTTCAATATCTGGACAGCATGTTTATTGCTAGTCAATACTTTAAGCTCTTTTTTTCCACAACATTTGTTTGAGGTAATTTTTTTTAAATATCTGCACAAAATAACCATGAACCCTGACAAAAAAAAACTTCAAATCCCGGCAGTTGAGATTAAACTTGAAATATGGGCACGTATGCGTCATCAGAAATGAACACAGAACCATATTATCTAAGTTGGCACAGTAATGGGCCCATCAGTCTCCTTCCTCTCCCTTGTATCTCAGAATCTAATTTGATTGCGTTCGACAAAACAGGTTTTTTTTGGATCATTTATTTCAATTGCAATCATTGTTTTAAAATGGCATGTGGATATGGGCAAAAGGTAAGCAAGATGTCTGTTCTGTTACCTCATGCATTTTTCGGTCACAGATAAGTGGATCCGTAAACCTAAGAAAAGCATATTGGAAATATGCCTGATGACAGACATCACGTATATAATACAACTGTTTTGTCATTTCTGGTCCATGAACTGTACTTTGGAAGTTCACTGTGTTACATTGGAATTGGAATGAATTGGCAACATTTTCTTCGAGCAGATTTAGCGGAGAAAATACATTAATGCTGCTTCGGATGTAATGAAATGAATGGAAGCCTAGTTAAATAGGAAGCTACCAAAATGCATAGCAAAAAACTTTCTGAAAGGCAGATTTTATGAGACATTATTTTAAAAAGGCATAGATGGGACTAGAAACGGGTTGAAGTTGCAAACATTCCACAGCATGAAGCCGAGGTATTTGAAACATGGCTACAAACAGTACGCAACACGATGACTCAGTGGTTCACACTACTGCTTCACAGCATGAGGGACCTAGGTTTGATTCCAGCCTTGGGCGACTGTCAGTGTGGAGTTTGCATGTTGTCGCTGTGACTGTGTGGGTTTCTTCCGGGTGCTCTGGTTTCCTTTTGCAGCCCTAAGATGTGTCGGTTAGGTGGATTGACCACGTGAAATTGTCTCGGAGCGTCTAGGGATGTGCAAATTGTGTGGATTAGCCATGGTAATGCAGGGATAAGAGGAGGGTGAGATGCTCTTCAGAGGGTCGGTGCTGACTCTTTGGGCTGAATGGTCTCTTTCTAATCTGTAGGGATTCCATGCAGTGGGATCCATGTGGCCTGAATAAAAATGTGAGGACTACCAAGAATGAAGCAATAGGATTGTCGGATTAAATAAGATCAAACCATGGAGGGATTTAAATGAGAATTTAAAAATTCCTGTCTCAGAGGTTTGTTGGACCAGCAGACATTGAGGACAAATATCTTCAATAATACAGGGCAGCAAACAGACAACATTTTTTAAATGAACTGAATGTTTAGAAGGATGATGGTCACCGGAGAATCATTGAAATATTTGAAGGTTGAGGTGACAGGCCTGATTGAAGGCTTCAGTTGAAGATGAGCTGAGCAAGGGGCAGAGGAGGGCCATGCTGCCGTGGTGCACAATTTACAAATAGACCGCAGCAACTCACTAAGAGTCCTTCCTTCCAAACCTGTAACCACTACCATCTAGGAGAACAGGAACAGCAGTTCAATGGGAATGCCAACATCTGAAAGTTTGCCTTGAAGATATGCAGCATACTGACTTGGAAATATGCTGCTGCATCTTCACTCCCACTGCATCAAAACTCATCATCCATCAACACTGCTTGGCAGACATACACCAGAACAAATGCAGTGATTCAAGAAAATGACTCATCCCACCTTAAAAGCAATTAGGGAAGGACAATAAATGTTGAACCATGTCCAATGTACAAATAGACATTTTAGAAAAAGGTAAGTAAATATAGATTAGAGACGGGGCTGATGACAATGGTTTTGGTCTGCTGTGCTCAATGTCAAAAAAAGCTGCAGTGTTCTTTTTGCCCAGGACAGTACTCATACTGCTCAATAATTTTATTGTTAAATCAGTTTTGTCTCAATGTAACTCTGTACCTGCGAGACTGGAGAGAAATCTCATTGAGGAGACACCCAGTACTCATGTAGACCACTAACCATGAAAGTGGAAAGTCTGTAAAAACAAAAATCGAAGATTCTTGTTCAAATGAACAAAATGGTCAAATCACTTGAGAAGCAAGAGGAATTACTTATGTAACATAGGCCGACGTCTTATCTGGTTTGGAATCCCTATTTCCCTCCTAGATTTGAAAAAAAGTACTGAAATGTCACAAAAAGGTGTCCAGAAATTGAAGCATTTTATGTTGCACACGAATCAGAGCTAAAACACAAGAAACAGACTTGGGGTAATGAATAAAAGACATGATTTTATACAAATTGAGAAGAAATGCCAGAGAATCAAGAATGACTGTTAATTGGTATAGAGATGCAGCAAGTACAGTTATGGCCCAGCCAATGAGTGGATGCAGCCCAGTACAGTTGACACTTATTCTCAATTCTCTGACTAGGCAGTTATATTTTGATTGATCAGGGCATCTCCATGGAGTTTAGCTGTCAACATTACCCTTTTGTTTTGAAAAAAAAAAACTTACAACGCATGTCCAAATTCCTTCGTCTAAATAAAAAAAGTTACCCACAAAACTCCCCACACTATTGAGGATGACTTGCAATGCAGGATCCAAGCCACAAGAGACACTGCAGCAAGGCACCCAGGCTGCAGAATTTTCACATAAGCCAGCCCTCCTTTTTTTAAAATGCCACTCTTTGCCATATTCCAAGAAGTGAAGAAAATTAAAGATCCCAAAGCCACTTTGACAAGGTACTGCGGGATATTGAGCATGAAAGGTGGTGGAGTGTGTGCAATGGTCGGTATCGTGGGATAGCAGAGAACTGAATGAGGCAGCATTATGGTTGCAGGTAGATCAGGTGGAATTGGTGGCATCCAAGGTAGTGAGACGATAGGGTGGATTGTGGAATGTTGGAGAAGTTGGGTGACGGAGGTCAGATCAGATCAGTTCAGTTTAAGGGTGGTCAGGCATCGAAGGGTGGTGGGGCATCAGAGGTTCAGTGTGAGGGATTGGGGAGAGACTACTGTGGAGTCATGAAGCGAAAAGAAAATATCAGTTTTGTAGTTACACTGCAGATGGATAAAGTACTTGAAACTTTCCTGGTAACTATTAAGCTACATGATACAGAACTCCCTGAAGTCTCTGGAAAAAGTCTGCAATTCTAACTGAGTCAGAGGGTGCCAGATGCAAGGAATCGTACTGGAATCCTGAACTGGCCGTGAAATTTCCATGTCGTCACTGGACCATGGCTTCCAACGGTTTCCAGTGCACAACTTTAGGAATGTCAGGTATCTGACCATCCCAGTACAAGATGATCTCGGCCTGAAGAACGGTATGGAAGAGCTGCTAAAATGCATCTTAAAACTGCAGCATCAAAATCCGACATGCCTCATCACATCTGTCACATTCTGTTACTATCTTAAGATAATGCACAATTCTCATTTGGACAGAAACGGACAAGCACATTACAGATTCTACAGGTCCCTGACTACAAAGCAACTTTCTGTGAAGGACCTCTAACACATACATTTTTAAACTGAACTTTTAGAGAGGATGAAATTCAGTCAGATTAAACATAGCATTCCATGTTTAGGAGCCCAAAATCATAAGTTGCAACCTTAAAAAAAGAGACTCCAGAATTACAGCAGGATAAAACATGTTTGACATTAATCCTTACGATATGACACCTTGTTTGATTTTGAATCAGTAGCATATATCAGGCGAATCTTATTGGGCTCTGGCAAGGATTTGTGGCAGAATTTGACTAGCTCTGATGAAGTTAGACATAAGAACACTTGACACTGAAATGACAGCACCAACTTCAGCTCATTACTTGCTCCAGAGAGCCTGCAAGTTGGACCGTGGGCATCAACATCTCAGGGCATACTTCAAAGGGCACAGATCACATAATGTACCTTCAGGCTCTTCACTCGCTGTCATAATGCACAGACTCACTCCAAGTGTACCTGTCATGCATTGCTTTGCCTTGTGCGCTTTCTCCCCCACAGCCAGAACGACCAAGCTCAACTACTTCTGTCTTTCTGTGTCATTTAACGCATACGGAAAGGCAGGAGGCTTGCTATGGTTCACCGCTTGCCCAAGTCAAGAGAGATAGCCTTCACTCGGTGACACCTGGCACACTAAGTCAAGTGCGATACCAGTCCAGGGGTTTGCATACGGTCAGGCAGACACTTGGGGTAGTCAGAATCAGGACGATCTCCACATAAAAAGGGGTGAGGAGTTGAATAATCAGACAGCCCACCATCTGCCTTGACTCTTTCTGCCCTTGTGTTATGGGTGAAAGTAGGTGGCATAATTATTTTTTGGTAAAATAACGTGCAAGGTTAATGGTGACAGATGTTAGTGTGAAACAGAGTGAGGGAAGATGTAACAGACAGCAGTGAGAGTGGTGGAACATAAGCATTTGAAGAAGGTGGGTGCAGTTGCACAGATAGGGCGAGTACGAGGTATCAGAGTGAAGATGGTGACATTGACACTATTGGAGTGGAGTAGGACACCGATCTTCCATCGATCCCTCAAAGTTGCGACCCAAGTTGACAGGGTTATAAAGAAGGCGTATGGTGTGTTGGCTTTCATTGGCAGGGGAATGGAATTTAAGAGCCGTGAGGTTATGCTGCAGCTCTAAAACTCTGGTCAGACCACACTTGGAATATTGTGATCAGTTCTGGTCACCTCATTATACGAAGGATGTGGAAGCTTTAGAGAGGGTGCAGAGGAGATTTACCAGGATGCTGCCTGGACTGGAGGGCAGGTCTTATGAGGAAAGGTTGAGGGAGCCAGGGCTTTTCTCATTGGAGCGAAGAAAGGCGAGAGGTGACTTGATAGAGGTTGACAAGATGATGAGCGGCATAGATAGAGTGGTTAGCCAGAGACTTTTTCCCAGGGCAGAAATGACGATTACA
Organism: Ginglymostoma cirratum; assembly: GCA_024137785.1. Classification (NCBI taxonomy): domain Eukaryota; kingdom Metazoa; phylum Chordata; class Chondrichthyes; order Orectolobiformes; family Ginglymostomatidae; genus Ginglymostoma; species Ginglymostoma cirratum. The sequence continues at coordinate 13,163,204 of JAHRHZ010000069.1, read as the reverse complement.
TGGGGGCATAATTTTATGGTGATTGGAGCAAAGTATAGGGGAGATGTCAGAGGTAGGTTCCTTACAGAGTGGTGGGCGTGTGGAATGCGCTGCCAGCACTGGTAGTGGAGTCAGATACTTCAGAGACTTTTAAGCGACTCTCAGATAGGCACATAGAGGATAGTAAAATGTAGGGTATGCAGGGTAGATTGATCTTAGTAGGATAATAGGTTGGCACAACATCATGGGCCGAAGGGCCTGTACTGTGCTGTACTATTCTATGTTCTAATGTGCTGAGCAGTCCTCCAGATGGCTGGGGGCTGCTTTAACCTAAGGTGGTATCTCTGAACCAGGCTGACAGAATCTGGTGATGTCACCCCTAATGCACATTCTGGGGAAGGGAAATTCCCATGTATGCACCACCCCATCCACCAGAACCTCCAGGCTTCTGCCCATAAAGCAGGGCACAGATCTCCCATGCTCGCCACGTCCAGCGTTAAAGGCCGGGCCACTCCGGACTGACAAGTGTTTGTCCAGCTGTAGAAGATGGCATGAGCTGAAGACTTGGCGGTGAGTTACTGGATGGCCAAGATGGCAGCACCGGCACAGTTCGGGCTCCTGAGCACGTCAACTTCAGGCCAGCCGCATCCTCCTTCCTTCTGTCTTTTCTCACCCTTTTTTTTAAAAAGCATCTTCTGACACCGTGAGAAAGCTGGAGCAGTGCTCGGCAGGTTGTCTGCTGCAGCAGTGGTGGTGCCAGTGCCTGGAGCAAGGACACCTGGCTGTGGTAGGCCCGGGGCATGGAATCGGCGGGTCACTGGCTGTGGTGGTGATGATGCCTGGTGTGAGGCCATCCGGCTGCAGCAGACCTGATGCACGAGGACACCGTGAGGCTGGGCATACATTGCAGAAGCCTGAAGCTGTTTTTGAAGACCTCTTGTAAAGAAGATGAACTCTTTGTGTAATTGCTCATCTTTTTGTAACTCAAAATGGGGCCCGATTGCGGCGACAAATTTTTCACTGCATCTTTCGAGATATGTGACAATAAGTAAACAAATAACTCAATTCCAGAATAATCTGGCAGTGGTGAGTTGTTCCAGGAATATCGTGTGGTAGGACGAGATTAAAATTAAGTATGAGGGATGCTCTGGGAGGGGGGGGGGTAGGTGGCGTTGGGGGGTTCACTAATGAGGCAATTTCTTACAGTCTAACACCCTACGTAAAACTCTATGCAAATTGATTTTAGCCAAGAGACTTGAGGTTCAAGCCAAAATGATTTTGATACAATAAGCACTCCAGTTTCAACAAATGCTTCGGGACAGGGAGAGAGCGTGATAAAGAGACAGAAAGATAGGAAAGATATATATTCTTCAATGTGGCCCACGTCATTTTTTTTTCCTGGAGAATTGTAGTCTCCTCACAGTTTGTTAAAATCTTGCAGCCTGTAAGTTTTCAAAAACAACAATTTATTCAGACAAGCTCATCTGAATAATCTTGAAGGAAGAATGAGCTCCTGTCCGTACAGGGCATTTGAGTTACAACTATTTCAGCTATAAACTACGCTCAGTTAAATGATTTATGATCCCCTTATTTCTTGTTGTAATTGCGATTTGTGATCAGAATTTCAAGTGAAAAATGAGCCACATCCAAAACTGAATGTCAAGAGCAGAGAGTCAGGAAAATTCTAACCAGAACTATTTTCTAAATAAATAGATTTTGAGTAAACAGTTTTGTGCTGAAAAAGAGGCCTCTCAACTGATGCAATCCAAGTCTACACGTAAAACTCAGTATTTGAAGGAACCAAAGCTTAAATCTATATCTTCAGTTTCTGCATTCCAAAAGATAAGGCAGTACTTCCAATAGCCATGACCATGAAGAGTTCCAGGATGTGGCAGTGTCTTTCTTGTTATGGGGGAAAGAGGCTTCTATGATATATCTTCAGCAGTACACCTTTGGGGTTTCCTTCAGTATGACTGCCAGCAGGTCGTGTGAAATGGGGTGTATCAAAAGCCAGTAGTCTTTTCTTGTGTTATCACTTACTGAATGGTGCAAAGAAGTTTAAAGCAGCAGCACAAATGCCTTTGAAGATATCATTTACCTCCTGGAGGCCAATTGTTCAATATTATACCGTACGTATTGCAGACAAAATCATTATTTAAACCCAAGTTTGCTTCTCTTGTTGATTACCAAACATGTGTTGACAAATATACTTTAAACAGAACTTACTTGATGACGACTGGACAGAAAGTGTACTTTTTTTTAAAAAAATAGATTCAGTAACATTGCATTTTGCTGAAAAACTAAACATGAATCCTTGTTCCACACTTTTTCTGCTGAGGTAAATGATGAGTGTGGAGATAATTTCATTCAAGTTAATACGTAGTTATACAGTGCTAACCTGAAAAAGTGCTTATAAATGCATCCTAAATTTGATCGCAACAGCCTTATACATGTTACAACAGTGCAATGCTATTTAGTATGTAATGTCAGTAACACTACACATCTCAGATATTGTTCAGAACTTTTTAATACACTTTTAATTATTTTATTTAGAACCAATTGTGCACTTTTTAAATAGTTTCGACTTTTTTATATTCACAGCTAAATACAGCAATACAGGGTTGAGAGATTCAGTCAAAAACTGAAAATGACATGAAGGAGCATTGCAATGGCTTTAACATGTCAGGGTGCATTTCAACTGAATTTTAATGTACTTTGGAATTGAAGGACATTGATTTTTATCACCTACTGAATCTGACGTTCATACTGTATGTAGCTAATATGATTCCAGGGAGCTCCCCGAATGAAAAATGCGTGTGATAAACCAACAGTCAAGTAATCACATTCAACTTTTTCACACGATCTGTGCTAGCACTGTGAAAACAGCACTGCAAAATAAAACAAGGTATAGAGCACAGCAGCTGTACATTGCTGGTTGATTTTATGATGAATGTTTCCCTTTTCAAAAGAACTCAATCCTTTCTACAGACCAACGACCGGGCATACAGAGGGTGAAACGATTGAACGTTTGCTGGGGAGGATATTGCTCACAGAGGAATTTTAATTATGCAGGGGAGGTGATGGCCTGGTGATATTATTGCTGGACTGTTAATCTAGAGACCCAGGTAATTTTGTGGGGACCTGGGTTCAAACACTGCCACAGCAGATGGTAGAATTTGAATTCAAGAAAAACAACTGGAATTAAGAGTCCAATGATGACCACGAACCCATTGCTGATTGCCAGGAACAACCCGTCTGGTCCGTTAAGGTCCTTTAGGGAAGCTAACAGCATCCTGACCTGGTCTGGCCTGCAATGTGACTCCAGACCCACAGCAATGTGATTGACTTTTAACTGCCCTCTGTAATTAAGGATGGACAATAAATGCTGGACAAGCCGGCGATGCCCACATCCCTGTGAATTAATTTTCAAAAAGCAGATAATTTTGAAGGTCAAAAAATAGATTTGCTTTATTGGTGATGAACTGCATCCATAGACTTCCTCCTTAAGTTGAACCAGTCTGTTCATAACATCTTAAAATGAAGTGGAAGCTAATGCATAAGGGACAAATGCAATGACTGAGTCTGGAGATTTTCCTGTTGGTTCCAATAATTTCCTCTTAGTCTTTCCTGACAATACATACTTTTTTAAAAAATATAAATTTATCCTAATTCCTTTTCTCCTGTCCATTGAAATACATCAGGAATTCGACTGATTTGCAAACTGCAATCATTTACTGCGCACTCCATGTTCCTCCATGGGGTGAACTTTATTCAGACATTTTAATGCTTTCGAGGCTCTGTCTGCTCCTGACACTTAGCTTTGGAACCGATTGTGATTTTTTTCTTCCCCCATATTGAGCAGATGACCACATCTTTCAATGCACAACATAAACAATTTGACTTAGTGAACATTCCAGCTAATTCACTCAAAACTTGGTGCTCTAGCTGAGAATGATATTACATGCCTGTAGCGCAGAATTAAGGCAGCTATCCAAAGGAATGAAGCAAAATATTAAAAAAGGACCGGTTTTATTCACTTCACCATTGCCAATCAGTAACAACAGTACACACCATCTGCAAGACACACTGCAGAAATGCTCCCAAGACTCCTTAAAAAGCTTCTTCCAAAGTCCAAGACCACTTCCAACCTGAAGGCCAAGGACAGCAGATACAAGGGAACACCACCACCTGAAGCTCTGCTCCAAGCCGCATATCAACCTGACTTGGAAAATATATTGTTGTTTCTTTAGTGTCAAAATTTTGAAACACTCTCTTAAATGGCATTGAGGTTCTACCTATTGCACATGGATTGCTGCAGTCCAAGAAGGCAGCTCACCACCACTTTCTCAAGGGCAACTAAGAATGGGTGCGGACATTTACTGTCCAATGAAAGAATTTGGAAAAAAATTAATGTTCTGAGCACAACCCTAATGCTTAACAGGACCCTACTGCACAGGGAATGTTGCACGACCTGTTTTTTTGAAGTAAATAGAGGAAAAGAAAACAGTTTTAATGATACAAAGTACTTGGAACTAAATAATTCAAGAAATATGTTTCCAACTTAATCAATGAAAATCAACAGTCAGAAGATTTTTGGATGAAAATATCGAAGAGAATGTAGAAATAGCACAGCTGCCAACAGGAGGTCAGAACTCAGCAAAGTGTTAAGAAGCTACTGAATATTAATGGACAGTATTCATGTGATTCTTCCACTAATTTATTACAAAAAAAACCTGAAGATTTATAGGGCACTTGCCTTGGTTTCCATCCTTCTTTTGACCGTGGTAAGTATGACGATACCTACTTGCTACTCACAGGCCTCAAAATGATTTAATGATGGATTATGAGACATAAGAAGCTTGAAGAAAAATGGCGGTGACCAAACCTCGACAAATTAACTTTAAAACAAAACGATGAAAATAAAACAAACAGTCACTGCAATTTTGTCCACTTAAAAACTACAATACCGGAGGCACCGTCTTTGACCCTTACTGTAACCATTAGAATGAGAGGATTGAAACAGCCTGCCATGTCCATGCTGGCTGTGCGGCAGGCACCTCTGCTAGACCCACACCTCAGCCTTTTCTCAATTGATGGGGCAGCTTCTCCTTCTGTGTCCTTTTGGGTGAGGGCATTACGGTCTTTGGCTGCAATTTTAATTTCAGGCACAACACCGACACAAACCTTGATGAATATATATTATGTATATATATTTATGTCTTGTACTCCGTTAGTCGATGATTCCTAATGTGGGATTGATAATTGCCCAAATGTGGAACATGGGCATGTGAGCTTGTATAGGACCTCACCATAGTGGCAGTGAAGACGAAGCTCGATTTTAACTTTCACATTCTTAAGAGAACTCTACATTAGCAAAGGCAGTGCAATTGACCAAACTGGGTAGATGACAAGACATGAGAGCAGAGATCGAATGGCTTTAACTTGGTAATCATTTGGATAACTGGTCGGCTCAGTTTTCCCTTTTTAATTCTTCTCAGCTCGTGCAGTAACTTGAAATAAATCTGGGAAGGGGGGCAGGGGGATGATGTAGGTACTGTATTAAGTTATAGCTTAATTATATAAATGACTTACGGTTAAAAATAATTGTCGAGTATGATTTCAAAATTTGAAAATCTCACCAGTTGAAGGAAACACAAGGCGGTATGGCAGGTCAGCAACAACACATCATTTATGTCAATATGGGAAGAAGTGGACACACCAGTGTGATCCGCAGAAATCACATCTCCACTCAGCGTCTGCAGCTTGAGAAACTTTGACTCAAATTTGCCGAGTTTAGACACCGTGACGCGTCAGTGGGAGATAAAGTCAGCTTGGCACTTTGCTTATGTTTTGCACTTTAGTTGTCTCCTGTGGCCAGGGAAAAAGACTGGTGCGATGAAGGATGAGGCAGTTTGGAAACCCAGAAGGTAGAACTGAAGAAATTTCATTCCGCACAATTGTATGAGGCTCTTGCAACATGTGTGGACAAGAGCTGAGATTTCAGGATGAGGAGTAAACTGATCAAAGTCTTGTGGTCGAGGGCCTTTGAAGTTGGACCTAAATTGAACGCCACAGTGGTAAGGAATAGTTGCAGCCAAAAGTAAAAAAGTGAGAGTCCCAAAAACTGTGTTGTTTATCTGGTGTCGTGGTTAGGGACATCTTACAGCTGCAGAGGAACTTGCAGATAGAGCACAAGTATCAGTTATCATGGTCCACGTAGGTACTAATGAGAGGTCAGATGAAGAAATATGTTCTGCTCAGGGAATAAATCAGTTAGGGTAAAATCAAAAAGCAAAACCACAAATAACTCCTGGTTTATCATTTGAGCCATGAAGTATTTGCCTGGAATAAAGAGGTCACACAGAGTGAAATAGACTGCTGAAAAAGATGGTGTGAGATAAACCGATTTAATTTCATGCAGTGCAGACAATTCTACTGGGGAAAAAAGCAAGTTGTACTGCTGGGAATGGGTTCTCTTCAACAAAGCTAGGGAGTAATGGCCTGGCAAACTGAATAGCTAAGGATACGGGGTCATAGACTAAATGGTTGAGGGGAGAATCTAGCTAAAGGCAAAATTTATTAAGTCAAAGAGAAAGGACAAGCAATAGTGTCGGGTGGCAATATGAATAATAAATCACTGTGACAGGAAGGGACAGATAAGAAAAATGTTTAAATGTACGGAACTAAAGGTGCTTCTTTAATCTGAATGTACACAGCATGAGAGATAAATTGACACCATAAATGGAAATGCTTTAGATAAAATAGCCATTGCAGAGACATTGCTGCAAGACGACCAAGGCTGGGAATTAAATATTCCAGAATGTATTCGACAATTAAAATAACGGAGGGAGAAAGGAAAGGGAGGTGTGATAGCTCTGTTAATAAAGCATGAAATCAGTATGGTAGTGAGAAATTATTTTGGCTCAGGAAATCAAAACATTTAATTAGTTCTGGGTGGACTCAAGAAATAGCACAGGTATTGCTGAAAAAGAAAGATTATGTCAAAAGAGTTTAACCTTGCACTCACTTGTACAATTCAAGAAATATAATTGTAAAGTAAAACCGACATTTATCCTGCATGAGAGGACAGTGTTGATTGATTGTCAAGTGGACTGTGCTTTGTAAAAAAAGCATCACTGTGAAGGATGCACCAAAAAAAACACCTAAGCTTTGCTTAAATTTTAAACCTTTCAAGTTGGTTGGTCAAAGGTGTTGTCCTGAGAAACGACAAAGAATAGCTGTCATCTATTTTATTGAGTTGTAACAGTTGCTGTGTGCGTGCGTGGTATTTTTTGTCCTCAAAGACCAGCATCTTTGGACAGAGGTTTGGCCATCTAACAGAAAACAAGATAATTGTCATTTTCAGTTTGGAAAACTAACTAGTGGTGTGTCACTGGGAATACTGCTGTGGCCTGAACTGTTTGCAAACCATATTAAATGGCTGAGACAAAGGAACAGAGGGTATTCTAGCCAAATTTACTGATGATACACAGGCAGGTGGGAAAGCATGTTGGGAGGATGACATGAACTGTCTGTAAGGAATATAAACAGATTAAGTGAGTGGGCAAACATTTGGCAGAGAAAATGTGATAGGAAGGAAAGAAAAGCAGAGCATATTTTAAATAGACTAGAGAACTTCTAATTTTCTTTCATGTTTAAGGAAGGTTATTAGCATAAGTGAGATTTATCAGAAGGTTTATCAGAATCAAAGATGGGTAGCAATAATAATATTTTGTGGCATTGGTAACATTTAGTGTCACTAACATTTACAGGCAGAAGAAGAGCTCACTGGTATTGGTAATGTTTGATATCAGCAACATTTATGAAGAGTAAATTGTATGAGAAGCAAAGTTTATTGTCTAATACATAGAATAATGAAATAAAAACAGAAGTTGCTGCAAAATCTCAAGTCTGGCAGCATTTGTGAAGAGAAATCAGTTAACATTTCAGGTCCGGTGACCCTTACTCAGAACATAGAATAACAAGGTTGTTAGATCTAATACATAGCGCTGTTCAGACCCTGAGACTTTACATTCTGTGCTACATGAAAACTCGAGGGCTCTTCCATTTCTAATACCTTATGTATAAAGTGTCATCAGTTGCATCAGCTTGAGCAGTAACCGAGATCACTGTGGTGTATCTATAATTAAGAGATAATGAAAAGCACATTTATAAAATGTGGCAACACCGCAACATAACTATATGTAGAGAAAAAAGGTAGTTGGTACAGGAGCCACTTGAGTAGCTCACACTGATGAAGGTTATGGCTCATCTGGAACATGCCACCATAACGAAGTCCATGGCCTAAAAGGAGCACAAAGCTGACGGAAGAGCAACAGTGATAGGAGTTTTGTTCATTTGGGGAATAGACTGACGTTTCCGCAGCCACAGACATGAATACAGGAGGTTATGTATCCTCCCTCCAGACAGAATCAATGGCACCACTGAATTGCTGCACAGGACACCCAAGGCAAGGGGGAAAAAATAAAAAAGGACGAACAACCAATAATTGTGGGCCACATTGGTACCAACTACTTCATTAGGAAGAGGGTTGTGGTCCTGTTATCAACATTTCGGGTGTTTGGTAGGAAATTACTGTGTAGTACTAGTCTCTGGATAACTGCCAGTATCATGTGCAAATGACTAAAGCAATGAGGAGATAAAGGAAATGCATGCATGGCTGCAAAGATGATACAAGAGGTAGGACATAAGATTCAGAGAACAGACAGAGTGTACCTAGAGACAGGAGACCTGTTTGGTAGGTTCAGAGCCAGTGAAAATGTAATCAAAGTCTCAGTCTAAATGTGATGGAATGTGGAAAATCAGCCTGCCGAGTTACAGGCCGAGGATGGCCACGTAAAATTCAGCACTGAGCTATCAGAAAGACTGGTTCAAGAGGCAGGACTTTTTTTTTTTTAAATATTGCATATTCGTAGATACAAAGCACCAAAGAGATAGTAATGGAACAAAGTGATAATGGTATTGATCAAGGACTGCATTGTGGTATTGGAAGAGAGGATGTTCAAGTGTGATCAAGGCATGAGACTGTTTGACTGGAGTTCAGAAACCAAAAAATGTACATTTAATTTGCTTGGTGTAGCCCACAGGTCACCAATGCCTGGTGAATGTGCCAGAGGAACAAGCTTGCAAGAGAATAACAGTGAAGTGCAGGAGTTACAGAGTAGAACAAGAGACTTAAAACTATCCAAAGATTAACTGGGTCAAAGTAAAGTCCATAAAAAGGGACAAGTGATCTTCAACTGGGTTAAGGAAATTTTTCTACAGAATTCTAATTCCAATTTAATCAAAAAGGAGACTTCCCACCTCATAATCCTCACAGAATGTTGCTTCTAACTTCCTCCCAAATCCACAAATAGGACTGGTCCAGCAGACCTATTGTTTCAGCCTGATCATATTTCTGATTGGTCATAGACTGGTATTTGTGTGGTGGAAATGTTACTTGCCACTTGTCAGCCCACACCTGGATATTGTCCAGACCTTGCTGGTGGACACTAAAATCCACCACCCAGAATACATTTTGCGCCCTTGCCACCCTCAGTGCTTCCTCCAAGTGTTCAGCCGGACGGAGTATGGTACGGTGGTCATCAGCAGGTTTCCTCGCCCATGTTTAACCTGAAGCCATGAGACTTCATGAAGACCACAGTGCAACTCCTTCCTGATTGTACCCCATTGTGCCACTACCTCTACTGGGTCTGTCTGGTCAGTGGGACAGGACATATCCAGGAACGGTGGTGTCTGCGACATTGCCTGCAAGGTATGATTCCGTGAGTATGACTGTGTCAGGCTGCTGTTTGACTAGTCTGTGACACAGCTCTCCCAATTTTGGCACTAGTCCCCATATGTTAGTGAGGAGGACTTTGTAGGGTCAACAGGGCTATTTCTGCTGTTGTCTTTTCCGATGCCTAGGCTGACTCCAAGGGATCTGGCTGGTTTCATTGGTTTGAGACTTTGTAGTGAGTGGGACAACTAAATGGTTCACCAGGCTATTTCAGAGGGCAATCGAGAGTCAACCACATTGATGTGGGTCTGGAGTCATGTGCAGGCCAGACCAGGTGACGATGGCAGATTTCCTTCCCTGAAGGGCATTAGTGAACCAGATGTTTTCTTTTCCCTCCCGGACTATTGACAAATGGTTTCATGGTCATCAGCAGATTCTTAATTCCAGATTTTCTTTTACTTTATTCAAATTTCACTATCTGGTGTGGCAGGATTCGAACCCGAGTCCCCAAAACATTAGCTGGGCTTTTGGATTAATAGTCTACTGCTATCTAGGGAGGCCATTGCCCTCCCTACTAATCCTGACCCAAATACCCAGTCATCTCTTACCCATCTCATCTAACTATGCCCTACCTACATAGCTACTGGTCAATTGAATCCCCACAAGCCACTTCATCTACCTGAACATTTCCCCACTTCATCATCTACCCTCCATCTATTCATTTTGTTACCCATGGGTTAATTTATCCATTCACCAACATTCAGAATGGTCCTTTAAACTTCCTGGTGGGAGTAAGTGCCATTAAAAAGGGGGAATGTCCTGTCATTCCCACCTCTGCTCTGCTCACACAGAGTTCCCCAATGGACTCTGAGCTGTGTATGTCTGCAAAAGCTGAACCTCTCAGAGCTCAATAGAAAAGTAACACAGAATAGAGATGGGCAATTTTATAAATGCAGCAACAATCCACCATTGCTCAAATGATCTGAGCCATTCCCATCTTTTAAATTTCCTTAGCGTACAGCAGAAACATGACAATTCTGTTATCTTCAGATTAACGAAGATCCCTATTACAGTAGCTCCTTAGTTTGTCCACTTTTCGTATGTTCCTTGCAAACTTGTTCCTTCGTATCTTTCCCAGCAGTTAGTGGACTATAGATTACACCCGGTGCCGTTATGGTATCACTAATTTCTCAGCACTATTTTATCTTAATTCCATCTGAATATATTCTGTCCTTCAACTTGCCTCTCTCTTCTTAAGCAATTCTGCCTTTCTTCCTTTTCCTATCTTTCCTGAACATTTTGAAATATGAATACTTCAGATACACCTCTCAGTTTGTTTTCCCCCCTGTTCAACCAGCCTCCCGCTGCTTCTCCATGTTAAAACATTGGCCTACTCCGGTTCCTATGTTGTTAAGACAACAAGAAATAGTAACAAGGGTGGGCCATTTGGCCCCTTGAGCCTGCTTCAAATGGATCATGGATGGTCTGACATCCGCTTTTCCACCCTTCCCTGCAATACTTGCTTCCCCGACGATCAAGAATCGATTTCGGCATTAAATGTACACAAGGATCCTGTCCCTACAGCTCTCTGTGGCAAGTAGTCTGAAAGACTCCCAACCATCTGCGAAGAAATTTCTCATCTCAGTCTTAATTTGTGCTCTGAGACTATGCCCTCTGTTCCCAGACTCTCCCATGAGGGGGAAATCATCCACTCAGCAACCCCCATTAGAATCCAATATGTTTCAATGAGATCACCTCTTATTCTTCTAAATTCCAATGATTAGAGTCCCAATTATTTAACTTTTACTCATTAGACGATCCCTCCATGCCAGGGATCATCTTCAAAAACCTTCTCTGAACTGTCTACAATGAAATAATGTCTTTTTTTCTCAATAAGAGTATCAAAACTGCTCATGGTCCTCCAGAGATGGTCTCACGAGCACCTTGAACAGTTGCACTAAGACTTCCCAACTCATACTCTAATCCCCTTGAAATTATGGCCAAATATTCCGTTAGCCTTCCCGATCACCTGCTGAATGTGTCCTTGCTTTCTGCACATTTAAATAATATTGTTCTTTTGTTTTACTCCTCTAAAATGAAGAGTTTCACATCTTCCCACATTATTGAATAAGGTCAACTTCTTGCCCACTTACTTATGTAGAAATAGCTCTCTGTAAAATGCATCCCTCTCTCGACTTACCTTTCCTCATTGCTTTGTGTCACTGTTAAGATTAGACAAAGAACGGAAGGGGAACAGAAAAACAATTGTTAAATCACTGTCAACATTTGACATTATTTGCTTCGAGGGGTAAACTAGTGTGGTGAAATAGTGATTCAATCCATATGGTTATACGTGAATATAGTATTGTTGACCAGAATATTGGTCTGTTTTCTCTTAATACTTAATAATAACTGATGGTTTCTCGTCTCAGAAAATAAAATTGTTGCAGTGTCACAACTGGGAAACATGTTATATATTGTACAGTGAGTCATGTATCATTTTTATTTTTCACTCCATCTGTTCATTTTTATTTAAAATCATTGGTATCAGAAGTGGAACACATTCTGGTCCAGAGCACTGATCCCTCCAAAAGTATCAACCTTACCTTGTGAGTATGCATTCTTGACTGCAAGAACCAAAGATTTGCCAGAATGACGCAGCAAACTCTCATAATAGTTAACTATCACAGGTACAGCACACAGAAATGATATTGCATTGCATCCATGTTACGAACCATTTTGTGAGTGGTTAACTTCCACGATATGTGCCTGGTGATCTCCCAAGAGTTTGGCCTTCCCAAAATTGTACAGATGAGAAATCAAAGAAAACTTTATTTCTTGTTATAGAACACAATTCATAAGTTACAACAACGAAAATAGGATCATCATAGTCTCAACATCAACAGCAACATTTGACAGTTGCAACTGAAATATCAATTGGTGATTGTCAAATTATATCTGCTCACAGCAAAACCAGTATTACAAAACTGGTTTGGTGTGTTTTGAACACCTGGGCTTGAACAACACATGGGAGTACAGCACATTATGGAGCTGAAGGAACACAGCAGGCCAGGCAGCAGAAAGCTAGGAATTTTGACATTTCAGGTTGGGATGCTTCGACAGAAATGGGGAGGGGAAAGGAGCTGGGAAATAAATAGAGAGAGGAAGGGTGGGGCTGGGGGAGGGTAGGTGGGATGGTGATAGGTGAGTGCAGGTCGGCAGTGGTGGGGTTTGGTCAGTCGGATGGGTGGGAGAGAAGATGGACAGGTTGTGTCAGGTCAGGGAGGCGGGGATGAGAGGGAGGGTTGGACATGGGATGAGGCATGGGGTGGGGAGTTTAAAACTGGTGAATTCCATGTTTAGGCCATCAGGCTGTAGGGTCCCGAGGCGGAATATGAGGTGTTGCTCCTCCAGCTTGCGGGTGGTGTCATTGTGACACTGGAGGCGGCCCAGGATGGGCATGTCACCCAGGGAGTGAGAAGGGGAGTTAAAATAGTTGGTGACCGAAAGCACTAACATTTACATTGCTGAGGCCCAGCACCAACTCCGACATCCCCTTCCTACCGCCCCCTTGATCATGACCCCACCCCTGACCACCAAACCATCAGTTCCCAGACCATCCATAACCTCATCACCTCAGGTGACCTCCCACCCACAACCTCTAACCTCATCGTTCCCTAACCCTGTCCTGCCCGCTTCTATCTCCTTCCCAAAATCCACAAACCTGACTGCCTCCGCCGACTCATTGTCTCTGCCTGCTCCTGCTCCACTGAACTCATCTACGCTTACCTTGACTCCGTCTTTTCCCCCCCGGTCCAGGAACTCCCCACCTACATTCGGTCCACCATCCACGCTCTCCACCTCCTCCAAGATTTCCAATTCCCTGGCCCCCAACACCTCATCTTCAATTTGGATATCCAATCCCTGTACACTTGCATTCCCCATGCAGATAGCCTAAAAGCCCTCCGCTTCTTCTTCTCCCACAGGCCCAACCAGTCCCCCTTCACCAACACCCTCATCCGCTTAATCAAACTCGTCCTTACCCTGAACAACTTCTCCTTTAACTCCTCCCACTTCCTACAGACTAAGAGGGTGGAAAAGAGCACCCGCAGGGACCCAAACTAGGCCTACCTCTTTGTGGGATACGTGGAACAGTCCCCTTTCCGCTGTTACACTGGCACCATTCCCCACCTTTTCCTCTGCTACATCAACGACTGCATCAACGCCGCCTCGTGCTCCCAAAGGAGTTTGGACAGTTCATCGACTTTAGTAACACCTTTCACCCCAACCTCAAATTTCACCTGGACCATCTCTGATACCTCTCTCTCTCTCTCCTTCATGGACCTCTCCATCTCCATCTTTGGTGACTACCTCGAAACCAACGTCTATTTCAAGCCCACCGACTCCTAATTCCTCTACCTCCACTGCATCTGCTCCCAAGGTGGGGCATTCCACTCCCAAATGTCCTCTTATTTCAAGGACTGTAACTTACTCCCTCCGGTGACTGAAAATGCCCTCAACTGCCTCTCTTGCATTTCCCGCATTTCTGCCCTCACATCCCCTCCTCCCAACAAAAGTAAAGACAGAATCCCCCTGGTCCTCACATATCACCCCACCAACCTCGGTATCTACCGTATCATTCTCCACCACTTCTGCCATCTACAATCCGACCCCACAAACAAAGAGATATTTCCCTCCCCACCCCCATCTGCCTTTCATGGGGAGCACTCTCTCTGTGACTCCCTCGTCCACTCCACACTCCCCTCCAGCCCCACCACCCCCGGCACCTTTCCTTGCAGCCGCAGGAAGTGCTATATCTGCCCCTACACCTTCCCCCGTACCTCTACTCATGGCCTAAAACACACCTTTCATTTCAGACAGGAGTTCACCTGCACATCCGTCAATGTGGTCCATAGCTCCTGATGTGGCCTCCTCTATATCAGTGAGACCAAGCGTAGACTCGGAGACGGTTTTGTGAAGCATCTGCACTCTGTACGCAACAAACGACAACACCTTCCGATCACCAACCATTTTAACTCCCCCTCACACTCCCTGGGTGACAAGCCCATCCTGGGCCTCCTCCAGGGTCACAGTGACACCACCCACAAACTGGAGGAGCAAAACTTCCTACTCCGCCTCAGGAGCCTACAGTCCAAATGGCCTATTCATGGAATTCACTACTTTTAAAATCTCCCCATTCCCCCGGCCTCATCCCACGTCCAACCCTCCATCTCATCACCGCATCCTTGCCCATCTTCTTCCCCACCTATCTGCCCCACCCAAACCAGTGACCAATCCCCACCAGCCCCCACCTCTCACCATCCCACCTACCTTCCCCCAGCCCCACCTCTTCTCTCTGTTTATTTTCCAGCTCCCTTCCCACTCCCCATTTCCAAGGGAAGGTCCCGACCCAAAACGTCAACTTTCCCACTCCTCTGATGCTGCCTGGCCTGCTGTATTCCTCCAGCTCCACACTGTGTTATCTGACTCCAGCATCTGCAGTTCTTGCTATCTCCCTGTGGGAGTACAGTATTCACCACACACACAAGCAACAGTTGGTTTTGTAAAACAAGACTATAAATGCCGTTTCTCCTCAAGAAGGTGACTCATTCTATGACTCTGTTCCACACATATTGGCCATGCTCCAGTTTCCACATTGCACACACCCTTGATCATTGGTGAATCAAAATCACTAATAAGGTAAATAGTGGAAAAATTGCAGTGATTAATCTCCTCACATAACCTCAAAATAGAATCTCTATTTTGAGCAATGGTTAGGTGGAGCAACTCAAGCATTTTATTATCACTAAATCGAGCCACTGTTTTTGCCTTTGCTATTATCAAATTGCCGCACAAGTTGATAGTTTTTGGTCTTCAGTAATACCAGTCCATAATCCAAAACCTATGACATCATCTTGTCACAATCTGGTTTCTATCTATGCCACAATAATAACTACTCTTTATCCAAGTCACAAATAACACCCTATGTGACTGGGACAAACTGTAAACTGTCATTCCTTGTTCTTCCCAATCTGTCTGCAATTTTTGGCACCATCCTTTGACTGCATGGCCATTGTTAATCAGCTGGGTCAGAACTGTTATCCCCTGGTTCCAATATTACTCATGTATTTATAGCCACAACGTCACATTTCATTAAAAACAGAAATTGCTGTTAGCAATTAATGTTTCAGGTCCTGTGTTCTGAAGAAGGGTCACTGGACCCAAAACATGTTAGGCAAATTTACCTGATTAAGTAAATTAGGTATCTAATGGGAAAACAAATTCAACCAGGTTTCTCTCCATAGCAATTTATTTTTGTTTTTGGATTTCCAGCATCCACAGTGCTTTCAATTTCTTTTGATTTTCCAAGTTTCTGATTGCATCTCTCTCACTGGCAACAAACTGTTGGGAGTTAAACCAGTTTTATTTTTGCAACATTCGTGTCATATCTGATCCTAGAATAAGCTGTCCACTGTACAGCCATGTCATCACTAACACCACCTATTTTCAAATCCATTACATCATTCAAGTTCTTCTCAAATAAAAAAAATCTGAAATGTTCTCTGGTGCTTTTGTTACTTTAATCTCAACTCTTTCAACACAGCACCTACAGCCTCTCAATGTAAATAAACTTGACATCCAAACATGAAAACTCTGCTACCCATCCCGAGTCCCATTCGTAAATCAACCCATACGCTTGTTGGCTGACACAGCATGCCTTGATGGTAAAATTCTCTTCCTTGTTTTTGAGTTTCTTCACTGCTTTTGCCCATTCCCATCTCTGAAGTCAGTCAGTCAGTCAGTCAGTCAATCTCAGCCTCATAATCCTCCAAAATTACTGCATTTGTCAAATTCTAACTGCCAGAGCATTGCTGAATTTATTTGTTCCACTATTGGTGGACTTGCCGTAAGTTGCCTCAGCCCTGGCCTCTGCAATTCCCACCATAAAGTTTACTAACTCTCTATATCAACACCTACCTTGAAGATATTCTTTACGACCTACTTGTTGGCCAACCAATAAGCCATCTGGGCAAATATGGCTTGTTGGCTCATTTTGATTGATAATGCTCCTGTGAAGCATCTTGGGACATGTCATTCTCTTAAAGTGGCTTCATGAATACAGTTTGTTGTTGTGAGAAGTCATTGCAAAAGCCTTCAAGAAATTGATGTTGAGTGTTCTGAACAATGTTCAAAAGTGCACTGTTGGTCTCTGCTCTCAGCAGTCCATTGGCATCAGTATAAATTTTAACTTTTTCCTTCATT
Organism: Ginglymostoma cirratum; assembly: GCA_024137785.1. Taxonomy (NCBI): domain Eukaryota; kingdom Metazoa; phylum Chordata; class Chondrichthyes; order Orectolobiformes; family Ginglymostomatidae; genus Ginglymostoma; species Ginglymostoma cirratum. The sequence continues at coordinate 13,146,223 of JAHRHZ010000069.1, read as the reverse complement.
ACTAAAAAGACTAATTAAATAGCTCATCAAAATTAGGTATCCAATAGGAAAATAAATTCAACCAGGTTTCTTTAATAAGTTAAATTTATTTATTGTAAAAGGAGGACTTCTTTGACAGATACAAACATAGAACAATAGACACTAGGAGCAGAAATAAGCCATCTGGCCCTTTCAGCCATTCAATATGGCCAGAGCTGATTGGGGCTACAAATCCTGAGCCAATGAAGGGAATCAAAAGGAGTCTCAGGGATTTTCCTCACTCTAGGGACTGGCTCTGAGCTAAGTGGTCAGATCCCCTGTACCACGCATGCCCAAGTCAAGGTTGACTTGGTGACAAAAGACCTGCCTCTATGGAGTTATTTCAGGTAGAAATAAATTTCTACTTCTTGTAGGAAAAAAAGGACAAAAAGAAGGTACAAAATGTTCAAGATCACTTTTGGTCACCATTAGTGCACATATAGACATGTCACTAATTACAGGCCATAGTCACTGGTACTTTTGCTCAGTCATGAATTGTTGCGAAATAAGAGGTCTTTCAAGAGAACATCAGTCTTTTCATGTCTCACAGTGGACTCTACCAAAAAGGTTTTCTCGGAAAGGCAAAGGTAGTTGCTGTTTCAACAGGCTGCACCCCAATTGAAAGCCAACATTTAAACAAAGCCATAAACCCAGGCATGGGATTTGCATTAAATAAATCGAAACAATTAGCTGAAGCCTTATGATTTCCTACAAATGGCTTTTTAAAAAATTATTTCTTTTCAAGTACAGCTATCTCTTCAGCATGAACCACTGTTCATAATCCTTCACACATGAAGACTCAAAACAAAACTAGTTGAAATTTTTTCATAAACACTCGCTCAGCACAATTTTGAAGAGGAAGCACTTTTATATTTCACAATATTTAATATCACATTGAAAAATAATGTTTATTTTTCAACAAGAAGCTAGAACAAAATTCTGTGTTCTGTTCAAGTGCACCATTTGTTTAATGTAGTGCAGATCAATGATTTTCAAGCCTTGGGGTGGAGTCATGTTGAGGTATTAGGGGTCTCATTAACCAGTCAGGCAGCCAGCAAGAGTCCCCTAATGCCGCTCTTCTGGAGGATCTGTGAAACCACAAGTCAATCAGGGAGTGTTGAGACCAGTGATGGGACGTGTCTGTGGAATCAAGAGCTTGGGGCGGAAGTCACACATGCCAAAAGCAACTATCCGTTCATAAGCTTGCACCTCTCTTTTGCCCGGCAGGGCTACAGTAGAGGCCATAGCTGTCACTGGAATGACAGATACTAGACTTCCATGATTGCTGGATGAGTAAGTAATGGTGTGGGGAGTATTGTGGCATGGGGCTCATGAAGAGAGGGGGGCAGGCAATTCATTCTCAGCAAGCCCTTGCCCTTCCTAAAGCCTGGTCCCTTGATCAGACACAGAGCGCCTTTGATCAACAGACCTCGTCCCCCACACTACCAAGGCAGCAAATCAGATGCAACACAGTGTGGTGCTGGAGGAGTACAGCAGGCCAGGCAGTATCAGAGAAGCAGGAAACTTGACGTTTCAGGTTCTGGACCCTTCCCGACCAAAATGTCAATCGCCACACGGTGTTATCTCTGACCCCAGCATCGGCAGTTCTTACTATCTCTGAACAACAGATGTGTAGTTTTATCTGCCATGCAAGCTGCATGGTGACAGACAGCAGCAGACCAAGTTTTTTAAGAGGTCATTAATTGGCCACATAAAGTGCCTCAGTTGGCATTGAGTGGGGAGGTCAATCATGGGCCTCTCCATCAATGACTTTATTCTGGCAGAGGCGAGGAAGTGACAGTCTTCATCATTTTACTTAATTAAATGCCCTGCCCACCTCCCAGCTTACTCCTAGATACAACAGAAGACTCTGCCTTTTGGATCCCAGTAAACAATTATGAAACAGAGTTTTCACATTTTCTTTAAAATGTGCCAAGTGAAGAGGATTCAAGGTTAAAAGGTTGTTTGTAACATTCTTGTTTCATCTGGGTGTACCCTCGGGCTAATTGTGCATATTATTCATGATAGACAACAGGCTAATATCTCTGTACTGACACAAAACTTGGCAAAACAAATGATATAAAACACTTGGTTTAACATCCACCAGAATTTCTATTGATTAGGAAGTAATTTTGATGGAACGGAGATTAGGTACACTTCAATATTAAATCAGGGAAATTATGGAACATGCATCTTTCTGAATATTGTCTCACGAAACTGACACAATTAGGAAGCAAAGGTAATTAGGAAGCCCATCAAGTCTATGCTGGCTGTCTGGAGAGCATTCCCTCTCTCTATCCATATAGCACAACATGTTCTTCTTTCTCTCAGATTCATGCGCAATTTCCTTTTGAAATCATTCATCGTTTCTGCTTCCAACATCCTTGTGGCTCTGTGAGTTCCAAGTCATTAACATTTGTTACATAACAAGTTTCATCCACACATTGCACTTGTATCTGTTGCCCAAACCTTCTATCTGCATCCATTATTCTTTGTACCAACAGCTGATGGGAGCAGCTTTTCTACTTCATCTAAAACTATCAAAATTGTGTCCGCAAGAAATAAGAACAGGAATAACTGTACAGCCTGTTGAACCTGCTCTGGTATCCAAAATGATCATGGAGGCTTCAACTCCACTTTTCTATCTGCTCTCCTCAGCCCTCGATTCCTTTGGAGACAAAAAATCTGTCTGTCTTATCTGCAAATTAATTCATCAATGGAGCATGCACAATACTGTGAAGTAGAAAATTGCACAGATTTAAAACACTGAAATTACTGCTCAAAAATCAGTCTTTACTGATAAGGGCAAATTTTCAGGGTAAGGCACCTATGTTTTAGGTTACTTGACCAGTAGAAACAAACAGACAATCCCTCAGTGATTATCAATCAAGTTCTTTCAGAATCTTCCTTGTTTCAATTCAGTCTCCTTCCAATTTTCTAATCTGAAGAAATTGTAGACCCAATTTGACTCCGCCTCCTCTCAGGGGGCAACCCTGTCATTACAGGAACCAATCTCATGCTATTGTACCACCTCCAATGCAAGTATATCCATTCTTAAATTTGAAGGCCAAACTGCATCCAATATTCCACTGAAATAAAACAAAGAACTGCAGATGGTAAAGATCTAAAAGAAAACAGAAATTGCTCGTGGGACTCAGCATGTCAGCATCCATGGGAGAAAGCAGAGTTAACATTGAGTCTGGTGACTCTCACGCTAGTATTCCAAGGTTGCTCTCACCAAAGCACTGTACAATTGTGGCAAGACTTCTTCAGTCCTGTTCTTCAAACATGCCATTGCCTTCTTCATTTATCATGTGTGCACTAAGCACTTTCTGTACTTCTCATACAAGTACACCGAAGTTTCTCTGAATATGAACTTTGATAGGTTTCACATCTTATACAAAACGTTCTGCTTCTCTGTTCTTATGATCAAGGTGAACAACTTCGCACCCTAATTTACGAAGGCCAAAATCCCAACGATCTTATTAAGAGTAAAATATTTGATGTTAAATAACCTAACGTATAATTCCTTACAAACTTACTGAAAACTTTTAGTTATCTGCTGTTCTGAACAAAAGTAATACAGAACCTAATTATGGTACAAATTATAGAGATTGCATAACTGGACTATTGATTCAAAGGCCAACAGATAATATTTCACTAATTCAATCTAAAACACATGTTGTCTGATCTGCTGAACCTAGCATTTGCAATATTTTATTTTTATTGAAGGAATACAGGTCTGGGTTGCTAGTGCAGGAAGCATGAGCTCAAAAACCACCACGGCAGTATGAGAGAAATCTCAAAATTATATTCTGGCATTAAACAACAAACCAAGAAACATGCGGCCAACGGATTTTTTAAAAAAAAAATCTTAAAGGAAGGACTCTTCCATTCTTAGTCTATCCGGCCAACACAAGTCTCTAGTTAACCCACAGAGATATTCAACATCAGCACAATGAAGGATCAAGAATAATTTTAAACTAGTTTCAAAGAGACAGAATATGTCAGCTGCATGCTGACAATCACCAAATTGACAAATAGGTGAAGGATGAGATGAATCAAAAATTCTTAATTCAGAAGATATTAAGCAATATTGCAATACTTTGTTGTCAAGTTTTTTTGCAGACATCTGCAACTGAACAATTAACATGTTTAAATGTACAGCATATTTTGTGTACACTTGATATTCACATGATGATTTACCTCCTTGAAGCTAACTTGATTTTGTCTGTTTTTGATTGGAGTACTCATAGAATTATTTACTTTTGAGTCTTCACAAACTGTTTCTTTCCCCCCTTTGTAAGTATGGAGAAAAGTGTTCATTGGATTTGCAAGCTGATTATCAACTTGTTCAACCACATCATGAATGCTTATTATGGAGCCATTGAGGTCTGAAGTGAAAGTTAAACCTACAGGTTCTGGTTCAGAGCAGGAGATCCACCTAAGAAGCCAGAAGACTTCCTTTACCCTCAGTCACAGACGAATAAGATACAACTGCCCTACCATACAGACATGTTGCAAATTAAATGCTTAATCTGAAAAATCAGGTACAAAACTTCCCTTTTTACATGAAGATCAAAACAATACAAACTATTTAAAGACAACAAGATGCAGAGCTGATGAACACAACAGGCCAAGCAGCAGAGGAGCAGGAAAGCTGATGTTTCGGGTCTCGACCCTTCTTCAGAAATTTCTGAAGATTTCTGAAAAAGGGTCTATACCCAAAACGTCAGCTTTCCTGCTCCTCTGATGCTGCTTGGCCTGATGTATTCATCCAGCTCTACACCTTGTTATCTCAGATTCTCCAGCATTGTTTCAGAGATAGCACAAACTGCCAATCAATTTAAAGTTGATTTTTTTGGACAGCCAAATTCAAGTTTTATTTTCCTTGATGACTGTAGCATGGTCTAGACCAAAATGAAGCCTCCATCTACAGGGAGATCCAGATGTTAAATTTCTTTGGTCAATAGTTATCCCTCAAAAGATAATGACTGAAAAAAAAAGACGACTATCTGGTCATTAACTCTTTTTTGTTTATAGGATATTGCTCTGTGCCAGTTGACTGCCATTACTACATTACAACAGTGCCTGCAATTCAGAAATACGTCACCAGTTAAAAATTGCATTGAAAAAGTCTGTGGTCATGAAAAGGCAGAGATTTATAAACCATGACTGTGTAAGTATTTAAACTGTACTTTGGAATATTTTATTCAGGAACTGTTTAACAACATACTTAGAAAATCAGAAAGGTGATAAGGCCAAGTCAACATAGTATTATGAAAAGGAAAGAGTGTTTGGACAAGTTTAGCAGATTTTTTGAACATGCAGGGTAGGTAAAGAGCAACTATCAGATTGACGTACTTGTTTTTCCAGAAGACATTTGATAAAATGACAAAAGATATAAGCTGATATACAAGATAACAGCTCAGAGTTAAGGACACTAGTTGATACAGAGAAACTTGGTTAATGGACAGGAGACAGACAGTCGCAAGAAATGGGGCATGTTGAAGTTGGTTGATTGTGATTAGTGGGCTGCTGCAAGAATTAGTGCTGGTGCCTCAACTATTTACAATCTATACACAGGACTTGGACAAAGAGACAGCAAGCAATTTAAAGGTGACAAGCTTGAAATATGAACACTGTCTGTCTCTCTCTCTCTACTGGGGTTACCAGATCTGCTGAGTGTTTCCAATATTTTCTCCCATTTGTTATTCATACCTGAGAAATCCTTGATTCAGTTCCTTGGCAAAATTTGTATGTCATATTTTCCCCTCAGATATTGAGAGAAACCAATGACCAATACAGAAGCATGACATTTCTTAACAGCAGTAAAACCCACAAAGACGATAGTACTCATGGTTGTCAAATAAAACTTTTATCACTGTGCATGCAGGAATGATTGTACCTTGGCAGTGAAAGGTCACCTTCAGGATAATGCAATAGATACATATCAACACTGGCACATACGCCGAGTACAGAATGACTCTGTGACAAAAAGGGACTATCTGCACACTGTCGGAGGGAGGTGCATGAAAGATTCAAATCATCGGAAAGGAAATGACAATTGCTACTGTGAGCTAGCAATGGCAGGCAAGAAAGTTAGTGGAGTCAAACGAGTGCATGTGAAGGGACAGGATCATGCATGTGGTACTCCCCCAGACTACTCAAGGCTTACAGACCAGCTACTAATCCAAGGCTAGCCATAGAAATTTCCACTAGCACAAATCTACATGCCCAGAGAGGAAATGGGAAAGGTACATAAACAAAATTATTCAGCTTCCTTCCATTTGTGAAAAAAAAATTCACTTTCTGCTGAATACTTTTTGTTTGAAGAGATCAAGTGGCAACAATGGTACAGAAATAGAACTGGAAGTTCATGATAGAAACAACTTACAGCTTTGGGAGGAAATGGAAAGATCTCTTTTTAAAATTGAAAAAGAAGAAGAAAATTTATAGAGGGAACATTGGAGTGTTTCAAGCGGGGGATATGGGCAGCTACCACCAAAGAATGGAGAACTGTAGTGTAATATTGAGTCAAGGAGCTGCATGCATACCATGAATGTGAACTGCAGTTATTGATAGACAAGATGAGGATTTAAAGCTGAAGACTGGAGCCAAAATTGGTCCTTAGAGGACAAAGGTAAACAGTGAGCAGGACACCTGCAGCACATAGGGTCCAGATAATGAGAAGGTACGGACCACACAGGAATGAGAGTCCATCAAGATAGGATAGCTCTAGGATAGTGGAGTCTGGAGAGATAAAGTATTTGAGGGTCATGATGGCAGAAGGACTAAAAAAAGGTGTAGCTTTGTTGCATTTGTGATAGAGAACACATGGAATTTCAAGCTCAGGTTAGATATGGTAATTGAAAGGCTTCAGCCCAAAAGTACATGAGGGATTTGTAATAGCAAGTGAAAATAGATTTGGCAGCAAGAGGGTGTATTTGGGATAAAATCAAATCCAGCTTTCACTATGTATTCTTTTCTTTAAAAAAAATGGTAATGTTTGATCCAGGATAAAAAAGTATATTTTATTAGTGGCTTCTGTTATTGCTACCTTAACATTAAAGCAGTAAGTGAAAGTCAGTAAGCTGATCCTCTCACATGGCATAATAAATATAGATTATTTGTTTACAAAAAAAATAACCTGTACATTTGGATAGAGACAAGCCATTGATGTTTCTTAAACAAATAGGTTCTATTTAGGATTTCCCTACTGTTGTTTTACAGTCACTGTTCAGCATGAAATTCATTTTTTATTGACACAGATAAATTATATCTATATGGCATACACATGTAAGAAGAACACATACATGTTTATGTGCTGCAAATCCAAAGTCTGTTTTTCACAGAGATTGAGGCACTTAACATTTGTCGAGTGCAAGAAGGATCTGATTCAATTTAATGGTCTTCAGGTCCATTAGCCACCCTGAATAATTAACCAGTTAAAAAGGCCCATCCATAATTAGCAGCTCGTTCATAAAAGTACCCTGTTCAGCTTTCTTTACGAAAAATGCCCTGTAAAAATTATGATAATTGCAGATATACTCAATAAAAAAGAGTACATATGTGCAATAAATCTTACTCCTCAAAATGAACTAACTGCCGCCAACTGTGTTGGCTGTAGATACACCGAGCCTTTAAACTTCATTGCAAGGACAGATATTTTCACTGTTTCACGTTGCTAATCTATGTGAAAGTTCCACAGCGGGAATATTAAAGTTGCAATCATAGCTCTTTAGCAACTGTGTATGCAATACAAGTGGAGCAAATAATTCAGAGTCACAGATGCATCAACAGTTCTGCAATATAAACAAGGCGTGAAAAGAAAAATGTTCAAAGATTCTTGGTTCGATGCAGACATACCATATTATATTTGTCTCCTCTCAGCATCTGAAGTACAATCTTCAGCTGCAATATTGTGCACCATGTTCAATGATCTATGTTACATGCTCCATGGGATATCTCTTTTGCTTGAGGAATGTTCACAATCTCACCCCACTCCCCAGCTTACATACTGCTATGAAGAAGACAGGTTCTAATATCTATACCACAGGCCAAATAGTGAATGTAATTCACATATTACTGGTAACTTTCCTTTTGTTATTATTGCTGTTTATAAAACAATGCTTGATATATTGAAACAATAAATAAACATTTTTCTTAAAGATATTTCAAAACGACAGCTTGGGAATACTAATTCTCCAGACAAGTGACATATTGAATCTTTCCTGCCTGATTCAATTGAAAGTAGGTGATTTAAATTTTTTAATCATTTTAAGGTAATTCCATTTGAATTACTGAATTTATTTCTTTCTCTCTCACTTTACTGCAATCCCTTCTCAAAAGCTCATCTGCGTGCCTTCACTCTTTTGGGACAGCACATACAAGGAGAAGCAGTTTGTACAACTTGTAGGTTTTAAAGGCATCTTCATTCTATCCACCAACTGAGAAAGATGCCTTCCATGATCTGAGAGGTACGGTGTTGACTTTTCCCATAGCACATGCCCTACCAGATGATCTGATGAGGGCCGATGGAACTCATCACACACATTGGGTGAAAGGTGAATAGGACATGAACCAAAATGCAAATTTTGACACTTGTAGATCATCACTGAGCTGCACATGATGCCACAAAAAGGTATCAATATCAAGAACGAGGTTCTCAAATCATTATTGCTCACTTAAATTGCTAAGTGTGCAAAAAATGACTTTAGTCGTGAATGCATTAAGCACTGCCCAATAAGAGTATGTCACATGGTCTCACGTAGGGGAACAGCTTTGGATATTGAAGGAGTGAGACCTAGCATCTTGCTCGCTCTTGTAACAAGGTCTTTTACACGAATGCAATTCATGCCTCATTACTATCATGTAACTTCTTCTCACTACCAAGTGATTTTCCTCGAACACACAAGCAAGCACTGTCAATTCACACCAAAACAAAAACAGGATGGTGGCAGTGAAATTACCAGAGGTATCAGGTTGCACTGTGATGAAAAGCCATCATAGAATCCCCACAGTATGGGAGCAGGCCATTTGACCTATTGATTTCACACCAACTCCCCAAAATCATCCTCCCCAGACCCACCCCCTATCTTACCCCAGCATTTCCCATGGCAAATTCACCTACCCTGGACACTGTGGGAAATTTAGCATGGCTAAACCTCCTAATTTGCATATCTTCAGATTGTAGGAGGTAACCAGAGCACCTGGAAAAAACACACACAGACATGGGGAGAATGTGTCAGCGTGGAGTTTGCACAGTCACCACAGGGTGGAATTGAACCTGGCTCTCTAGTGCTGTGAGGGAGCAGTACTAACCACTGAGCCACCATACCACCCCCAACATTACATACGTTATTTACCAAAATTTACTTTAGCTGCTGGAAATTTTCCAAACACATGGGTATATCCACGTCAAAATGAAAATGACATCACAAATTGGCATAGTTTAAGTGGAAACAACTATTCAACATGAAAAGATGAGGAACATAAGATTGTAAGATGTTTTAAGAAATAGGAGTGAATGTAGGCTATTCAGCCACTCAAATTTCTTCCACCATTCAATGAGATCATAGCTGATCTACATCAAGTCCTCAAAATCTGTGTCATGTCAGTTTATCTTACCTCCTCAACTCTCAGACACTTCGAAAATCTACCTCCTCTTTAAATATATTCAGTGATCCAGCATTTACAAGTCGCGTGAGTAGAGAATAAAATCCTTTGCATCTCTGTTTTAATTGACTATTCGCTTCTTCTGCGACTACAGCAACTAGTTCAAGATTAAGCACAAGAGGAAACACCTTCTCAGTGCCTCCCCTGTCAAGACGCCTTGGAATATTGCATGTTTCAATAATATGACCACTTATTCTTCCAAATTCCTCATGAATAAAGGCCGAGACTGTTTAGGCATTCTCAATAAGCCAACCCTTCCTTTTGGTAATCAGCTCAGTGAATCTTTTTTAAACTGCTTCCAATGTCAGTACATCTTTTCTTAAAATACGAGGACCAATTCCATAAGACAGTACTTCAGGTGCACCTCACTGACACCCTTTATAACTGCATCAAGAATTCACTAGTTTTAAGCTCCAATGCCTAAGCAATAAAGGCCAAAATTTCCATTTGCCTTCTTAATGTCTTGCTGCATCGACATGCTAATGTTTCGTGTTTCATGCACAAGAACACCCAGATCCTTCAGTGCTGCACTTTTTTTGAACTCTATTACCATTTAAATAATAGCCTGCCTTTGATTCTTCCGATCAAAGTACATGACCTCATACTTCCATCTGCCAAGTTTTCATCAAGTCAAACTATCTACATCCACTTGCAAACTCCTTGTGCTCTCATCACAACATGCCCTCCCATCTATTTTACTATCAGCAGCAAATTTGGAGACAATGCATAAAGCACCCGTCCCAAAGGTGCTTATAGATAGTTGATTGAGGAGTGATTATGGTGAAATTAGAGCAGCAAAAGGCCATTGAGGCTGCTCTGCCATTGCTGATCTGATTTTGGCCTCAACTACTTTCCTGCTGGTTCCCCATAACATTCACCTCCTTTGTCCATTAAAATCCCACTCGTCCTCGAATATTTCTTTTTCTATTCATTTGTGGGATGTAGGCGTCGCTGGCCGGCCAGCATTTCTTGTCCGACCCTGGTTGCCCTTGAGAAGGTGGTGGTGAGATGCCTTCTTGAACCGTTGCATTCCTCCTGCTGTGGGTTGACCCACAAATGTTATTAGGGAGGGAATTCTAGGATTTTGATCCAGCGACAGTGAAGGAATGGCGATATATGTCTAAGTCAGGATGGTGAGTGACTTGGAGGGGAACTTGGAAGTAGTGGTGTTCCCATGTACCTGCTACCCTTGTCCTTCCAGATGGAAGTGGTCGTGGGTTCGGAAGGTGCTGTCTGAGGATCTTTGGTGAATTTCTGTAGAGCATCTTGTCGATAGTGTACACTGCTGCTACTGAGCATCGGTGGTGGAAGAAGTGGATGCTTGTGGATGTAGTGCCAATTAAGCGGCCTGCTTTGTCCTGGACGGCATCAAGCTTCTTGAGTGTTGTTGGGGCTGCACTCATCCAGGCAAGTGGGGAGTATTCCATCACAGTCCTGACTTGTGCCTTGTAGATGGTGGACAGGAATGGAGGAGTCAGGAGGTGAGTTACTCACCGCAGTATTCCTAGCTTCTGGCCTGCTCTTGTAGCCACTGTTAACGTGGTGAGTCCAGGTGAGTTTCTGGTCAATGGTAACCCCCAGGATGTTGATAGCTGGGGATTCAGTGATGGTAACACCAATGAATGTCAAGGAACAGTGTTTAGATTGTCACTTATTGGTGATGATCAGAGCCTGCTATTTGTGCGGCGTGAATGTCACTTGCCACTTGTCAGCCCAAGCCTTGACATTGTCCAGATCTTGTTGCATGTGAACATGGACTGCTTCAGTATCTGAGGAGTCATGAATGATTGCACAATATTCAGCACCATCGGTGGACATTCCCACTTCTGACCTTATGACGGAGGGAAGGTCATTGATGAAGCAGCTGAGGATGGTTGGGCCGAGGACACTAGCCTGAGGAACTCCTACAAAGATGTCCTGGAGATGACTGACCTCCCACAACCACAACCATCTTCATTTGTGTCAGGTATGACTCCAACTACTGGAGCATTTGCCCCCAATACCCATTGATTCTAGTTTTGCTAGGGCTCCTTGATGCCACACTCGGTTGAATGCAGCCTTGATATCAAAGTGGGGGGCAACTCTCACCTCACCTCTGGAATTCAGCTCATTTGGCCATGTTTGAACCAAAGGTGTAATGAGATCAGGAGCTGAGTGGCCCTGGCGGAACCCAAACTGGGCGTCGCTGAGCAGGTTCTGCTTGATAGCACTGTTGATGACACCTTCCATCGCTTTACTGATGATTGAGAGGAGACTGATTGGGCGGTAGTTGGCCGGGTTGGATTTGTCCTGCTTTTTGTGTACAGGGCATACTTGCACAATTTTCCACATTGGTATCAACCAAGCAATGTTGTAACTGTGCTGGAAGAGCTTGGGTAGGGGAGCGGCAAGTTCTGGAGCACAAGTCTTCAGTACTATTGCCGGAATGTTGTTAGGGCCCGTAGCCTTTGCAGTATCCAGTGTCTCCAACCGGTTCTTGATATCACGTGGGGTGAATCGAATTGGCCGAAGACAGGGATCGGTGATGCTGGGGACCACTGGAGGAGGCCGAGACGGATCACCTGGTTGAAGGTTGCTGCGAATGCTTCAGCCTTATCTTTTGCACTGATGTGCTGGGCTCTGCCATCATTGAGGTTGGGGATATTTGTGGACCCTCCTCCTCCAGTGAGTTGTTTAATTGTCCACCACCATTCACAACTGGATGGGGCAGGACTGCAGAGCTTAGATCTGATCCGTTGGTTGTGGGATCACGTAGCTTGCTGCTTTCGCTGTTTGGCGTGAAAGTAGTCCTGTTTGGTGGCTTCACCAGTTTGATACCTCATCTTCAGGTATGCCTGGTGCTGCTCCTGGCATGCCCTCCTTCACTTTCCATTGAACCAAGAGATTCAGTAACACAGCCTCCACTGCTCTGAGTAAAAGAATTCCAAACCGAATAACCCTTTGTGAGAACAAATTCCTCATATGTATCTTAAATAGAAGACCCTTTCTTTCTAAGCAGGTCTCCCCCAGTTTTAGATGCCCACTTGTACATCGAACAGTCATGTTCCTTGACTCTCCGGTCTTGTTCATAAAAAAAAAATTGCTCAGACATTTAGAGCATAGAACATAACAGAGTAGTACAGGCCCTTCGGCCCTTGATGTTGCGCTGACCTGTGAAACCAATCTGAAGCCCATCTAACCTACACTGTTCCATTATCATCCATATGTTTATCCAATGACCATTTAAAATGCCCTTGAAGTTGGCGAGTCGACTGTTGCAAGCAGGGCATTCCACGCCTTTACTACTCTCCGAGTAAAGAACCTTCCTCTGACATCTGTCCTATACCTATCACCCCTCAATTTAAAGCTACGTCCCCTCATGCTAGATGTCACTATCCGAGGAAAAAGGCTCTCACTGTCCACCCTATCTAATCCTCTGATCGTCTTGTATGTCTCTATTAAGTCACCTCTTAACCCTCTTCTCTCTAACGAAAAACAGCCTCAAGTCCCTCAGCCTTTCCTCATAAGGCCTTTCCTCCATACCAGGCAACATCCTGGTAAATCTCCTCTGCACCCTTTCCAATGCTTCCACATCCTTCCTATAATGCGGCGACCAGAACTGTACGCAATACTCCCAGTGCGGCCGCACCAGAGTTTTGTACAGCTGCAACATGACCTCACGGCTCCGAAACTCAATCCCTCTACCAATAAAACCTAACACACCGTATGCCTTCCTAACAACCCTATCAACCTGGGTGGCAACTTTCAGGGATCTACGCACATGGACACCGAGATCTCTCTGCTCAGCCACACCAAGAATCTTACCATTAGCCCAGTACTCTGTATTCCTGTTACTCCTACCAAAGTGAATCACCTCACACTTTTCTGCATTAAACTCCATTTGCCACCTCTCAGCCCAGCTCTGCAGCTTATTTATGTCCCTCTGTAACCTGCAACATCCTTCCGCACTATCCACAACTCCACTGATTTTAGTGTCATCCGCAAATTTACTAACCCATCCTTCTACGCCCTCATCCAGGTCATTTATAAAAATGAAAAACAGCTGTGGCCCCAAAACAGATCCTTGCGGTACACCACTAGTAACTGAACTCCGGGATGAACATTTCCCATCAACCACCACCCTCTGTCTTCTTACAGCTAGCCAATTTCTGATCCAAACCGCTAAATCACCCTCAATCCCATGCCTCCGTATTTTCTGCAATAGACTACCGTGGAGAACCTTATCAAACGCTTTACTGGAGAACATGATTTGAAATTAGTAGTTTGGTACATTTCATTTGCATGCTGAATTGTTAGATTGCATGAACGAGCATTTGAACAACTATGTTTCCCTTTCATGCTAAAAATAATCAATTGGGCTATTCTGCAGGGCAAATGAACTGAACATGTTCCTTTACTTTCACTGGATGCTGCCTGGTCAATTGGGATGGTCTGGGATAATTTAGAAGCTATCCAGTCTTTTAGTCTAAATTTGCTGCTTCTTCCCAAGTTAATTTGTTATAGTTGCTCGTTTAATAATTTAGGCTATTCCCTAGCTTTTAAAGGCACTTATAACAGTGTGAGAAATTGGGTACGATAAAAAAAAAGTTGCATCAACTTCTGAAACACTATTGTTTTGAACTCACCATTGAAGTGGAATCATCATTTCTCACAAAAATCACATGAATGGTAAGCATTCCATCTGAGATTAGGGGTGGTGGGGGTAAGCAGATGTCACAGTTTCTCTCAGAGATAGATCCAGTTCAGCTCGCAGTTTCTGGAATGCCACAGTGGACAAGCACAGAGTTTGTGGTTATAAGATCAAGGCAGTGACCAAGTTACAATTAAAATAAATGCTGTTAATGTCTTGTGGCACACCACCTTTCACCCAGAAGGACTGGGTTTGTGCACCAACCTGCCCTGGAGCTGTCCTCATACATCTGAGCAGACTGATTGAAAATAATTATAGTTCTGTAATGGAACTATCTTAATTCCTGCAACAGCAGCACTACCAAGATTTCAACTGCAGGAAATTTGATAAGAGGCAATATTACACAAGAGAGTGATGAGAGAGAGAGAGAGAGAGAGAGAGAGAGAGAGAGAGAGAGAGAGAAATAAGTTACATTCACAGAGGGTCTTTCAAAAGCTCAGGAGATTTCAAAACAATTTCCAGGGAATAAGCAGTTTTGAATTTGGACAAATTGTAAAGTTCCCACAGCCCCATAGGAATGTAACTCAGTTGGCCAGACAGCTGGCTTGGGATGTAGAATGATACCAACAGTGTTGGTTCAATTCCTGTCCCATCTGAGGGTACCATGAAGCTGCAGTAAGCATCACGTTAAACTCATCCCCAATTGCTTGTCTCTACTGAAAAAGCAGCCCTGGGGCGATGGTGCCTTTTACTTCTGATTTGTAGCCACTTTTGTATTACAAATATGATTGTAAAAAGGGCCAAATGTTTATATAACAATATTCCACAAACAGTAATCAGTTCATGACTGGATAAGTTTTCTTTTCACAAATCAATGCTGATTGAGAAATAAATGCTTCTCAGCCCAACAGGAAGAACACTTTTGTAGTGATTGGAACCAGTCCCATTTTGATCTCATCGGCCCATGTTAACAACGCCAATCAAGGATCTCCTGGTCAGTCAATCAAGGAGACCTGGCTGACAGATAAACAGGAGGTTGCACATAACAAGCTGTGTTGATATTTGCATGCTCCAAATATGATTAAGAACAGTTGACAGTAATTCAGGAATTGGTTTCAATACAAGAAAAAAATATCTGGTTTCACACCAATGCTCTCAATGCTTTTAGAGAAAAGTGGACAGCGCAGTGTCAGATGTGCCAGATTTCCCCTTCCATCTCCATTTGATTTAGCTCCCTCCTTCTGCTTAACGTTTGGTGGCCTGCATTGCCCTTAACGGGCTTTGCATGTTATTTAATCAGTTGGTAAACACGGCTAATTTACTGATGATGGTGAATAGATAGAAAAGACAATGGGGATCTTGTGGCACAGAAATAATGTCCACTTCTAGATCAGAAGATCCAAATTCAAGTCTCACTGCCCCAAACGTGTGTTTGAACAGGCTGGTTAAAAATACATGAAAAATACCACAAGGAATTCAGTGGTGGGGGAAAACCTGTTCTGCTGTGTACGCTAACACTTCTGGATAGAAAAAGAACTGGTTTCAGAAATTGAAAGCGAAGTACAGGCTTCAGAGGGTCTCTTGTGGTGCAATGGCAGTGTACCTACCTCTGAGCCAGGAGATCCAAGTTCAAATCCCACTCGCTGAGTGTGTAATAACATCTCTGAACAGTAAAATATCAAAAAACTGGCTTCAG
This sequence comes from Ginglymostoma cirratum, assembly GCA_024137785.1. Lineage (NCBI taxonomy): Eukaryota > Metazoa > Chordata > Chondrichthyes > Orectolobiformes > Ginglymostomatidae > Ginglymostoma > Ginglymostoma cirratum. The sequence continues at coordinate 13,130,201 of JAHRHZ010000069.1, read as the reverse complement.
TGTCTTCAGAAATAGGTGGGCTCTGCAGGGATTCGGGTGCAACACTTCCCCATCCAACTTCAGCTTAATTTAGTTCCCTACCGTTCCTTATATTGATTATTGTTGCATTGCGCATGGGAGGTAGGTGCTTGTTAGATGCACTCCTAAATAGAATTGCAGGTGATTTGCTGGAGATTTTATGTACAAAATAAAGAGCCGAGTTCTTTTCCCCAATTCTACCCTTTTCATTGCTCCTGGGTGGATAATTCTTGTCAATTATTTTTTCATTCACAGGATGTGGATGTCACTGGCTAGGCCTGCATTTATTGCCCACCCCTAATTGCAGGGAGGGCAGCTAAGAGTCAACCGCCTTACTGTGGGTCTGGAGTCACATGTACGCCAGTTCCCTAAAGGACATGAGTCAACCAGGTGGGTTTCAACAATACTTGGTTCCTGAATTTGATTGATTTCAAATTTCACCATCTGCTACGGCAGGATTTGGACCCAGGTCCTTGGAACATTACACTGTTCTCTGGATGAATAGTCTAGCAAGAATAAAAGTAGGCCATCACTTCCCCTTAATTCATAACCTAATGAGTGAAATGGGTGATAAGGTGATGGTTTATGGAAAAAACAATGTTCGCTTATTTTGTGGAGCTTGTTGCAGGAGATTGCACGC